>OZ012735.1:398470225-398894233 GCA_963859935.3 Lathyrus sativus | reverse complement strand
CAAACAGTCATCAAATTCGAAGTCCGGCTCAACCCGAAGTTGAGAAGAACATCTGACCTCACCGTCAAGCATCTGTTAAACAAACAGGCATCGAACCCGAAGGGCGGCTCAACCCGAAGTTGATAAGAACATCTGACCGCACCGTCAGGCATCTGTTAAACAAACAGGCATCGAACCCGAAGGCTAGCTCAACACGAAGTTGAGAGGAACATCTGACTTCGGTGTCAGGCATCTGTTAAACAAATAGGCATCGAACTCGAAGGTCGGCTCAACATGAAGTTTAGAGGAACATTTGACTTCACTGTCAAGCATCTGTTAAACAAACAGTCATCAAATTCGAAGTCCGGCTCAACCCGAAGTTGAGAAGAACATGTGACCTCACCGTCAAGCATCTTTTAAACAAACAGGCATCGAACCCGAAGGGCGTCTCAACCCGAAGTTGATACGAACATCTGACCGCGCCGTCAGGCATCTGTTAAACAAACAAGCATGAAACCTGAAGGCCGGATCAACACGAAGTTGAGAGGAACAACTGACCTCACTGTCACGCATCTCTTAAACAAACAGGCATCGAACCCGAAGGACGGCTCAACGTGAAGTTGAGAGGAACTTATGACATTATTGCCAAGCATCTGTTAAACAAACAGTCATTAAATTTGAAGTCCGGCTCAAGCCGAAGTTGAGAAGCACATCTGACCTCACCGTCAAGCATCTGTTAAACAAACAGGCATCGAACCCGAAGGCCGGCTCAACATGAAGTTGAGAGGAACATCTGACCTCGCTGTCAGGCATCTGTTAAACAAACAGGCATCGAACCCGAAGGTCGGCTCAACATGAAGTTGAGAGGAACATTTGACTTCACTGTCAAGCATCTATTAAAGAAACAGTCATCAAATTCGAAGGCCGGCTCAACCCGAAGTTGAGAAGAATATCTGACCTCACTGTCAAGCATCTGCTAAACAAACAGGCATCGAAACCGAAGGGCAGCTCAACCCAAAGTTGATAAGAGCATCAGACCTCGCCATCAGGCATCTGTTAAACAAACAGGCATCGAACCCGAAGGCCGGCTCAACACGAATTTGAGAGGAACATCTGACTTCGTCGTCAGGCATCTGTTAAACAAACAGGCATCGAACCCGGAGGTCGGCTCAACGTGAATTTAAGAGGAACTTATGACATTACTGTCAAGCATCTGTTAAACAAACAGTCATCAAATTCGAAGTCCGGCTCAACCCGAAGTTGAGAAGAACATCTGACCTCACCGTCAAGCATCTACTAAACAAACAGGCATCCAACCCGAAGGGCGGCTCAACCCGAAGTTGATAAGAATATCAGACCTCGCCATCAGGCATCTGTTAAACAAACAGGCATCGAACCCGAAGGCCGTCTCAACACGAATTTGAGAGGAACATCTGACTTCGTCGTCAGGCATCTGTTAAACAAACAGGCATCGAACCCGGAGGTCGGCTCAACGTGAATTTGAGAGGAACTTATGACATCACTTTCAAGCATTTGTTAAACAAATAGTCATCAAATTCGAAGTCCGACTCAACCCAAAGTTGAGAAGAACATCTGACCTCACCATCAAGCATTTGTTAAACAAACAGGCATCCAACCCGAAGGGCGGCTCAACCCGAAGGGCGGCTCAACCCGAAGTTCATAAGAACATCTGACCGCACCGTCAGACATCTGTTAAACAAACAGGCATCGAACCCGAGGGCCGGCTCAACACAAAGTTGAGAGGAACATCTGGCCTCGGTGTCAGGCATCTGCTAAACAAACAGGCATCCAACCCGAAGGTCGGCTCAACATGAAGTTGAGAGGAACATTTAACTTCACTGTCAAGCATCTGTTAAACAAACAGTCATCAAATTCGAAGTCTGACTCAACCCGATGTTGAGAAGAACATCTTACCTCACCGTCAAGCATTTGTTAAACAAACAGGCATCGAACTCGAAGGGAGGCTCAACACGAAGTTGATAAGAACATCTGACCGCGCCATCAGGTATATGTTAAAAAAACAGGCATCGAACCCGAAGGCCGGCTTAACACGAAGTTGAGAGGAACATCTGACCTCGCCGTCACGCATCTGTTAAACAAACAGACATCGAACCCGAAGGTCGGCTTAACATGAAGTTGAGAGAAACTTATGACATCACTGTCAAGCATCTGTTAAACAAACAGTCATCAAATTCGAAGTCCGGCTCAACCCGAAGTTGAGAAGAACATATCACCTCACCGTCAAGCATTTGTTAAACAAACAGACATCCAACCCGAAGGGCGGCTCAACCCGAAGTTCATAAGAACATCTGACCGAACCGTCAGACATCTGTTAAACAAACAGGCATCGAACCCGAGGGCCGGCTCAACACAAAGTTGAGAGGAACATCTGTCCTCGGTGTCAGGCATCTGTTAAACAAACAGGCATCGAACCCGAAGGTCGGCCCAACATGAAGTTGAGAGGAACATTTAACTTCACTGTCAAGCATCTGTTAAACAAACAGTCATCAAATTCGAAGTATGACTCAACCCGAAGTTGAGAAGAACATCTTACCTCACCGTCAAGCATCTGTTAAACAAACAGGCATCGAACCCGAAGGGGGGCTCAACACGAAGTTGATAAGAACATCTGACCGCGCCATCAGACATCTGTTCAAAAAATAGGCATTGAACCCGAAGGCCTGCTTAACATGAAGTTGAGAGGAACAGCTAACCTCGGTGTCAGGCATCTGTTAAACAAACAGGCATCGAACCCGAAGGTTGGCTCAACATGAAGTTGAGAGGAACATTTGACTTCAGTGTCATGCATCTGTTAAACAAACAGGCATCAAATCCGAAGGTCGGCTCATCCCAAAGTTGAGAAGAACATCTAACCTCGCCGTCAAGCATCTGTTAAAAAAACAAGCATCGAACCCGAAGGGAGGCTCAACCCGAAGTTGATAAGAACATTTGACTGCACCGTCAGGCATCTGTTAAACAAACAGGCATCGAACCCGAAGGCCGGATCAACACAAAGTTGAGAGGAACATCTGACATTGCCGTCACGCATCTGTTAAACAAACAGGAATCGAACCCGAAGGTCGGCTCAACGTGAAGTTGAGAGGAACTTATGACATAACTGTCAAGCATTTGTTAAACAAACAGTCATCAAATTCGAAGTCCGGCTCAACCCGAAGTTGAGAAGAACATATGACCTCACCGTCAAGAATTTGTTAAACAAACAGGCATCCAACCCGAAGGGCGGCTCAACCCGAAGTTCATAAGAACATCTGACCGAACCGTCAGGCATCTTTTAAACAAACAGGCATCGAACCGGAGGGTCGGCTCAACACAAAGTTTAGAGGAACATCTGTCCTCGGTGTCAGGCATCTGTTAAACAAACAGGCATCGAACCCGAAGGTCGGCTCAACGTGAAGTTGAGAGGAACTTATGACATCACTGTCAAGCATCTGTTAAACAAACAGTCATCAAATTCGAAGTCCGGCTCAACCCGAAGTTGAGAAGAACATCTGACCTCACCGTCAAGCATCTGTTAAACAAACAGGCATCGAACCTGAAGGGCGGCTCAACCCGAAGTTGAGAAGAACATATGACCTCGCCGTCAGGCATCTCTTAAACTAACGGGCATCGAACCTGAAGGCCGGCTCAACACGAAGTTGAGAGGAACATCTGACCTCGCCGTTAGGCATCTGTTAAACAAACAGGCATCTAACCCGAAGGTCGGCTCAACATGAAGTTGAGAGGAACATTTGACTTCACTGTCAAGCATCTATTAAACAAAAAGTCATCAAATTTGAAGGCCGAATCAACCCGAAGTTGAGAAGAACATCTGACCTCACCGTCAAGCATCTGCAAAACAAACAGGCATCGAACACGAAGGGTGGCTCAACCCGAAGTTGATAAGAACATCAGACCTCGCCATCAGACATCTGTTAAACAAACAGGCATCGAACCCGAGGGCCGGCTCAACACAAAGTTGAGAGGAACATCTGGCCTCGGTGTCAGGCATCTGTTAAACAAACAGGCATCGAACCCGAAGGTCGGCTCAAAATGAAGTTGAGAGGAACATTTAACTTCACTGTCAAGCATCTGTTAAACAAACAGTCATCAAATTCGATGTCTGACTCAACCCGAAGTTGAGAAGAACATCTTACCTCACTGTCAAGCATCTGTTAAACAAACAGGCATCGAACCCGAAGGGAGGCTCAACACGAAGTTGATAAGAACATCTGACCGCGCCATCAGGCATCTGTGAAAAAAACAGGCATCGAACCCGAAGGCCGGCTTAACACGAAGTTGGGAGGAACATCTAACCTCGGTGTCAGGCATCTGTTAAACAAACAGGCATCGAACCCGAAGGTCGCCTCAACATGAAGTTGAGAGGAACATTTGACTTCACTGTCAAGCATCTGTTAAACAAACAGGCATCAAATCCGAATGTCGGCTCAACCCAAAGTTGAGAAGAACATCTAACCTCACCGTCAAGCATCTGTTAAACAAACAGGCATCGAACCCGAAGGCAGGCTCAACCCGAAGTTTATAAGAACATTTGACTGCACCGTCAGGCATCTGTTAAACAAACAGGCATCGAACCCGAAGGCCAGATCAACACGAAGTTGAGAGGAACATCTGACCTCGCCGTCACGCATCTGTTAAACAAACAGGCATCGAACCCGAAAGGTCGGCTCAACGTGAAGTGGAGAGGAATTTATGACATCACTGTCAAGTATCTGTTAAACAAACAGTCATCAAATTCGAAGTCCGGCTCAACCCGAAGTTGAGAAGAACATCTGACCTCACCGTCAAGCATCTATTAAACAAACAGGCATCGAACCTGAAGGGCGGCTCAACCCGAAGTTGAGAAGAACATAAGACCTCTCCGTCAGGCATCTGTTAAACTAACAGGCATCGAACCCGAAGGCCAGCTCAACACGAAGTTGAGAGGAACATCCGACCTCGCCATCAGGCATTTGTTAAACAAACAGGCATCGGACTCTAAGGTCGGCTCAACATGAAGTTGAGAGGAACATTTGACTTCACTGTCAAGCATCTATTAAACAAACAGTCATCAAATTCGAAGGTCGACTCAACCCGAAGTTGAGAAGAACATCTGACCTCACCGTCAAGCCTCTGCTAAACAAACAGGCATCGAACCCGAAGGGCGGCTCAACCCGAAGTTGATAAGAACATCAGACCTCGCCATCAGGCATCTGTTAAACAAACAGGCATCGAACCCAAAGGCCGGCTCAACACGAATTTGAGAGGAACATCTGACCTCGCCGTCAGGCATCTCTTAAACATCAGGCATAGAACCCGAAGGTCGGCTCAAAGTGAAGTTGAGAGGAACTTATGACATCACTGTCAAGCATCTGTTAAACAAACAGTCATCAAATTCGAAGTCCGGCTCAACCCGAAGTTGAGAAGAACATCTGACCTCACCGTTAAGCATCTGTTAAACAAACAAGCATCCAACCCGAAGGGCGGCTCAACCGGAAGTTCATAAGAACATCTGACCGCACCGTCAGGCATCTGTCAAGCAAACACGCGTCGAACCCGAAGGTCGGCTCAACACGAAGTTGAGAGGAACATTTGACTTCACTGTCAAGCATCTATTAAACAAACAGTCATCAAATTCGAAGGCCGGCTCAACCCGAAGTTGAGAAGAACATATGACCTCACCGTCAAGCATCTACTAAACAAACAGGCATCGAACCCGAAGGGCGGCTCAACCCGAAGTTGATAAGAACATCAGACCTCGCCATCAGGCATCTGTTAAACAAAGAGGCATCGAACCCGAAGGCCGGCTCATCACAAATTTGAGAGGAACATCTGACCTCGCCGTCAGGCATCTGTTAAACAAACAGGCATCGAACCCGAAGGTCGGCTCAACGTGAAGTTGAGAGGAGATTATGACATCACTGTCAAGCATCTGTTAAACAAACAGTCATCAATTTCGAAGTCCGGCTCAACCCGAAGATGAGAAGAACATCTGACCTCACCGTCAAGCATCTGTTAAACAAACAGGCATCCAACCCGAAGGGCGGCTCAACCCGAAGTTCATAAGAACATATGACCGCACCGTCAGGCATCTGTTAAACAAACAGGCATCGAACCCGAGGGCCGGCTCAACACAAAGTTGAGAGGAACATCTGGCCTCGGTGTCAGGCATCTGTTAAACAAACAGGCATCGAACCCGAAGGTCGGCTCAACATGAAGTTGAGAGGAACATTTGACTTCACTATCAAGCATCTGTTAAACAAACAGGCATCAAATCTGAAGGTCGGCGCAACCCAAAGTTGAGAAGAACATCTAACCTCACCGTCAAGCATCTGTTAAACAAACAGGCATCGAACCCGAAGGGAGTCTCAACCCGAAGTTGATAAGAACATTTGACCGCACCGTCAGGCATCTGTTAAACAAACAGGCATCGAACCCGAAGGCCGGATCAACACGAAGTTGAGAGGAACATCTGGCCTCGGTGTCAGGCATCTGTTAAACAAACAGGCATCGAACCCGAAGGTCGGCTCAAAATGAAGTTGAGAGGAACATTTAACTTCACTGTCAAGCATCTGTTAAACAAACAGTCATCAAATTCGATGTCTGACTCAACCCGAAGTTGAGAAGAACATCTTACCTCACTGTCAAGCATCTGTTAAACAAACAGGCATCGAACCCGAAGGGAGGCTCAACACGAAGTTGATAAGAACATCTGACCGCGCCATCAGGCATCTGTGAAAAAAACAGGCATCGAACCCGAAGGCCGGCTTAACACGAAGTTGGGAGGAACATCTAACCTCGGTGTCAGGCATCTGTTAAACAAACAGGCATCGAACCCGAAGGTCGCCTCAACATGAAGTTGAGAGGAACATTTGACTTCACTGTCAAGCATCTGTTAAACAAACAGGCATCAAATCCGAATGTCGGCTCAACCCAAAGTTGAGAAGAACATCTAACCTCACCGTCAAGCATCTGTTAAACAAACAGGCATCGAACCCGAAGGCAGGCTCAACCCGAAGTTTATAAGAACATTTGACTGCACCGTCAGGCATCTGTTAAACAAACAGGCATCGAACCCGAAGGCCAGATCAACACGAAGTTGAGAGGAACATCTGACCTCGCCGTCACGCATCTGTTAAACAAACAGGCATCGAACCCGAAAGGTCGGCTCAACGTGAAGTGGAGAGGAATTTATGACATCACTGTCAAGTATCTGTTAAACAAACAGTCATCAAATTCGAAGTCCGGCTCAACCCGAAGTTGAGAAGAACATCTGACCTCACCGTCAAGCATCTATTAAACAAACAGGCATCGAACCTGAAGGGCGGCTCAACCCGAAGTTGAGAAGAACATAAGACCTCTCCGTCAGGCATCTGTTAAACTAACAGGCATCGAACCCGAAGGCCAGCTCAACACGAAGTTGAGAGGAACATCCGACCTCGCCATCAGGCATTTGTTAAACAAACAGGCATCGGACTCTAAGGTCGGCTCAACATGAAGTTGAGAGGAACATTTGACTTCACTGTCAAGCATCTATTAAACAAACAGTCATCAAATTCGAAGGTCGACTCAACCCGAAGTTGAGAAGAACATCTGACCTCACCGTCAAGCCTCTGCTAAACAAACAGGCATCGAACCCGAAGGGCGGCTCAACCCGAAGTTGATAAGAACATCAGACCTCGCCATCAGGCATCTGTTAAACAAACAGGCATCGAACCCAAAGGCCGGCTCAACACGAATTTGAGAGGAACATCTGACCTCGCCGTCAGGCATCTCTTAAACATCAGGCATAGAACCCGAAGGTCGGCTCAAAGTGAAGTTGAGAGGAACTTATGACATCACTCTCAAGCATCTGTTAAACAAACAGTCATCAAATTCGAAGTCCGGCTCAACCCGAAGTTGAGAAGAACATCTGACCTCACCGTTAAGCATCTGTTAAACAAACAAGCATCCAACCCGAAGGGCGGCTCAACCGGAAGTTCATAAGAACATCTGACCGCACCGTCAGGCATCTGTCAAGCAAACACGCGTCGAACCCGAAGGTCGGCTCAACACGAAGTTGAGAGGAACATTTGACTTCACTGTCAAGCATCTATTAAACAAACAGTCATCAAATTCGAAGGCCGGCTCAACCCGAAGTTGAGAAGAACATATGACCTCACCGTCAAGCATCTACTAAACAAACAGGCATCGAACCCGAAGGGCGGCTCAACCCGAAGTTGATAAGAACATCAGACCTCGCCATCAGGCATCTGTTAAACAAAGAGGCATCGAACCCGATGGCCGGCTCATCACAAATTTGAGAGGAACATCTGACCTCGCCGTCAGGCATCTGTTAAACAAACAGGCATCGAACCCGAAGGTCGGCTCAACGTGAAGTTGAGAGGAGATTATGACATCACTGTCAAGCATCTGTTAAACAAACAGTCATCAATTTCGAAGTCCGGCTCAACCCGAAGATGAGAAGAACATCTGACCTCACCGTCAAGCATCTGTTAAACAAACAGGCATCCAACCCGAAGGGCGGCTCAACCCGAAGTTCATAAGAACATATGACCGCACCGTCAGGCATCTGTTAAACAAACAGGCATCGAACCCGAGGGCCGGCTCAACACAAAGTTGAGAGGAACATCTGGCCTCAGTGTCAGGCATCTGTTAAACAAACAGGCATCGAACCCGAAGGTCGGCTCAACATGAAGTTGAGAGGAACATTTGACTTCACTATCAAGCATCTGTTAAACAAACAGGCATCAAATCTGAAGGTCGGCGCAACCCAAAGTTGAGAAGAACATCTAACCTCACCGTCAAGCATCTGTTAAACAAACAGGCATCGAACCCGAAGGGAGTCTCAACCCGAAGTTGATAAGAACATTTGACCGCACCGTCAGGCATCTGTTAAACAAACAGGCATCGAACCCGAAGGCCGGATCAACACGAAGTTGAGAGGAACATCTGACCTCGCCGTCACGCATCTGTTAAACAAACAGGCATCGAACCCGAAGGTCGGCTTAACGTGAAGTTGAGAGGAACTTATGACATCACTGTCAAGCATCTCTTAAACAAACAGTCATCAAATTCGAAGTCCGGCTCAACCCGAAGTTGAGAAGAACATTTGACCTTACCGTCAAGCATCTGTTAAACAAACAGGCATCGAACCTGAAGGGCGGCTCAACCCGAAGTTGAAAAGAACATATGACCTCACTGTCAGGCATCTGTTAAACTAACAGGCATCGAACCTGAAGGCCGGCTCAACACGAAGTTGAGAGGAACATCTGACCTCGCCGTCAGGCATCTGTTAAACATACAAGCATCGAACCCGAAGGTCGGCTCAACATGAAGTTGAGAGGAACATTTGACTTTACTGTTAAGCATCTATTAAATAAACAATCATCAAATTCGAAGGTCGGCTCAACCCGAAGTTGAGAAGAACATCTGACCTCACAGTCAAGCATCTGCTAAACAAACAGGCATCGAACCCGATGGGCAGCTCAACCCGAAGTTGATAAGAACATCAGACCTCGCCATGAGGCGTCTGTTAAACAAACAGGCATCGAACCCGAAGGCCGACTCAACACGAATTTGAGAGGAACATCTGACCTCGCCGTCAGGCATCTGTTAAACAAACAAGCATCGAACCCGAAGGTCGGCTCAACATGAAGTTGAGAGGAACTTATGACATCACTGTCAAGCATCTGTTAAACAAACAGTCATAAAATTCGAAGGCCGGCTCAACCCGAAGTTGAGAAGAACATCTGACCTCACCGTCAAGCATCTGTTAAACAAGCAGGCATCCAACACGAAGGGCGGCTCAACCCGAAGTTCATAAGAACATCTGACCGCACCGTCATTTATATGTTAAACAAACAGGCATCGAACCCGAAGGCCGGCTCAACACGAAGTTGAGAGGAACATCTGGCCTCGGTGTCAGGCATCTGTTAAACAAACAGGCATCAAACCTGAAGGTCGGCTCAACATGAAGTTGAGAGGAACATTTGACTTCACTGTCAATCATCTATTAAACAAACGGTCATCAAATTCGAAGGCCGGCTCAACCCGAAGTTGAGAAGAACATCTGACCTCACCGTCAAGCATCTACTAAATAATTAGGCATCGAACCCGAAGGGTGGCTCAACCCGAAGTTGATAAGAACATCAGACCTCGCCATTAGGCATCTGTTGAACAAAGAGGCATCGAACCCGAAGGCCGGCTCAACACGAATTTGAGAGGAACATCTGACCTTGCCGTCATGCATCTGTTAAGCAAACAGGCATCGAACCCGAAGGTCGGCTCAACGTGAAGTTGAGAGGAATTTATGACATCACTGTCAAGCATCTGTTAAACAAACAGTCATTAAATTCGAAGTCCGGCTCAACCCGAAGTTGAGAAGAACATCTGACCTCACCGTCAAGCATCTGTTAAACAAACAGGCATCCAACCCGAAGGGCGGTTCAACCCGAAGTTCATAAGAACATATGACCGCACCGTCAGGCATCTGTTAAACAAACAGGCATCGAACCCGAGGGCCGGCTCAACACAAAGTTGAGAGGAACATCTGGCCTCGGTGTCAGGCATCTGTTAAACAAACAGGCATCGAACCCGAAGGTCGGCTCAACATGAAGTTGAGAGGAACATTTAACTTCACTGTCAGGCATCTATTAAACAAACAGTCATCAAATTTGAAGTCCGACTCAACCCGAAGTTGAGAAGAACATCTTACCTCACCGTCAGGCATCTGTTAAACTAACAGGCATCGAACCCGAAGGCCGGCTCAACACGAAGTTGAGAGGAACATCTGACCTCGCCGTCAGGCATCTGTTAAACATACAGGCATCGAACCCGAAGGTCGGCTCAACATGAAGTTAAGAGGAACATTTGACTTTACTGTCAAGCATCTATTAAATAAACAGTCATCAAATTCGAAGGTCGGCTCAACCCAAAGTTGAGAAGAACATCTGACCTCACCGTCAAGCATCTGCTAAACAAACAGGCATCGAACCCGATGGGCAGCTCAACCCGAAGTTGATAAGAACATCAGACCACGCCATCAGGCATCTGTTAAACAAACAGGCATCGAACCCGAAGGCCGGCTCAACACGAATTTGAGAGGAACATCTGACCTCGCCGTCAGGCATCTGTTAAACAAACAGGCATCGAACCCGAAGGTCGGTTCCACGTGAAGTTGAGAGGAACTTATGACATCACTGTCAAGCATCTGTTAAAAAAACAGTCATCAAATTCGAAGTCCGGCTCAATCCGAAGATGAGAAGAACATCTGACCTCACCGTCAAGCATCTGTTAAACAAACAGGCATCCAACCCGAAGGGCGGCTCAACCCGAAGTTCATAAGAACATATGACCGCACCGTCAGGCATCTGTTAAACAAACAGGCATCGAACCCGAGGGCCGGCTCATTACAAAGTTGAGAGGAACATCTGGCCTCGGTGTCAGGCATCTGTTAAACAAACCAGCATCGAACCCGAAGGTCGGCTCAACATGAAGTTGAGAGGAACATTTAACTTCACTGTCAAGCATCTGTTAAACAAACAGTCATCAAATTCGAAGTCCGACTCAACCCGAAGTTGAGAAGAACATCTTACCTCACCGTCAAGCATCTGTTAAAGAAACGGACATCGAACCCGAAGGGCGGCTCAACATGAAGTTGATAAGAACATCTGACCGCGCCATCAGGCATCTGTTAAAAAAACAGACATCGAACCCGAAGGCCAGCTCAACACGAAGTTGAGATAAACATCTACCCTCGGTGTCAGGCATCTGTTAAACAAACAGGCATCGAACCTGAAGGTCGGCTCAACGTGAAGTTGAGAGGAATTTATGACATCACTGTCAAGCATCTGTTAAACAAACAGTCATCAAATTCGAAGTACGGCTCAACCCGAACTTGAGAAGAACATCTGACCTCACCGTCAAGCATCCGTTAAACAAACAGGCATCCAACCCGAAGGGCGGCTCAACCCGAAGTTCATAAGAAAATATGACCGCACCGTCAGGCATCTGTTAAACAAACAGGCATCGAACCCGAGGGTCGGCTCAACACAAAGTTGAGAGGAACATCTGGCCTCGGTGTCAGGCATCTGTTAAACAAACAGGCATCGAACCCGAAGGTCGGCTCAACATGAAGTTGAGAGGAGCATTTAACTTTACTGTCAAGCATCTGTTAAACAAACAGTCATCAAATTCGAAGTCCGACTCAACCCGAAGTTGAGAAGAACATCTTACCTCACCATCAAGCATCTGTTAAACAAACGGACATCGAACCCGAAGAGTGGCTCAACATGAAGTTGATAAGAACATCTGACCGCGCCATCTGGCATCTGTTAAAAAAACAGGCATCGAACCCAAAGGCCAGCTCAACACGAAGTTGAGATAAACATTTAACCTCGGTGTCAGGCATCTGTTAAACAAACAGGCATCGCACCCGAAGGTCGGCTCAACGTGAAGTTGAGAGGAATTTATAACATCACTGTCAAGCATCTGTTAAACAAACAGTCATCAAATTCGAAGTCCGGCTCAACCCGAACTTGAGAAGAACATCTGACCTCACCGTCAAGCATCTGTTAAACAAACAGGCATCCAACCCGAAGGGCGGCTCAACCCGAAGTTCATAAGAACATATGACCGCACCATCAGGCATCTGTTAAACAAACAGGCATCGAACCCGAGGGCCGACTCAACACAAAGTTGAGAGGAACATCTGGCCTCGGTGTCAGGCATCTGTTAAACAAACAGGCATCGAACCCGAAGGTCGGCTCAACATGAAGTTGAGAGGAACATTTAACTTCACTGTCAGGCATCTATTAAACAAACAGTCATCAAATTTGAAGTCCGACTCAACCCGAAGTTGAGAAGAACATCTTACCTCACCGTCAGGCATCTGTTAAACTAACAGGCATCGAACCCGAAGGCCGGCTCAACACGAAGTTGAGAGGAACATCTGACCTCGCCGTCAGGCATCTGTTAAACATACAGGCATCGAACCCGAAGGTCGGCTCAACATGAAGTTAAGAGGAACATTTGACTTTACTGTCAAGCATCTATTAAATAAACAGTCATCAAATTCGAAGGTCGGCTCAACCCAAAGTTGAGAAGAACATCTGACCTCACCGTCAAGCATCTGCTAAACAAACAGGCATCGAACCCGATGGGCATCTCAACCCGAAGTTGATAAGAACATCAGACCACGCCATCAGGCATCTGTTAAACAAACAGGCATCGAACCCGAAGGCCGGCTCAACACGAATTTGAGAGGAACATCTGACCTCGCCGTCAGGCATCTGTTAAACAAACAGGCATCGAACCCGAAGGTCGGCTCCACGTGAAGTTGAGAGGAACTTATGACATCACTGTCAAGCATCTGTTAAACAAACAGTCATCAAATTCGAAGTCCGGCTCAACCCGAAGATGAGAAGAACATCTGACCTCACCGTCAAGCATCTGTTAAACAAACAGGCATCCAACCCGAAGGGCGGCTCAACCCGAAGTTCATAAGAACATATGACCGCACCGTCAGGCATCTGTTAAACAAACAGGCATCGAACCCGAGGGCCGGCTCATTACAAAGTTGAGAGGAACATCTGGCCTCGGTGTCAGGCATCTGTTAAACAAACCAGCATCGAACCCGAAGGTCGGCTCAACATGAAGTTGAGAGGAACATTTAACTTCACTGTCAAGCATCTGTTAAACAAACAGTCATCAAATTCGAAGTCCGACTCAACCCGAAGTTGAGAAGAACATCTTACCTCACCGTCAAGCATCTGTTAAACAAACGGACATCGAACCCGAAGGGCGGCTCAACACGAAGTTGATAAGAACATCTGACCGCGCCATCAGGCATCTGTTAAAAAAACAGACATCGAACCCGAAGGCCAGCTCAACACGAAGTTGAGATAAACATCTACCCTCGGTGTCAGGCATCTGTTAAACAAACAGGCATCGAACCTGAAGGTCGGCTCAACGTGAAGTTGAGAGGAATTTATGACATCACTGTCAAGCATCTGTTAAACAAACAGTCATCAAATTCGAAGTACGGCTCAACCCGAACTTGAGAAGAAGATCTGACCTCACCGTCAAGCATCCGTTAAACAAACAGGCATCCAACCCGAAGGGCGGCTCAACCCGAAGTTCATAAGAACATTTGACCGCACCGTCAGGCATCTGTTAAACATACAGGCATCGAACCCGAGGGTCGGCTCAACACAAAGTTGAGAGGAACATCTGGCCTCGGTGTCAGGCATCTGTTAAACAAACAGGCATCGAACCCGAAGGTCGGCTCAACATGAAGTTGAGAGGAGCATTTAACTTCACTGTCAAGCATCTGTTAAACAAACAGTCATCAAATTCGAAGTCCGACTCAACCCGAAGTTGAGAAGAACATCTTACCTCACCATCAAGCATCTGTTAAACAAACGGACATCGAACCCGAAGAGTGGCTCAACATGAAGTTGATAAGAACATCTGACCGCGCCATCTGGCATCTGTTAAAAAAACAGGCATCGAACCCAAAGGCCAGCTCAACACGAAGTTGAGATAAACATTTAACCTCGGTGTCAGGCATCTGTTAAACAAACAGGCATCGCACCTGAAGGTCGGCTCAACGTGAAGTTGAGAGGAATTTATGACATCACTGTCAAGCATCTGTTAAACAAACAGTCATCAAATTCGAAGTCCGGCTCAACCCGAACTTGAGAAGAACATCTGACCTCACCGTCAAGCATCTGTTAAACAAACAGGCATCCAACCCGAAGGGCGGCTCAACCCGAAGTTCATAAGAACATATGACCGCACCGTCAGGCATCTGTTAAACAAACAGGCATCGAACCCGAGGGCCGACTCAACACAAAGTTGAGAGGAACATCTGGCCTCGGTGTCAGGCATCTGTTAAACAAACAGGCATCGAACCCGAAGGTCGGCTCAACATGAAGTTGAGAGGAACATTTAACTTCACTGTCAGGCATCTATTAAACAAACAGTCATCAAATTTGAAGTCCGACTCAACCCGAAGTTGAGAAGAACATCTTACCTCACCGTCAGGCATCTGTTAAACTAACAGGCATCGAACCCGAAGGCCGGCTCAACACGAAGTTGAGAGGAACATCTGACCTCGCCGTCAGGCATCTGTTAAACATACAGGCATCGAACCCGAAGGTCGGCTCAACATGAAGTTAAGAGGAACATTTGACTTTACTGTCAAGCATCTATTAAATAAACAGTCATCAAATTCGAAGGTCGGCTCAACCCAAAGTTGAGAAGAACATCTGACCTCACCGTCAAGCATCTGCTAAACAAACAGGCATCGAACCCGATGGGCATCTCAACCCGAAGTTGATAAGAACATCAGACCACGCCATCAGGCATCTGTTAAACAAACAGGCATCGAACCCGAAGGCCGGCTCAACACGAATTTGAGAGGAACATCTGACCTCGCCGTCAGGCATCTGTTAAACAAACAGGCATCGAACCCGAAGGTCGGCTCCACGTGAAGTTGAGAGGAACTTATGACATCACTGTCAAGCATTTGTTAAACAAACAGTCATCAAATTCGAAGTCCGGCTCAACCCGAAGATGAGAAGAACATCTGACCTCACCGTCAAGCATCTGTTAAACAAACAGGCATCCAACCCGAAGGGCGGCTCAACCCGAAGTTCATAAGAACATATGACCGCACCGTCAGGCATCTGTTAAACAAACAGGCATCGAACCCGAGGGCCGGCTCATTACAAAGTTGAGAGGAACATCTGGCCTCGGTGTCAGGCATCTGTTAAACAAACCGGCATCGAACCCGAAGGTCGGCTCAACATGAAGTTGAGAGGAACATTTAACTTCACTGTCAAGCATCTGTTAAACACACAGTCATCAAATTCGAAGTCCGACTCAACCCGAAGTTGAGAAGAACATCTTACCTCACCGTCAAGCATCTGTTAAACAAACGGACATCGAACCCGAAGGGCGGCTCAACACGAAGTTGATAAGAACATCTGACCGCGCCATCAGGCATCTGTTAAAAAAACAGACATCGAACCCGAAGGCCAGCTCAACACGAAGTTGAGATAAACATCTACCCTCGGTGTCAGGAATCTGTTAAACAAACAGGCATCGAACCTGAAGGTCGGCTCAACGTGAAGTTGAGAGGAATTTATGACATCACTGTCAAGCATCTGTTAAACAAACAGTCATCAAATTCGAAGTACGACTCAACCCGAACTTGAGAAGAACATCTGACCTCATCGTCAAGCATCCGTTAAACAAACAGGCATCCAACCCGAAGGGCGGCTCAACCCGAAGTTCATAAGAACATATGACCGCACCGTCAGGCATCTGTTAAACAAACAGGCATCCAACCCGAGGGTCGGCTCAACACAATGTTGAGAGGAACATCTGGCCTCGGTGTCAGGCATCTGTTAAACAAACAGGCATCGAACCCGAAGGTCGGCTCAACATGAAGTTGAGAGGAGCATTTAACTTCACTGTCAAGCATCTGTTAAACAAACAGTCATCAAATTCGAAGTCCGACTCAACCCGAAGTTGAGAAGAACATCTTACCTCACCATCAAGCATCTGTTAAACAAACGGACATCGAACCCGAAGAGTGGCTCAACATGAAGTTGATAAGAACATCTGACCGCACCATCAGGCATCTGTTAAAAAAACAGGCATCGAACCCGAAGGCCAGCTCAACACGAAGTTGAGATAAACATTTAACCTCGGTGTCAGGCATCTGTTAAACAAACAGGCATCGAACCTGAAGGTCGGCTCAAGGTGAAGTTGAGAGGAATTTATGACATCACTGTCAAGCATCTGTTAAACAAACAGTCATCAAATTCGAAGTCCGACTCAACCCGAACTTGAGAAGAACATCTGACCTCACCGTCAAGCATCTGTTAAACAAACAGGCATCCAACCCGAAGGGAGGCTCAACCCGAAGTTCATAAGAACATATGACCGCACCGTCAGGCATCTGTTAAACAAACAGGCATCGAACCCGAGGGCCGGCTCAACACAAAGTTGAGAGGAACATCTGGCCTCGGTGTCAGGCATCTGTTAAACAAACAGGCATCGAACCCGAAGGTCGGCTCAACATGAAGTTGAGAGGAACATTTAACTTCACTGTCAGGCATCTATTAAACAAACAGTCATCAAATTTGAAGTCCGACTCAACCCGAAGTTGAGAAGAACATCTTACCTCACCGTCAGGCATCTGTTAAACTAACAGGCATCGAACCCGAAGGCCGGCTCAACACGAAGTTGAGAGGAACATCTGACCTCGCCGTCAGGCATCTGTTAAACATACAGGCATCGAACCCGAAGGTCGGCTCAACATGAAGTTAAGAGGAACATTTGACTTTACTGTCAAGCATCTATTAAATAAACAGTCATCAAATTCGAAGGTCGGCTCAACCCGAAGTTGAGAAGAACATCTGACCTCACCGTCAAGCATCTGCTAAACAAACAGGCATCGAACCCGATGGGCAGCTCAACCCGAAGTTGATAAGAACATCAGACCACGCCATCAGGCATCTGTTAAACAAACAGGCATAGAACCCGAAGGCCGGCTCAACACGAATTTGAGAGGAACATCTGACCTCGCTGTCAGGCATCTGTTAAACAAACAGGCATCGAACCCGAAGGTCGGCTCCACGTGAAGTTGAGAGGAACTTATGACATCACTGTCAAGCATCTGTTAAATAAACAGTCATCAAATTCGAAGTCCGGCTCAACCCGAAGATGAGAAGAACATCTGACCTCACCGTCAAGCATCTGTTACACAAACAGGCATCCAACCCGAAGGGCGGCTCAACCCGAAGTTCATAAGAACATATGACCGCACCGTCAGGCATCTGTTAAACAAACAGGCATCGAACCCGAGGGCCGGCTCAACACAAAGTTGAGAGGAACATCTGGCCTCGGTGTCAGGCATCTGTTAAACAAACAGGCATCGAACCCGAAGGTCGGCTCAACATGAAGTTGAGAGGAACATTTAACTTCACTGTCAAGCATCTATTAAACAAACATTCATCAAATTTGAAGTCCGACTCAACCCGAAGTTGAGAAGAACATCTTACCTCACCGTCAGGCATCTGTTAAACTAACAGGCATCGAACCCGAATGCCGGCTCAACACGAAGTTGAGAGGAACATCTGACCTCGCCGTCAGGCATCTGTTAAACATACAGGCATCGAACTCGAAGGTCGGCTCAACATGAAGTTGAGAGGAACATTTAACTTCACTGTCAAGCATCTATTAAACAAACATTCATCAAATTTGAAGTCCGACTCAACCCGAAGTTGAGAAGAACATCTTACCTCACCGTCAGGCATCTGTTAAACTAACAGGCATCGAACCCGAAGGCCGGCTCAACACGAAGTTGAGAGGAACATCTGACCTCGCCGTCAGGCATCTGTTAAACAAACAGGCATCGAACCCGAAGGTCGGCTCCACGTGAAGTTGAGAGGAACTTATGACATCACTGTCAAGCATCTGTTAAACAAACAGTCATCAAATTCGAAGTCCGGCTCAACCCGAAGATGAGAAGAACATCTGACCTCACCGTCAAGCATCTGTTACACAAACAGGCATCCAACCCGAAGGGCGGCTCAACCCGAAGTTCATAAGAACATATGACCGCACCGTCAGGCATCTGTTAAACAAACAGGCATCGAACCCGAGGGCCGGCTCAACACAAATTTGAGAGGAACATCTGGCCTCGGTGTCAGGCATCTGTTAAACAAACAGGCATCGAACCCGAAGGTCGGCTCAACATGAAGTTGAGAGGAACATTTAACTTCACTGTCAAGCATCTATTAAACAAACATTCATCAAATTCGAAGTCCGACTCAACCCGAAGTTGAGAAGAACATCTTACCTCACCGTCAAGTATCTGTTAAACAAACGGACATCAAACCCGAAGGGCGGCTCAACACGAAGTTGATAAGAACATCTGACCGCGCCATCAGGCATCTGTTAAAAAAACAGACATCGAACCCGAAGGCCAGCTCAACACGAAGTTGAGATAAACATCTACCCTCGGTGTCAGGCATCTGTTAAACAAACAGGCATCGAACCTGAAGGTCGGCTCAACGTGAAGTTGAGAGGAATTTATGACATCACTATCAAGCATCTGTTAAACAAACAGTCATCAAATTCGAAGTACGGCTCAACCCGAACTTGAGAAGAACATCTGACCTCACCGTCAAGCATCCGTTAAACAAACAGGCATCCAACCCGAAGGGCGGCTCAACCCGAAGTTCATAAGAACATATGACCGCACCGTCAGGCATCTGTTAAACAAACAGGCATCGAACCCGAGGGTCGGCTCAACACAAAGTTGAGAGGAACATCTGGCCTCGGTGTCAGGCATCTGTTAAACAAACAGGCATCGAACCCGAAGGTCGGCTCAACATGAAGTTGAGAGGAACATTTAACTTCACTGTCAAGCATCCATTAAACAAACAGTCATCAAATTTGAAGTCCGACTCAACCCGAAGTTGAGAAGAACATCTTACCTCATCGTCAGGCATCTGTTAAACTAACAGGCATCGAACCCGAGGGCCGGCTCAACACAAATTTGAGAGGAACATCTGGCCTCGGTGTCAGGCATCTGTTAAACAAACAGGCATCGAACCCGAAGGTCGGCTCAACATGAAGTTGAGAGGAACATTTAACTTCACTGTCAGGCATCTATTAAACAAACATTCATCAAATTAGAAGTCCGACTCAACCCGAAGTTGAGAAGAACATCTTACCTCACCGTCAGGCATCTGTTAAACTAACAGGCATTGAACCCGAAGGCCGGCTCAACACGAAGTTGAGAGGAACATCTGACCTCGCCGTCAGGCATCTGTTAAACATACAGGCATCGAACCCGAAGGTCGGCTCAACATGAAGTTAAGAGGAACATTTGACTTTACTGTCAAGCATCTATTAAATAAAGAGTCATCAAATTCGAAGGTCGGCTCAACCCAAAGTTGAGAAGAACATCTGACCTCACCGTCAAGCATCTTCTAAACAAACAGGCATCGAACCCGATGGGCAGCTCAACCCGAAGTTGATAAGAACATCAGACCACGCCATCAGGCATCTGTTAAACAAACAGGCATCGAACCCGAAGGCCGGCTCAACACGAATTTGAGAGGAACATCTGACCTCGCTGTCAGGCATCTATTAAACAAACAGGCATCGAACCCGAAGGTCGGCTCCACGTGAAGTTGAGAGGAACTTATGACATCACTGTCAAGCATCTGTTAAACAAACAGTCATCAAATTCGATGTCCGGCTCAACCCGAAGATGAGAAGAACATCTGACCTCACCGTCAAGCATCTGTTACACAAACAGGCATCCAACCCGAAGGGCGGCTCAACCCGAAGTTCATAAGAACATATGACCGCACCGTCAGGCATCTGTTAAACAAACAGGCATCGAACCCGAGGGCCGGCTCAACACAAAGTTGAGAGGAACATCTGGCCTCGGTGTCAGGCATCTGTTAAACAAACAGGCATCGAACCCGAAGGTCGGCTCAACATGAAGTTGAGAGGAACATTTAACTTCACTGTCAAGCATCTATTAAACAAACATTCATCAAATTTGAAGTCCGACTCAACCCGAAGTTGAGAAGAACATCTTACCTCACCGTCAGGCATCTGTTAAACTAACAGGCATCGAACCCGAAGGCCGGCTCAACACGAAGTTGAGAGGAACATCTGACCTCGCCGTCAGGCATCTGTTAAACATACAGGCATCGAACCCGAAGGTCGGCTCAACATGAAGTTAAGAGGAACATTTGACTTTACTGTCAAGCATCTATTAAATAAACAGTCATCAAATTCGAAGGTCGGCTCAACCCGAAGTTGAGAAGAACATCTGACCTCAACGTCAAGCATCTGCTAAACAAACAGGCATCGAACCCGATGGGCAGCTCAACCCGAAGTTGATAAGAACATCAGACCACGCCATCAGGCATCTGTTAAAGAAACAGGCATCGAACCCGAAGGCCGGCTCAACACGAATTTCAGAGGAACATCTGACCTCGCTGTCAGCATCTGTTAAACAAACAGGCATCGAACCCGAAGGTCGGCTCCACGTGAAGTTGAGAGGAACTTATGACATCACTGTCAAGCATCTGTTAAACAAACAGTCATCAAATTCAAAGTTCGGCTCAACCCGAAGATGAGAAGAACATCTGACCTCACCGTCAAGCATCTGTTAAACAAACAGGCATCCAACCCGAAGGGCGGCTCAACCCGAAGTTCATAAGAACATATGACCGCACCATCAGGCATCTGTTAAACAAACAGGCATCGAACCTGAGGGCCGGTCAACACAAAGTTGAGAGGAACATCTGGCCTCGGTGTCAGGCATCTGTTAAACAAACAGGCATCGAACCCGAAGGTCGGCTCAACATGAAGTTGAGAGGAACATTTAACTTCACTGTCAAGCATCTATTAAACAAACATTCATCAAATTTGAAGTCCGACTCAACCCGAAGTTGAGAAGAACATCTTACCTCACCGTCAGGCATCTGTTAAACTAACAGGCATCGAACCCGAAGGCCGGCTCAACACGAAGTTGAGAGGAACATCTGACCTCGCCGTCAGGCATCTGTTAAACATACATGCATCGAACCCGAAGGTCGGCTCAACATGAAGTTAAGAGGAACATTTGACTTCACTGTCAAGCATCTATTAAATAAACAGTCATCAAATTCGAAGGTCGGCTCAACCCGAAGTTGAGAAGAACATCTAACCTCACCGTCAAGCATCTGCTAAACAAACAGGCATCGAACCCGATGGGCAGCTCAACCCGAAGTTGATAAGAACATCAGACCACGCCATCAGGCATCTGTTAAACAAACAGGCATCGAACCCGAAGGCCGGCTCAACACGAATTTGAGAGGAACATCTGACCTCGCCGTCAGGCATCTGTTAAACAAACAGGCATCGAACCCGAAGGTCGGCTCCACGTGAAGTTGAGAGGAACTTATGACATCACTGTCAAGCATCTGTTAAACAAACAGTCATCAAATTCGAAGTCCGGCTCAACCCGAAGATGAGAAGAACATCTGACCTCACCGTCAAGCATCTGTTAAACAAACAGGCATCCAACCCGAAGGGCGGCTCAACCCGAAGTTCATAAGAACATATGACCGCACCGTCAGGCATCTGTTAAACAAAAAGGCATCGAACCCGAGGGCCGGCTCATTACAAAGTTGAGAGGAACATCTGGCCTCGGTGTCAGGCATCTGTTAAACAAACCAGCATCGAACCCGAAGGTCGGCTCAACATGAAGTTGAGAGGAACATTTAACTTCACTGTCAAGCATCTGTTAAACAAACAGTCATCAAATTCGAAGTCCGACTCAACCCGAAGTTGAGAAGAACATCTTCCCTCACCGTCAAGCATCTGTTAAACAAACGGACATCGAACCCGAAGGGCGGCTCAACACGAAGTAGATAAGAACATCTGACCGCGCCATCAGGCATCTGTTAAAAAAACAGACATCGAACCCGAAGGCCAGCTCAACACGAAGTTGAGATAAACATCTACCCTCGGTGTCAGGCATCTGTTAAACAAACAGGCATCGAACCTGAAGGTCGGCTCAACGTGAAGTTGAGAGGAATTTATGACATCACTGTCAAGCATCTGTTAAATAAACAGTCATCAAATTCGAAGTACGGCTCAACCCGAACTTGAGAAGAACATCTGACCTCACCGTCAAGCATCCGTTAAACAAACAGGCATCCAACCCGAAGGGCGGCTCAACCCGAAGTTCATAAGAACATATGACCGCACCGTCAGGCATCTGTTAAACAAACAGGCATCGAACCCGAGGGCCGGCTCATTACAAAGTTGAGAGGAACATCTGGCCTCAGTGTCAGGCATCTGTTAAACAAACCAGCATCGAACCCGAAGGTCGGCTCAACATGAAGTTGAGAGGAACATTTAACTTCACTGTCAAGCATCTGTTAAACAAACAGTCATCAAATTCGAAGTCCGACTCAACCCGAAGTTGAGAAGAACATCTTACCTCACCGTCAAGCATCTGTAAAACAAACGGACATCGAACCCGAAGGGCGGCTCAACACGAAGTAGATAAGAACATCTGACCGCGCCATCAGGCATCTGTTAAAAAAACAGACATCGAACCCGAAGGCCAGCTCAACATGAAGTTGAGATAAACATCTACCCTCGGTGTCAGGCATCTGTTAAACAAACAGGCATCGAACCTGAAGGTCGGCTCAACGTGAAGTTGAGAGGAATTTATGACATCACTGTCAAGCATCTGTTAAACAAACAGTCATCAAATTCGAAGTACGGCTCAACCCGAACTTGAGAAGAACATCTGACCTCACCGTCAAGCATCCGTTAAACAAACAGGCATCCAACCCGAAGGGCGGCTCAACCCGAAGTTCATAAGAACATATGACTGCACCGTCAGGCATCTGTTAAACAAACAGGCATCGAACCCGAGGGTCGGCTCAACACAAAGTTGAGAGGAACATCTGGCCTCGGAGTCATGCATCTGTTAAACAAACAGGCATCGAACCCGAAGGTCGGCTCAACATGAAGTTGAGAGGAGCATTTAACTTCACTGTCAAGCATCTATTAAACAAACAGTCATCAAATTTGAAGTCCGACTCAACCCGAAGTTGAGAAGAACATCTTACCTCACCGTCACGAATCTGTTAAACAAACAGGCATCGAACCCGAAGGGCGGCACAACACGAAGCTGATAAGAACATCTGGCCTCGGTGTCAGGCATCTGTTAAAAAAACAGGCATCGAACCCGAAGGCCGGCTCAACACGAAGTTGAGATAAACATCTAACCTCGGTGTCAAGCATCTGTTAAACAAACAGGCATCGAACCCGTAGGTCGGCTCAACATGAAGTTGAGAGGAACATTTGACTTCACTGTCAAGCATCTGTTAAACAAACAGGCATCAAATCCGAAGGCCGGCTCAACCCAAAGATGAGAAGAACATCTAACCTCACCGTCAAGCATCTGTTAAACAAACAGGCATCGAACCCGAAGGGAGGTTGAACCCTAAGTTGATAAGAACATTTGACCGCACCGTCAGGCATCTGTTAAACAAACAGGCATCGAACCCGAAGGCCGGATCAACACTAAGTTGAGAGGAACATCTGACCTCGCCGTCACGCATCTGTTAAACAAACAGGAATCGAACCCGAAGGTCGGCTCAACGTGAAGTTGAGAGGAACTTATGACATCACTGTCAAGCATCTGTTAAACAAACAGTCATCAAATTCGAAGTCCGGCTCAACCCGAAGTTGAGAAGCACATCTGACCTCACTGTCAAGCATCTGTTAAACAAACAGGCATCGAACCTGAAGGGCGGCTCAACCCGAAGTTGAAAAGAACATATGACCTCGCCGTCAGGCATCTGTTAAACAAACAGGCATCGAACCCGAAGGCCGGCTCAACACGAATTTGAGAGGAACATCTGACCTCGCCGTCAGGTATCTGTTAAACAAACAGGCATCGAACCCGAAGTTCGGCTCAACGTGAAGTTGATAGGAACTTATGACCTCACCGTCAAGCATCTATTAAACAAACAGTCATCAAATTCGAAGGCCGGCTCAACCCGAAGTTGAGAAGAACATCTGACCTCACAGTCAAGCATCTGTTAAACAAACATGCATCGAACCCAAAGGGAGGCTCAACCCGAAGTTGATAAGAACATCTGACCTCGCCATCAGGCATCTGTTAAACAAACAGGCATCGAACCCGAAGGCCGGCTCAAAACGAAGTTGAGAGGAACATCTGACCTCGCCGTCTAGCATCTGTTAGACAAACAGGCATCCAACCCGAAGGTCGACTTAACATGAAGTTGAGAGGAACATTTGAATTCACTGTCAAGCATATGTTAAACAAACAGGAATCAAATCCGAAGGCCGGCTCAACCCGAAGTTGAGAAGAACATTAGACCTCACCGTCAGGCATCTGTTAAACAAACTGGCATCGAACCTGAAGGGCAGCTCAACCCGAAGTTGATAAGAACATTAGACCTCGCCATCAGGCATCTGTTAAACAAACAGGCATCAAACCCGAAGGCCGTCTCAACCCTTAGTTGAGAAGAACATTTGACCACGCCGTCAAACATATGTTAAACAAACAGGTATCGAACCCGAAGGCTGGCTCACATTGAAGTTAAGAGGAACATCTGACCTCCCCATCAGGCATTAGTTAAACAAACAGGCATCGAACCCGAAGGCCGGCTCAACCCGAAGTTGAGAGGAACATCTGACTTAGCCGCCAGGCATCTGTTAAACAAACAGGCATCGAACCTAAAGGCCGGCTCAATCCGAAGTTGAAAAGAACATCTGACCTCGCCGCTAGGCATCTGTTAAACAAAAAGGTGTGGAACCCGAAGGTGGGCTCAACCCGAAGTTGAGAAGAAAACCTGACGTCGCCGTCAGGAATATGTTAAACAAATAGGTATCAAACCCGAAGGCCGTCTCAACCTTTAGTTGAGAAGAACATTTGACCTCGCCGTCAAACATCTGTTAAACAAACAGGTATCGAACCCGAAGGCCGGCTCACCTTGAAGTCGAGAGGAACATCTGACCTCCCTATAAGGCATTGGTTAAACAAACAAGCATCGAACCCGAAGGCCGGGACAAGATGAATTTGAGAAGAACATCTGACCTCGCCGTCAGGCATCTGTTAAACAAACAGGTATAGAACCCAAAGGCCGGCTCACCTTGAAGTTGAGAGGAACATCTGATCTCCCCATCAGGCATTATTAAACAAACAGGCATCGAACCCGAAGGCCGGCATAACACGAAGTATAGAAGAACATATTACCTCGCCGTCAGGCATCTGTTAAACAAACCGGCATCGAACCCGAAGGCCGGCTCAACACGAAGTTGAGAGGAACATCTGACCTTGCCGTCACACATTTGTTAAACAAACAGGCATCAAACCCGAAGTTCGGCTCAACATGAAGTTGAGAGGAACATTTGACTTCACTGTCAAGCATCTATTAAACAAACAGTCATCAAATCCGAAGGCCAACTCAACCCGAAGTTGAGAAGAACATCTGACCTCACCGTCAAGCCTCCGTTAAACAAACAGGCATCGAACCTGAAGTGCAGCTCAACCCGAACTTGAGAAGAACATATGACCTCACCATCAGGCATCTGTTAAACAAACAGGCATCGAACCCGAAGGCCGGCTCAACACGAAGTTGAGAGGAACATCTGACCTCGGTGTCAGGCATCTGTTAAAGAAACAGGCATCGAACCCGAAGGTCGGCTCAATATGAAGTTGAGAGGAACATTTAACTTCACTGTCAAGCATCTGTTAAACAAACAGGCATCGAACCCGAAGGGTGGCTCAACCTGAAGTTGATAAGAACATCTGACCGCACCGTCACGCATCTGTTAAATAAACAGGCATCGAAACCGAAGGCCGGCTCAACACGAAGTTGAGAAGAACATCTGACCTCGCCGTCACGCATCTATTAAACAAACAGGCATCAAACCCGAATATCGGCTCAACATTAAGTTGAGATGAACATTTGACTTCACTGTTAAGCATCTGTTAAACAAACAGGCATCAAATTCGAAGGTCGGCTCAACCCAAAGTTGAGAAGAACATCTGACCTCACCGTCAAGCATCTGTTAAACAAACAAGCATCGAACCCGAAGGGCGGCTCAACCCGAAGTTAAGAAGAACATATGACCTCACTGTCAGGCATCTGTTAAACAAACAGGCATCGAACCCAAAGGGCGGCTCAACCCGAAGTTGATAAGAACATCTGACCTCGCCATCAGGAATCTGTTAAACAAACAGGCATCGAACCCGAAGGTCGGCTCAACACGAAGTTGAGAGGAACATCTGACCTCACCGTCACGCATTTGTTAAACAACAGGCATATAACCCGAAGGTCGACTCAACATGAAGTTGAGAGGAACATTTGACTTCACTGTCAAGCATCTATTAAACAAACAGGCATCAAATCCGAAGGCCGACTCAACCCGAAATTGAGAAGAACATCTGACCTCACCGTCAAGCATCTGTTAAAAAAACAGGCATCGAACCCGAAGTGCAGCTCAACCCGAACTTGAGAAGAACATATGACCTCGCCGTCAGGCATCTGTTAAACAAACAGGCATCGAACCCGAAGGCCGGCTCAACACGAAGTTGAGAGGAACATCTGACCTCGGTGTCAGGCATCTGTTAAACAAACAGGCATCGAATCTGAAGGTCGGCTCAATATGAAGTTGAAGGGAACATTTAACTTCACTGTCAAGCATCTGTTAAACAAACAGTCATCAAAATCGAAGTCCGGCTCAACCTGAAGTTGAGATGAACAGCTGACCTCAACGTCAAGCATCTGTTAAACAAACAGGCATCGAACATGAAGTTGATAAGAACATCTGACCGCACCGTCAGGCATCTGTAAACAAACACACATCAAACCCGAAGGCCGGCTCAACATGAAGTTGAGAGGAACATCTGACCTCGCCGTCACGCATCTGTTAAACAAACAGGCATCGAACCCGAATGTCGGCTCAACATTAAGTTGAGCGGAACATTTGACTTCACTGTCAAGCATCTGTTAAACAAACATGCATCAAATCCGAAGGCCGGCTCAACCCAAAGTTGAGAAGAACATCTGACTTCACTGTCAAGCATCTGTTAAACAAACAGCCATCAAACCTGAAGGGCGGCTCAATCCGAAGTTGAGAAGAACTTATGACCTCGCCGTCAGGCATCTGTTAAACTAACAGGCATCGAACCCGAAGGACGGCTCAACACAAAGTTGAGAGGAACATCTGACCTCGCCGTCAGGCATCTGTTAAACAAACATGCATTGAACCCGAAGGTCGGCACAACACATAGTTGAGAAGAACATCTGACCCCGCCTTCAGGCATCTGTTAAACAAACAGGCATTGAACCCGAAGGTCGGCACAACACAAAGTTGAGAAGAACATCTGACCTCGCCTTCAGGCATCTGTTAAACAAACATGCATCAAACCCGAAGGGCGGCTCAACCCGAAGTTGAGAAGAACATATGACCTCGCCGTCAGGCATCTGTTAAACTAACAGGCATCGAACCCGAAGGCCGGCTCAACACGAAGTTGAGAGGAACATCTGACCTCGCCGTCAGGCATCTGTTAAACAAACAGGCATTGAACCCGAAGTGCAGCTCAACCCGAACTTGAGTAGAACATATGACCTCGCCGTCAGGCATCTGTTAAACAAACAGGCATCGAACCCGAAGGCCGGCTCAACACGAAGTTGAGAGGAACATCTGACCTCGGTGTCAGGCATCTGTTAAACAAACAGGCATCGAACCCAAAGGTCGGCTCAATATGAAGTTGAGAGGAACATTTAACTTTACTGTTAAGCATCTGTTAAACAAAGAATCATCAAATTCGAAGTCCGGCTCAACCCGAAGTTGAGAAGAACATCTGACCTCACCGTCAAGCATCTGTTAAACAATCAGGCATCGTACCCGAAGGGTGGCTCAACCCGAAGTTGATAAGAACATCTGACCGCACCGTCAGGCATCTGTTAAACAAACAGGCATCAAATCCGAAGGCCGGCTCAACCCGAAGTTGAGAAGAACATCTGACTTCAACGTCAAGCATCTGTTAAACAAACAGGCATCGAACCCGAAGTGCAGCTCAACCCGAACTTGAGAAGAACATATGACCTCGTCGTCAGGCATCTGTTAAACAAACAGACATCGAACCCGAAGGCCGGCTCAACACGAAGTTGAGACGAACATCTGACCTCGGTGTCAGGCATCTGTTAAACAAACAAGCATCGAACCCGAAGGTCGGCTTAACATGAAGTTGAGAGGAACATTTAACTTCATTGTCAAGCATCTGTTAAACAAACAGTCGTCAAAATCGAAGTCCGGCTCAACCCGAAGTTGAGAAGAACAGCTGACCTCAACGTCAAGAATTTGTTAAACAAACAGGCATCGAACACGAAGTTGATAAGAACATCTGACCGCACCGTCAGGCATCTGTAAACAAACAGGCATCAAACCCGAAGGCCGGCTCAACATGAAGTTGAGAGGAACATCTGACCTCGCCATCACGCATCTGTTAAACAAACAGGCATCAAACCCGAATATCGGCTCAACATTAAGTTGAGAGGAACATTTGACTTCACTGTCAAGCATCTATTAAACAAACATGCATCGAATCCAAAGGTCGGCTCAACCCAAAGTTGAGAAGAACATCTGACCACACCGTCAAGCATCTGTTAAACAAACAGCCATCAAACCTGAAGGGCGGCTCAACCCGAAGTTGAGAAGAACATATGACCTCGCCGTCAGGCATCTGTTAAACTAACAGGCATCGAACCCAAAGGACGGCTCAACACGAAGTTGAGAGGAACATCTGACCTCGCCGTCAGGCATCTGTTAAACAAACAGGCATTGAACCCGAAGGTCGGCACAACAAAAAGTTGAGAAGAACATCTGACCTCGCCTTCAGGCATCTGTTAAACAAACAGGCATTGAACCCGAAGTGCAGCTCAACTCGAACTTGAGAAGAACATATGACCTCGCCGTCAAGCATCTGTTAAACAAACAAGCATCGAACCCGAAGGCTGGCTCAACACGAAGTTGAGAGGAACATCTGACCTCGGTGTCAGGCATCGAACCCGACGGTCGGCTCTATATGAAGTTGAGAGGAACATTTAACTTCACTGTAAAGCATCTGTTAAACAAAGAATCATCAAATTCGAAGTCCGGCTCAACCCGAAGTTGAGAAGAACATTTGACCTCACCGTCAAGCATCTGTTAAACAAACAGGCATCGAACCCGAAGTGCAGCTCAACCCGAACTTGAGAAGAACATATGACCTCGCCGTCAGGCATCTGTTAAACAAACAGGCATCGAACCCGAAGGCCGGCTCAACACGAAGTTGAGAGGAACATCTGACCTCGGTGTCAGGCATCTGTTAAACAAACAGGCATCGAACCTGAACATCGGCTCAACATTAAGTTGAGATGAACGTTTGACTTCACTGTCAAGCATTTGTTAAACAAACAGGAATCAAGTTCAAAGGTCGGCTCAACCCAAAGTTGAGAAGAACATCTGACCTCACCGTCAAGCATCTGTTAAACAAACATGCATCAAACCCGAAGGGCGGCTCAACCCGAAGTTGAGAAGAACATATGACCTCGCCGTCAGGCATCTGTTAAACTAACAGGCATCGAACCCGAATGCCGGCTCAACACGAAGTTGAGAGGAACATCTGACCTCGCCGTCAGGCATCTGTTAAACAAACAGGCATTGAACCCGAAGGTCGCCACAACACAAAGTTGAGAGGTACATCTGACCTCGCCGTCACGCATTTGTTAAACAAACAAGCTTATAACCCGAAGGTCGGCTCAACATGAAGTTGAGAGGAACATTTGACTTCACTGTCATGCATCTATTAAACAAACAGGCATCAAATCCGAAGGCCGACTCAACCCGAAGTTGAGAAGAACATCTGACCTCAACGTCAAGCATCTTTTAAACAAACAGGCATCGAACCCGAAGTGCAGCTCAACCCGAACTTGAGAAGAACATATGACCTCGCCGTCAGGCATCTGTTAAACAAACAGGCATCGAACCCGAAGGCCGGCTCAACAGGAAGTTGAGACGAACGTCTGACCTCGGTGTCAGGCATCTGTTAAACAAACAGGCATCGAACCCGAAGGTCGGCTCAACATGAAGTTGAGAGGAACATTTAACTTCACTGTCAAGCATCTGTTAAACAAACTGTCATCAAAATCGAAGTCCGGCTCAACCCGAAATTGAGAAGAATAGCTGACCTCAACGTCAAGCATCTGTTAAACAAACAGGCATCGAACACGAAGTTGATAAGAACATCTGACCGCACCGTCAGGCATCTTTAAACAAACAGGCATCAAACCCGAAGGTCGGCTCAACATGAAGTTGAGAGGAACATCTGACCTCGCCGTCACGCATCTGTTAAACAAACAGGCATCGAACCCGAATGTCGGCTCAACATTAAGTTGAGAGGAACATTTGACTTCACTGTCAAGCATCTGTTAAACAAACATGCATCAAATCCGAAGGCCGGCTCAACCCAAAGTTGAGAAGAACATCTGACCTCACCGTCAAGCATCTGTTTAACAAACAGCCATCAAACCTGAAGGGCGGCTCAACCCGAAGTTGAGAAGAACATATGACCTCGCCGTCAGGCATCTGTTAAACTAACAGGCATAGAACCCGAAGGACGGCTCAACACGAAGTTGAGAGAAACATCTGACCTCGCCGTCAGGCATCTGTTAAACAAACATGCATTAAACCCGAAGGTCGGCACAACAAAAAGTTGAGAAGAACATCTGACCTCTCCTTCAGGAATCTGTTAAACAAACAGGCATTGAACCCGAAGGTCGGCACAACACAAAGTTGAGAAGAACATCTGACCTCACCGTCAAGCATCTCTTAAACAAACAGGCATCGAACCCGAAGTGCAGCTCAACCCGAACTTGAGAAGAACATATGACCTCGTCGTCAGGCATCTGTTAAACAAACAGGCATCGAACCCGAAGGCCGGCTCAACACGAAGTTGAGACGAACATCTGACCTCGGTGTCAGGCATCTGTTAAACAAACAGGCATCGAACCCGAAGGTCGGCTTAACATGAAGTTGAGAGGAACATTTAACTTCACTGTCAAGCATCTGTTAAACAAACAGTCGTCAAAATCGAAGTCCGGCTCAACCCGAAGTTGAGAAGAACAGCTGACCTCAACGTCAAGAATTTGTTAAACAAATAGGCATCGAACACGAAGTTGATAAGAACATCTGACCGCACCGTCAGGCATCTGTAAACAAATAGGCATCAAACCCGAAGGCCGGCTCAACATGAAGTTGAGAGGAACATCTGACCTCGCCGTCACGCATCTGTTAAACAAACAGGCATCGAACCCGAATGTCGGCTCAACATTAAGTTGAGAGGAACATTTGACTTCACTGTCAAGCATTTGTTAAACAAACATGCATCAAATCCAAAGGTCGGCTCAACCCAAAGTTGAGAAGAACATCTGACCACACAGTCAAGCATCTGTTAAACAAACAACCATCAAACCTGAAGGGCGGCTCAACCCGAAGTTGAGAAGAACATATGACCTCGCCGTCAGGCATCTGTTAAACTAACAAGCATCGAACCCGAAGGACGGCTCAACACGAAGTTGAGAGGAACATCTGACCTCGCCGTCAGGCATCTGTTAAACAAACAGGCATTGAACCCAAAGGTCGGCACAACAAAAAGTTGAGAAGAACATCTGACCTCGCCTTCAGGCATCTGTTAAACAAACAGGCATTGAACCCGAAGTGCAGCTCAACTCGAACTTGAGAAGAACATATGACCTCGCCGTCAAGCATCTGTTAAACATACAAGCATCGAACCCGAAGGCTGGCTCAACACGAAGTTGAGAGGAACATCTGACCTCGGTGTCAGGCATCGAGCACGACGGTCGGCTGAATATGAAGTTGAGAGGAACATTTAACTTCACTGTCAAGCATCTGTTAAACAAAGAATCATCAAATTCGAAGTCTGGATCAACCCGAAGTTGAGAAGAACATCTGACCTCACCGTCAAGCATCTGTTAAACAAACAGGCATCGAACCCGAAGGGTGGCTCAACCCGAAGTTGATAAGAACATCTGACCGCACCTTCAGGCATCTGTTAAACAAACAGGCATCGAAACCGAAGGCTGGCTCAACACGAAATTGAGAAGAACATCTGACCTCGTCGTCACGCATCTGTTAAACAAACAGGCATCAAACCCGAATATCGGCTCAACATTAAGTTGATATGAACGTTTGACTTCACTGTCAAGCATTTGTTAAACAAACAGGCATCAAGTTCAAAGGTCGGCTCAACCCAAAGTTGAGAAGAACATCTGACCTCACCGTCAAGCATCTGTTAAACAAACATGCATCAAACCCGAAGGGCGGCTCAACCCGAAGTTGAGAAGAACATATGACCTCGCCGTCAGGCATCTGTTAAACTAACAGGCATCGAACCCGAAGGCCGGCTCAACACGAAGTTGAGAGGAACATCTGACCTTGCCGTCAGGCATCTGTTAAACAAACACGCATTAAACCCGAAGGTCGCCACAACACAAAGTTGAGAGGAACATCTGACCTCGCCGTCACGCATTTGTTAAACAAAGAAGCATATAACCCGAAGGTCGGCTCAACATGAAGTTGAGAGGAACATTTGACTTCACTGTCATGCATCTATTAAACAAACAGGCATCAAATCCGAAGGCCGACTCAACACGAAGTTGAGAAGAACATCTGACCTCAACGTCAAGCATCTGTTAAACAAACAGGCATCGAACCCGAAGTGCAGCTCAACCCGAACTTGAGAAGAACATATGACCTCGCCGTCAGGCATCTGTTAAACAAACAGGCATCGAACCCAAAGGCCGGCTCAACACGAAGTTGAGACGAACATCTGACCTCGGTGTCAGGCATCTGTTAAACAAACAGGCATCAAACCCGAAGGTCGGCTCAACATGAAGTTGAGAGGAACATTTAACTTCACTGTCAAGCATCTGTTAAACAAACAGTCATCAAAATCGAAGTCCGGCTCAACCCGAAATTGAGAAGAATAACTGACCTCAACGTCAAGCATCTGTTAAACAAACAGGCATCGAACACGAAGATGATAAGAACATCTGACCGCACCGTCAGGCATCTTTAAACAAACAGGCATCAAACCCGAAGGTCGGCTCAACATGAAGTTGAGAGGAACATCTGACCTCGCCGTCACGCATCTGTTAAACAAACAGGCATCGAACCCGAATGTCGGCTCAACATTAAGTTGAGAGGAACATTTGACTTCACTGTCAAGCATCTGTTAAACAAACATGCATCAAGTTCAAAGGTCGGCTCAACCCAAAGTTGAGAAGAACATCTGACCTCACCGTCAAGCATCTGTTAAACAAACATGCATCAAACCCGAAGGGCGGCTCAACCCGAAGTTGAGAAGAACATATGACCTCGCCGTCAGGCATCTGTTAAACTAACAGGCATCGAACCCGAAGGACGGCTCAACACGAAGTTGATAGAAACATCTGACCTCGCCGTCAGGCATCTGTTAAACAAACAGGCATTAAACCCGAAGGTCGGCACAACAAAAAGTTGAGAAGAACATCTGACCTCGCCTTCAGGAATCTGTTAAACAAACAGGCATTGAACCCGAAGGTCGGCACAACACAAAGTTGTGAAGAACATCTGACCTCACCGTCAAGCATCTCTTAAACAAACAGGCATCGAACCCGAAATGCAGCTCAACCCGAACTTGAGAAGAACATATGACCTCGCCGTCAGGCATCTGTTAAACAAACAGGCATCGAACCCGAAGGCCGGCTCAACATGAAGTTGAGAGGAACATCTGACCTCGGTGTCAGGCATCTGTTAAACAAACAGGCATCGAACCCGAAGGTTGACTCAATATGAAGTTGAGAGGAACATTTGACTTCACTGTCAAGCATCTGTTAAACAAAGAATCATCAAATTCGAAGTCCGGCTCAACCCGAAGTTGAGAAGAACATCTGACCTCACCGTCAAGCATCTGTTAAACAAACAGGCATCGAAACCGAAGGGTGGCTCAACCCGAAGTTGATAAGAACATCTGACCGCACCTTCAGGCATCTGTTAAACAAACAGGCATCGAAACCGAAGGCCGGCTCAACACGAAATTGAGAAGAACATCTGACCTCGTCGTCACGCATCTGTTAAACAAACAGGCATCGAACCCGAATATCGGCTCAACATTAAGTTGAGATGAACGTTTAACTTCACTGTCAAGCATTTGTTAAACAAACAGGCATCAAGTTCAAAGGCCGGCTCAACCCAAAGTTGAGAAGAACATCTGACGTCACCGTCAAGCATCTGTTAAACAAACATGTATCAAACCCGAAGGGCGGCTCAACCCGAAGTTGAGAAGAACATATGACCTCGCCGTCAGGCATCTGTTAAACTAACAGGCATCGAACCCGAAGGCCGGCCAACACGAAGTTGAGAGGAACATCTGACCTCGCTGTCAGGCATCTGTTAAACAAACAGGCATTGAACCCGAAGGTCGCCACAACACAAAGTTGAGAGGAACATCTGACCTTGCCGTCACGCATTTGTTAAACAAACAAGCATATAACCCGAAGGTCGGCTTAACATGAAGTTGAGAGGAACAATTGACTTCACTGTCATGCATCTATTAAACAAACAAGCATCAAATCCGAAGGCCGACTCAACCCGAAGTTGAGAAGAACATCTGACCTCAACGTCAAGCATCTGTTAAACAAACAGGCATCGAACCCAAAGTGCAGCTCAACCCGAACTTGAGAAGAACATATGACCTCGCCGTCAGGCATCTGTTAAACAAACAGGCATCGAACCCGAAGGCCGGCTCAACACGAAGTTGAGACGAACATCTGACCTCGGTGTCAGGCATCTGTTAAACAAACAGGCATCGAACCCGAAGGTCAGCTCAACATGAAGTTGAGAGGAACATTTAACTTCACTGTCAAGCATCTGTTAAACAAACAGTCATCAAAATCGAAGTCCGGCTCAACCCGAAATTGAGAAGAATAGCTGACCTCAACGTCAAGCATCTGTTAAACAAACAGGCATCGAACACGAAGTTGATAAGAACATCTGACCGCACCGTCAGGCATCTTTAAACAAACAGGCATCAAACCCGAAGGTCGGCTCAACATGAAGTTGAGAGGAACATCTGACCTCGCCGTCACGCATCTGTTAAACAAACAGGCATCGAACCCGAATGTCGGCTCAACATTAAGTTGAGAGGAACATTTGACTTCACTTTCAAGCATCTGTTAAACAAACATGCATCAAATCCGAAGGCCGGCTCAACCCAAAGTTGAGAAGAACATCTGACCTCACCGTCAAGCATCTGTTTAACAAACAGCCATCAAACCTGAAGGGCGGCTCAACCCGAAGTTGAGAAGAACATATGACCTTGCCGTCAAGCATCTGTTAACTAACAGGCATAGAACTCGAAGGACGACTCAACACGAAGTTGAGAGAAACATCTGACCTCGCCGTCAGGCATCTGTTAAACAAACAGGCATTAAACCCGAAGGTCGGCACAACAAAAACTTGAGAAGAACAACTGACCTCGCCTTCAGGAATCTGTTAAACAAAAAGGCATTGAACCCGAAGGTCGGCACAACACAAAGTTGAGAAGAACATCTGACCTCACCGTCAAGCATCTCTTAAACAAACAGGCATCGAACCCGAAATGCAGCTCAACCCGAACTTGAGAAGAACATATGACCTCGCCGTCAGGCATCTGTTAAACAAACAGGCATCGAACCCGAAGGCCGGCTCAACATGAAGTTGAGAGGAACATCTGACCTCGGTGTCAGGCATCTGTTAAACAAATAGGCATCGAACCCGAAGGTCGACTCAATATGAAGTTGAGAGGAACATTTGACTTCACTGTCAAGCATCTGTTAAACAAAGAATCATCAAATTCGAAGTCCGGCTCAACCCGAAGTTGAGAAGAACATCTGACCTCACCGTCAAGCATCTGTTAAACAAACAGGCATCGAACCCGAAGGGTGGCTCAACCCGAAGTTGATAAGAACATCTGACCGCACCGTCAGGCATCTGTTAAACAAACAGGCATCGAAACCGAAGGCCGGCTCAACACGAAGTTGAGAAGAACATCTGACCTCGCCGTCACGCATCTGTTAAACAAACAGGCATCGAACCCGAATATCGGCTCAACATTAAGTTGAGATGAACATTTGACTTCACTGTCAAGCATTTGTTAAACAAACAGGCATCAAGTTCGAAGGCCGGCTCAACCCAAAGTTGAGAAGAACATCTGACCTCACCGTCAAGCATCTGTTAAACAAATATGCATCGAACCCGAAGGGCGGCTCAACCCGAAGTTGAGAAGAACATATGACCTCGCCGTCAGGCATCTGTTAAACTAACAGGCATAGAACCCGAAGGATGGCTCAACACGAAGTTGAGAGAAACATCTGACCTCGCCGTCAGGCATCTGTTAAACAAACAGGCATTAAACCCGAAGGTCAGCACAACAAAAAGTTGAGAAGAACATATGACCTCGCCTTCAGGCATCTGTTAAACAAATAGGCATTGAACCCGAAGTGCAGCTCAACTCGAACTTGAGAAGAACATATGACCTCGCCGTCAAGCATCTGTTAAACAAACAAGCATCGAACCCGAAGGCTGGCTCAACACGAAGTTGAGAGGAACATCTGACCTCGGTGTCAGGCATCGAGCCCGACGGTCGGCTCAATATGAAGTTGAGAGGAACATTTAACTTCACTGTCAAGCATTTGTTAAACAAAGAATCATCAAATTCGAAGTCCGGCTCAACCCGAAGTTGAGAAGAACATCTGACCTCACCGTCAAGCATCTGTTAAACAAACAGGCATCGAACCCGAAGGGTGGCTCAACCCGAAGTTGATAAGAACATCTGACCGCACCTTCAGGCATTTGTTAAACAAACAGGCATCGAAACCGAAGGCCGGCTCAACACGAAATTGAGAAGAACATCTGACCTCGTCGTCACGCATCTGTTAAACAAACAGGCATCGAACCCGAATATCGGCTCAACATTAAGTTGAGATGAACGTTTAACTTCACTGTCAAGCATTTGTTAAACAAACAGGCATCAAGTTTAAAGGCCGGCTCAACCCAAAGTTGAGAAGAACATCTGACCTCACCGTCAAGCATCTGTTAAACAAACATGCATCAAACCCGAAGGGCGGCTCAACCTGAAGTTGAGAAGAACATATGACCTCGCCGTCAGGCATCTGTTAAACTAACAGGCATCGAACCCGAAGGCCGGCCAACACGAAGTTGAGAGGAACATCTGACCTCGCTGTCAGGCATCTGTTAAACAAACAGGCATTGAACCCGAAGGTCGCCACAACACAAAGTTGAGAGGAACATCTGACTTCACTGTCATGCATCTATTAAACAAACAAGCATCAAATCCGAAGGCCGACTCAACCCGAAGTTGAGAAGAACATCTGACCTCAACGTCAAGCATCTGTTAAACAAACAGGCATCGAACCCGAAGTGCAGCTCAACCCGAACTTGAGAAGAACATATGACCTCGCCGTCAGGCATCTGTTAAACAAACAGGCATCGAACCCGAAGGCCGGCTGAACACGAAGTTGAGACGAACATCTGACCTCGGTGTCAGGCATCTGTTAAACAAACAGGCATCGAACCCGAAGGTCAGCTCAACATGAAGTTGAGAGGAACATTTAACTTCACTGTCAAGCATCTGTTAAACAAACAGTCATCAAAATCGAAGTCCGGCTCAACCCGAAATTGAGAAGAATAGCTGACCTCAACGTCAAGCATCTGTTAAACAAACAGGCATCGAACCCGAAGTTGATAAGAACATCTGACCGCACCGTCAGGCATCTTTAAACAAACAGGCATCAAACCCGAAGGTCGGCTCAACATGAAGTTGAGAGGAACATCTGACCTCGCCGTCACGCATCTGTTAAACAAACAGGCATCGAACCCGAATGTCGGCTCAACATTAAGTTGAGAGGAACATTTGACTTCACTTTCAAGCATCTGTTAAACAAACATGCATCAAATCCGAAGGCCGGCTCAACCCAAAGTTGAGAAGAACATCTGACCTCAACGTCAAGCATCTGTTAAACAAACAGGCATCGAACCCGAAGTGCAGCTCAACCCGAACTTGAGAAGAACATATGACCTCGCCGTCAGGCATCTGTTAAACAAACAGGCATCGAACCCGAAGGCCGGCTGAACACGAAGTTGAGACGAACATCTGACCTCGGTGTCAGGCATCTGTTAAACAAACAGGCATCGAACCCGAAGGTCAGCTCAACATGAAGTTGAGAGGAACATTTAACTTCACTGTCAAGCATCTGTTAAACAAACAGTCATCAAAATCGAAGTCCGGCTCAACCCGAAATTGAGAAGAATAGCTGACCTCAACGTCAAGCATCTGTTAAACAAACAGGCATCGAACCCGAAGTTGATAAGAACATCTGACCGCACCGTCAGGCATCTTTAAACAAACAGGCATCAAACCCGAAGGTCGGCTCAACATGAAGTTGAGAGGAACATCTGACCTCGCCGTCACGCATCTGTTAAACAAACAGGCATCGAACCCGAATGTCGGCTCAACATTAAGTTGAGAGGAACATTTGACTTCACTTTCAAGCATCTGTTAAACAAACATGCATCAAATCCGAAGGCCGGCTCAACCCAAAGTTGAGAAGAACATCTGACCTCACCGTCAAGCATCTGTTTAACAAACAGCCATCAAACCTGAAGGGCGGCTCAACCCGAAGTTGAGAAGAACATATGACCTTGCCGTCAGGCATCTGTTAACTAACAGGCATAGAACCCGAAGGACGACTCAACACGAAGTTGAGAGAAACATCTGACCTCGCCGTCAGGCATCTGTTAAACAAACAGGCATTAAACCCGAAGGTCGGCACAACAAAAACTTGAGAAGAACAACTGACCTCGCCTTCAGGAATCTGTTAAACAAACAGGCATTGAACCCGAAGGTCGGCACAACACAAAGTTGAGAAGAACATCTGACCTCACCGTCAAGCATCTCTTAAACAAACAGGCATCGAACCCGAAATGCAGCTCAACCCGAACTTGAGAAGAACATATGACCTCGCCGTCAGGCATCTGTTAAACAAACAGGCATCGAACCCGAAGGCCGGCTCAACATGAAGTTGAGAGGAACATCTGACCTCGGTGTCAGGCATATGTTAAACAAACAGGCATCGAACCCGAAGGTCGGCTCAATATGAAGTTGAGAGGAACATTTGACTTCACTGTCAAGCATCTGTTAAACAAAGAATCATCAAATTCGAAGTCCGGCTCAACCCGAAGTTGAGAAGAACATCTGACCTCTCCGTCAAGCATCTGTTAAACAAACAGGCATCGAATCCGAAGGGTGGCTCAACCCGAAGTTGATAAGAACATCTGACCGCACCGTCAGGCATCTGTTAAACAAACAGGCATCGAAACCGAAGGCCGGCTCAACACGAAGTTGAGAAGAACATCTGACCTCGCCGTCACGCATCTGTTAAACAAACAGGCATCGAACCCGAATATCGGCTCAACAGTAAGTTGAGATGAACATTTGGCTTCACTGTCAAGCATTTGTTAAACAAACAGGCATCAAGTTCGAAGGCCGGCTCAACCCAAAGTTGAGAAGAACATCTGACCTCACCGTCAAGCATCTGTTAAACAAATATGCATCGAACCCGAAGGGCGGCTCAACCCGAAGTTGAGAAGACAATATGACTTCGCCGTCAGGCATCTGTTAAACTAACAGGCATAGAACCCGAATGACGGCTCAACACGAAGTTGAGAGAAACATCTGACCTCGCCGTCAGGCATCTGTTAAACAAACAGGCATTAAACCCGAAGGTCGGCACAAAAAAAAGTTGAGAAGAACTTCTGACCTCGCCTTCAGGAATCTGTTAAACAAACAGGCATTGAACCCGAAGGTCGGCACAACACAAAGTTGATAAGAACATCTGACCTCACCGTCAAGCATCTCTTAAACAAACAGGCATCGAACCCGAAATGCAGATCAACCCGAACTTGAGAAGAACATATGACCTCGCCGTCAGGCATCTGTTAAACAAACAAGCATCGAACCCGAAGGCCGGCTCAACATGAAGTTGAGAGGAACATCTGACCTCGGTGTCAGGCATCTGTTAAACAAACAGGAATCGAACCCGAAGGTCGGCTCAATATGAAGTTGAGAGGAACATTTGACTTCACTGTCAAGCATCTGTTAAACAAAGAATCATCAAATTCGAAGTCCGGCTCAACCCGAAGTTGAGAAGAACATCTGACCTCACCGTCAAGCATCTGTTAAACAAACAGGCATCGAACCCGAAGGGTGGCTCAACCCGAAGTTGATAAGAACATCTGACCGCACCGTCAGGCATCTGTTAAACAAACAGGCATCGAAACCGAAGGCCGGCTCAACACGAAGTTGAGAAGAACATCTGACCTCGCTGTCACGCATCTGTTAAACAAACAGGCATCGAACCCGAATATCGGCTCAACATTAAGTTGAGATGAACATTTGACTTCACTGTCAAGCATTTGTTAAACAAACAGGCATCAAGTTCGAAGGCCGGCTCAACCCAAAGTTGAGAAGAACATCTGACCTCACCGTCAAGCATCTGTTAAACAAATATGCATCGAACCCGAAGGGCGGCTCAAACCGAAGTTGAGAAGAACATATGACCTCGCCATCAGGCATCTGTTAAACTAACAGGCATCGAACCCGAAGGCCGGCTCAACACGAAGTTGAGAGGAACATCTGACCTCGCCGTCAGGCATCTGTTAAACAAACAGGCATTGAACCCGAAGGTCGACACAACACAAAGTTGAGAAGAACATCTGACCTCGCTGTCAGGCATCTGTTAAACAAACAGGTATCGAACCCGAAGGCCGGCTCACCTTGAAGTTGAGAGGAACATCTTATCTCCCCATCAGGCATTATTAAAAAAACATGCATCGCACCCGAAGGCCGGAACAACACGAAGTTGTGAAGAACATATGACCTCGCCGTCAGGCATCTGTTAAACAAACAGGCGTCGAACCCGAAGGACGGCTCAACACGAAGTTGAAAGGAACATGTGACCTCGCTGTCAGGCATCTATTAAACAAACAAGCATCGAACCCGAAGGACGGATCAACATGAAGTTGAGAGGAAAATTTGACTTCACTGTCAAGCATATGTTAATCAAACAATCATCAAATTTGAAGGCCAGCTCAACCCGAAGTTGAGAAGAACATCAGACCTCACTGTCAGGCATCTGTTAAACAAACAGGCATTTAACCCGAAGAACGGCTTAACCCGAAGTTGATAAGAACATCTGACCTCGCCGTTAGGAATATGTTAAACAAACAGGCATCGAACCCGAAGGCCGGCTCAACACGAAGTTGAGAGGAACATCCGACCTTTCCATCACGCATCTGTTAAACAAACGGCATCGAACCCGAAGGTAGGCTCAACATGAAGTTGAGAGGAATTTTTAACTTCACTGTCAAGCATCTGTTAAACAAACAATCATCATATTCGAAGTCCGACTCAACCCGAAGTTGAGAAGAACATCTGACCTCACCGTCAAGCATCTGTTAAACAAACAGGCATCGAACCCGAAAGGCGGCTCAACCCGAAGTTGATAAGAACATCTGACCTCGCCATCAGGCATCTGTTAAACAAACAGGCATCGAACCGGAAGGCCGGCTCAACATGAAGTTGAGAGGAACATCTGACCTCGCCGTCAGGCATCTGTTAAACAAACAATCACCGAACCCGAAGGTTGGCTCAACATGAAGTTGAGAGGAACATTTGACTTCACTGTCAAGCATCTGTTAAATAAACAGGCATCAAATCCGAAGGCCGACTCAACCCGAAGTTGAGAAGAACATCTGACCTCACCGTCAAGCATCTGTTAAACAAACAGGCATCGAAGCCGAAGGGCGGCTCAACCCGAAATTGATAAGAACATCTGACTGCACCATCAGGCATCTGTTAAACAAACAGGCATCAAACCCAAAGGCCGGCTCAACACGAATTTGAGAGGAACGTCTGACCTTTCTGTCACGCATCTGTTAAACAAACAGGCATCGAACCCGAATGTTGGCTCAACATTAAGTTGAAAGGAACATTTGACTTCACTGTCAAGCATCTGTTAATCAAACAGGCATCAAATCCGAAGGCCGACTCAACCCAAAGTTGAGAAGAACATCTGACCTCACCGTCAAGCATCTGTTAAACAAACATGCATCGAACCCGAAGGGCGGCTCAACCCGAAGTTGAGAAGAACATATGACCTCGCCGTCAGGCATCTGTTAAACTAACAGGCATCGAACCCGAAGGCCGGCTCAACACGAAGTTGAGAGGAACATCTGACCTCGCCGTCACGCATTTCTTAAACAAAAAGGAATATAACCCGAAGGTCGACTCAACATGAAGTTGAGAGGAACATTTGACTTCACTGTCAAGCATCTATTAAACAAACAAGCATCAAATCCGAAGGCCGGCTCAACCCGAAGTTGAGAAGAACATCTGACCTCAACGTCAAGCATCTGTTAAACAAACACACATCGAACCCGAAGTGCAGCTCAACCCGAACTTGAGAAGAACATATGACCTCGCCGTCAGGCATCTGTTAAACAAACAGGCATCAAACCCGAAGGCCGGCTCAACACGAAGTTGAGACGAACATCTGACCTCGGTGTCAGGCATCTGTTAAACAAACAGGCATCGAACCCGAAGGTCGGCTCAACATGAAGTTGAGAGGAACATTTAACTTCACTGTCAAGCATCTGTTAAACAAATAGTCATCAAAATCGAAGTCCGGCTCAACTCGAAGTTGAGAAGAACATCTGACCTCACCGTCAAGCATCTTTTAAACAAACAGGCATCGAACCCGAAGGGTGGCTCAACCCGAAGTTGATAAGAAGATCTGACCGCACTGTCAGGCATCTGTAAACAAACAGGCATCAAACCCGAAGGCCGGCTCAACATGAAGTTGAGAGGAACATCTGACCTCGCCGTCACACATCTGTTAAACAAACAGGCATCGAACCCGAATGCCGGCTCAACATTAAGTTGAGAGTAACATTTGACTTCACTGTCAAGCATCTGTTAAACAAACATGCATCAAATCCGAAGGCCGGCTCAACCCAAAGTTGAGAAGAACATCTGACCTCACCGTCAAGCATCTGTTAAACAAATAGGCATCAAACCTGAAGGGCGGCTCAACCCGAAGTTGAGAAGAACATATGACCTCGCCATCAGGCATCTGTTAAACTAACAGGCATCGAACCCGAAGGCCGGCTCAACACGAAGTTGAGAGGAACATCTGACATCGCCGTCAGGCATCTGTTAAACAAACAGGCATTGAACCCGAAGGTCGGCACAACACAAAGTTGAGAAGAACATCTGACCTCACCGTCAGGCATCTGTTAAACAAACAGGCATTTAACCAGAAGAGAGGCTCAACCCGAAGTTGATAAGAACATCTGACCTCGCCGTCAGGAATCTGTTAAACAAATAGGCATCGAACCCGAAGGCCGGCTCAACACGAAGTTGAGAGGAAAATCTGACCTTTCTGTCACACATCTGTTAAACAAACGGCATCGAACCCGAAGGTCGGCTCAACATGAAGTTGAGAGGAATTTTTAACTTCACTGTCAAGCATCTGTTAAACAAACAATCATCATATTCGAAGTCCGGCTCAACCCGAAGTTGAGAAGAACATCTGACCTCACCGTCAAGCATCTGTTAAACAAACAGGCATCGAACCCGAAGGGCGACTCAACCCAAAGTTGATAAGAACATCTGACCTCGCCATCAGGTATCTGTTAAACAAACAGGCATCGAACCGGAAGGCCGGCTCAACATGAAGTTGAGAGGAACATCTGACCTCGCCGTCAGGCATCTGTTAAACAAACAATCACCGAACCCGAAGGTTGGCTCAACATGAAGTTGAGAGGAACATTTGACTTCACTGTCAAGCATCTGTTAAATAAACAGGCATCAAATCCGAAGGCCTACTCAACCCGAAGTTGAGAAGAACATCTGACCTCACCGTCAAGCATCTGTTAAACAAACAGGCATCGAAGCCGAAGGGCGGCTCAACCCGAAATTGATAAGAACATCTGACTGCACCGTCAGGCATCTGTTAAACAAACAGGCATCAAACCCAAAGGCCGACTCAACACGATGTTGAGAGGAACGTTTGACCTTGCCGTCACGCATCTGTTAAACAAACAGGCATCGAACCCGAATGTTGGCTCAACATTAAGTTGAAAGTAACATTTGACTTCACTGTCAAGCATCTGTTAAACAAACAGGCATCAAATCCGAAGGCCGACTCAATCCAAAGTTGAGAAGAACATCTGACCTCACTGTCAAGCATCTGGTAAACAAACATGCATCGAACCCGAAGGGCGGCTCAACCCGAAGTTGAGAAGAACATATGACCTCGCCGTCAGGCATCTGTTAAACTAACAGGCATCGAACCCGAAGGCCGGCTCAACATGAATTTGAGAGGAACATCTGACCTCGCCGTCAGGCATCTGTTAAACAAACAGGCGTTGAACCCGAAGGTCGGCAGAACACGAAGTTGAGAAGAACATATGACCTCGCCGTCAGGCATCTGTTAAACAAATAGGTATCGAACCTGAAGGTCGGCTCACCTTGAAGTTGAGAGGAACATCAGATCTCCCTATCAGGAATTATTAAACAAACAGGCATCGAACCCGAAGGCCAGCACAACACAAAGTTTTGAAGAACATATGACCTCGCCGTCAGGCATCTGTTAAACAAACAGGCATCGAAAACGAAGGACGTCTCAACACGAAGTTGAGAGGAACATCTGACCTCTCCGTCAGGCATCTATTAAATAAACAAGCATCGAACCCGAAGGACGGCTCAACATGAAGTTGGGAGGAACATTTGACTTCACTGTCAAGCATCTTTTAAACAAACAGTCATCAAATTCGAAGTCCGTCTCAACCCGAAGTTGAGAAGAACATCTGACCTCACCGTCAAGCATCTGTTAAACAAACATGCATCGAACCCGAAGGGTGGCTCAACCTGAAGTTGATAAGAACATCTGACCACGCCGTCAGGCATCTGTAAACAAACAGGCATCGAACCTGAATGCTGGCTCAACATGAAGTTGAGAGGAACATCTTACCTCGCCGTCACGCATCTGTTAAACAAACAGGCATCGAACCCGAATGTCGGCTCAACATTAAGTTGAGAGGAACATTTGACATCACTATCAAGCATCTGTTAAACAAACAGGAATCAAATCCGAAGGCCAGCTCAACCCAAAGTTGAGAAGAACATCTGACCTCACCGTCAAGCATCTGTTAAACAAACAGGCGTCGAACCCGAAGGGCGGCTCAACCCGAAGTTGCGAAGAACATATGACATCGCCGTCAGGAATCTGTTAAACTAACAAGCATCGAACCCGAAGGCTGGCTCAACACGAAGTTGAGAGGAACATCTGACCTCGCCGTTAGGCATCTGTTAAACAAACAGGCATTGAACCCGAAGGTCGGTACAACACAAAGTTGAGAAGAACATCTGACCTCGTCGCCAGGCATCTGTTAAACAAACAGGCATCTAACCCGAAAAGAGGCTCAACCCGAAGTTGATAAGAACATATGACCTCGCCGTCAAGAATCTGTTAAACAAACAGGCATTGAACCCGAAGGCCGGCTCAACACGAAGTTGAGAGGAACATCCGACCATGCCGTTACGCATGTGTTAAACAAACAGGCATCGAACCCGAAGGTCGGCTCTACATGAAGTTCAGAGGAATTTTTAACTTCACTGTCAAGCATCTGTTAACCAAACAGTCATCAAATTCGATGTCCGGCTCAACCCGAAGTTGAGAAGAACATCTGACCTCACCGTCAAGCATCTGTTAAACAAACAGGCATCGAACCCGAAGGGCGGCTCAACCCGAAGTTGATAAGAACATCTGACCGCGCCATCAGGCATCTGTTAAACAAACATGCATCAAACCGGAAGGCTGGCTCAACACGAAGTTGAAAGGAACATCTGACCTCGGTGTCAGGCATCTGTTAAACAAACAGGCATCAAACCCGAAGCTCGACTCAACATGAAGTTGAGAGGAACATTTGACTTCACTGTCAAGCATCTGTTAAACAAACAGTCATCAAATTCGAAGTCCGGCTCAACCCGAAGTTGAGAAGAACATCTGACCTCACCGTCAAGCATCTGTTAAACAAACAGGCATCGAACCCGAAGGGCGGCTCAACCCGAAATTGATAAGAACATCTGACCGCACCGTCAGGCATCTGTTAAACAAACAGGCATCGAACCCGAAGGCCGGCTCAACACGAAGTTGAGAGGAACATCTGACCTCGCCGTCACACATCTGTAAAACAAACAGGCATCAAACCCGAATGTCGGCTCAACATTAAGTTGAAAGGAACATTTGACTTCACTATCAAGCATCTGTTAAACAAACAGGCATCAAATCCGAAGGCCGGCTCAACCCAAAGTTGAGAAGAACATATGAACTTACCGTCAAGCATCTAATAGACAAACATGCATCGAACCCGAAAGGCGGCTCAACCCGAAGTTGAGAAGAACATATGACCTCGCCGTCAAGCATCTGTTAAACTAACAGGCATCGAACCCGAAGGCCGGCTCAACACGAATTTGAGAGGAACATCTGACCTCGCCGTCAGGCATCTGTTAAACAAACAGGCATTGAACCCGATGGTCGGCACAACACGAAGTTGAGAAGAACATCTGACCTCGCCGTCAGGCATCTGTTAAACAAACAGGTATCGAACCCGAAGGCCAGCTCACCTTGAAGTTGAGAGGAACATCTGATCTCCCTATCAGGCATTATTAAACAAACAGGCATCGAACCCGAAGGCCGACACAACACGAAGTTTTGAAGAACATATGACATCGCCGTCAGGCATCTGTTAAACAAACAGGCATCGAACCCGAAGGATGGCTCAACATGAAGTTGGGAGGAATATTTGACTTCACTGTCAAGCATCTGTTAATCAAACAGTCATCAAATTTGAAGGTCGGCTCAACACGAATTGAGAGGAACATCAGACATCGGTGTCAGGCATCTGTTAAACAAACAGGCATCGAACCCGAAGCTCGGCTCAACATGAAGTTGAGAGGAACATTTGACTTCACTGTCAAGCATCTGTTAAACAAACAGTCATTAAATTCGAAGTCCGGCTCAACCCGAAGTTGAGAAGAACATCTGACCTCACCGTCAAGTATCGAATAAACAAACATGCATCGAACTCGAAGGGCGGCTCAACCCGAAATTGATAAGAACATCTGACCGCACCATCAGACATCTGTTAAACAAACAGGCATCGAACCCGAAGGCCGGCTCAACACGAAGTTGAGAGGAACATCTGACTTTGCCATCACGCATTTGTTAAACAAACAGGCATCGAACCTGAATGTCGGCTCAACATTAAATTTAAAGGAACATTTGACTTCATTGTCAAGCATCTGTTAAACAAACAGGCATCAAATCTGAAGGCCGTCTCAACCCAAAGTTGAGAAGAACATCTGACCTCACCGTCAAGCATCTGTTAAAAAAACATGCATCGAACCCGAAGGGCGGCTCAATCCGAAGTTGAGAAGAACTATGACCTTGCCGTCAGGCATCTGTTAAACTAACAGGCATCGAAACTGAAGGCCGGCTCAACACGAATTTGAGAGGAACATCTGACCTCGCCGTCAGGCATCTGTTAAACAACAAGGCATTAAACCCGATGGTCCGTACAACACGAAGTTGAGAAGAACATATGACCTCGCCGTCAGGCATCTGTTAAACAAACAGGTATCGAACCCGAATGCCGGCTCACCTTGAAGTTGAGAGGAACATCTGATCTCCCCATCAGGCATTATTAAACAAACAGGCATCGAACCCGAAGGCCGGCACAACACAAAGTTTTGAAGAACATATGACCTCGTCGTCAGGCATCTGTTAAACAAACAGGCATCGAACCCGAAGGACGGCTCAACACGAAGTTGAGAGGAACATCTGACCTCTCCGTCAGGCATCTATTAAACAAACAAGCATGGAACCCGAAGGATGGCTCAACATGAAGTTGGGAGGAACATTTTACTTCACTGTCAAGCATCTGTTAATCAAACAGTCATCAAATTTGAAGGCCAGCTCAACCCAAAGTTGAGAAGAACATCTGACCTCACTGTCAGGCATCTGTTAAACAAACAGGCATCGAACCCGAAGAGCGGCTCAACCCGAAGTTGTTAAGAACATCTGACCTCGCCGTCAGGAGTCTATTAAACAAACAGGCATCGAACCCGAAGGCTGGCACAACACGAAGTTTTGAAGAATATATGACCTCGCCGTCAGGCATCTGTTAAACAAACAGGCATCGAACCCGAAGGACGGCTCAACACGAAGTTGAGAGGAACATCTGACCTTGCCGTCACGCATCTGTTAAACAAAAAAGTATCGAACCCGAATGTCGGCTTAACATTAAGTTGAGAGGAACATTTGACTTCACTGTCAAGCATCTGTTAAACAAACAGTCATCAAATTCGAAGTCCGGCTCAACCCGAAGTTGAGAAGAACATCTGACCTCACCGTCAAGCATCTGTTAAACAAACAGGCATCGAACCCGAAGGGCGGCTCAACTCGAAGTTGATAAGAACATCTGACCGTGCCATCAGGCATTTGTTAAACAAACAGGCATCGAACCCGAAGGCCGGCTCAACACGAAGTTGAGAGGAAAATCTGACCTCGCCATCAGGCATCTGTTAAACAAACAGGCATTGAACCCAAAGGTCGGCACAACACAAAGTTGAGAAGAACATCTGACCTCGCCGTCAGGCATCTGTTAAACAAACAGGTATCAAACCCGAAGGCCGGCTGACCTTGAAGTTGAGAGGAACATCTGATCTCCCCATCAGGCATTATTAAACAAACAGGTATCGAACTCGAAGGCTGGCACAACACGAAGTTGTGAAGAACATATGACCTCGCCGTCAGGCATCTGTTAAATAAACAGGCATCGAACCCGAAGGACAGCTCAAAACGAAATTGAGAGGAACATCTAACCTCGCTGTCAGGCATCTATTAAACAAACAAGCATCGAACCCGAAGGACGGATCAACATGAAGTTGGGAGGAACATTTGACTTCACTGTCAAGCATCTGTTAATCAAACAGTCATCAAATTTGAAGGTCGGCTCAACCCGAAGTTGAGAAGAACATATGACCTCACTGTCAGGCATCTGTTAAACAAACAGGCATCGAAACCAAAAAGCGGCTCAACCCGAAGTTGATAAGAATATCTGACCTCGCCGTCAGGAATCTTTTAAACAAACAAGCATCGAACCCGAAGGCCGGCTCAACATGAAGTTGAGAGGAATATCCGACCTTGCCATTACGCATCTGTTAAACAAATAGGCATCGAACCCGAAGGGCGGCGCAACCCGAAATTGATAAGAACATCTTTCCGCACCGTCAGGCATCTGTTAAACAAACAGGCATCGAACCCGAAGGCCGGCTCAACACGAAGTTGAGAGGAACATCTGACCTCACCGTCACGCATCTGTTAAACAAACAGGCATCGAACCCGAATGTCAGCTCAACATTAAGTTGAAAGGAACATTTGACTTCACTGTCAAGCATCTGTTAAACAAACAGGAATCCAATTCGAAGGCCGGCTCAACCCATAGTTGAGAAGAACATCTGACCTCACCGTCAAGCATCTGTTAAAAAAACATGCATCGAACCCGAAGGGCGGCTCAACCCAAAGTTGAGAAGAACATATGACCTTGCCGTCAGGCATCTGTTAAACTAACAGGCATCGAACGCGAAGGCCGGCTCAACACAAATTTGAGAGGAACATCTGACCTCGCCGTCAAGCATCTGTTAAACAAACAGGCATTGAACCCGAAGGTCGGCACAACACGAAGTTGAGAAGAACATCTGACCTTACCGTCAGGCATCTGTTAAACAAACAGGTATCGAACCCGAAGGCCGGCTCACCTTGAAGTTGAGAGGAACATCTGATTTCCCCATCAGTCATTATTAAAAAAATAGGCATCGAACCCGAAGGCCGGCACAACACGAAGTTTTGAAGAACATATGACCTTGCCATCAGGCATCTGTTAAACAAACAGGCATCGAACCTGAAGGACGGCTCAACACGAAGTTGAAAGGAAGATCTGACCTCTCCGTCAGACATCTATTAACCAAACAAGCATCGAACCCGAAGGATGGCTCAACATGAAGTTGGGATGAACATTTGACTTCACTGTTAACATACTGTTAATAAAACAGTCATCAAATTTGAAGGCTGGCTCAAACTGAAGTTGAAAAGAACATCTGACCTCACTGTCAGACATCTGTTAAACAAACAGGCATCGAACCCGAAGAGCGGCTCAACCCGAAGTTGATAAGAACATCTGACCTCGCCGTCCGGAATCTGTTAAACAAACAGGCATCGAACCCGATGGCCGGCTCAACACGAAGTTGAGAGGGACATCCGACCTCGCCGTCACGCATCTGTTAAACAAACAGGCATCGAACCTGAAGGTTGGCTTAACATGAAGTCGAGAGGAACATTTGACTTCACTGTCAAGCATCTGTTAAACAAACAGTCATCAAATTTGAAGTCCGACTCAACCCGAAGTTGAGAAGAACATCTGACCTCACCGTCAAGCATCTGTTTAACAAACAGGCATCGAACCCGAAGGGCGGCTCAACCCGAAGTTGATAAGAACATCTGACCGCACCGTCAGGCATCTGTTAAACAAACAGGCATCGAACCCGATGGCCGGCTCAACACGAAATTGACAGGAACTTCTGACCTCGCCGTCACGCATCTGTTAAACAAACAGGCATCAAACCCGAAGGTCGGCTCAACATGAAGTTGAGAGAAACGTTAGACTTCACTGTCAAGCATCTGTTAAACAAATAGACATCAAATTCGAAGTCCGACTCAACCCGAAGTTGAGAAGAACATCTGACCTCACCGTCAAGCATCTGTTAAACAAACAGGCATCAAACCCGAAGGGCGGCTCAACCCGAAGTTGATAAGAACATCTGACCACACCGTCAGGCATCTGTTAAACAAACAGGCATCGAACCCGATGGTCGGCTCAACACGAAGTTCACAGGAACATCTGACCTCACCGTCACGCATCTGTTAAACAAACAGGCATCGAACCCGAAGGTCGGCTCAACATGAAGTTGAGAGGTACGTTAGACTTCACTATGAAGCATCTGTTAAACAAACAGGCATCAAATCCAAAGGTCGGCTCAACCCAAAGTTGAGAAGAACATCTGACCTCATCGTCAAGCATCTGTTAAACAAACATGCATCGAACCCGAAGGGCGGCTCAACCAGAAGTTGAGAAGAACATATGACCTCGCCGTCAGGCATCTGTTAAACAAACAGGCATTGAACCCGAAGGTCGACACAACACGAAGTTTAGAAGAACATCTGACCTCGCCGTCAGGCATCTGTTAAACAAACAGGTATCGAACCCGAAGGCCGGCTCACCTTGAAGTTGATAGGAACATCTTGATGAATGAGAGGAGAGTGAGAGTTGTGGTTTTATGGTATTGCTCTGGTGTGTTTGAGCTCATAGAGGAAGCCTCTATTTATAGGAGAAATGAGGGTGAGGGCCGATTTGGTTTTTTACCACTTTTGGAGGGAGATTTGAGATTTTTCAAGTGAATCTTGCCAAATCTTCTCCTATCAGCTCCATGGTTCAATGGAGATCAGAAAAATCAAGTGGAGATGGACATGAAGTGACTGAGATGATCTATGGAGGTAGGGAAAGCAGTTGCAACAGTTTTGAGGTGAAAAAGTTTCTCTCTCCTTCTTTCATTTGAATATTTTATTACACAAGTTGCTTGCCACTTGCCTCTCTCTTCAAACTCCTTATTTCTCTAAATTTTCATTCCTCTACACATCTGAATATCATATTGAATCCTGATCCAAGGGTTGAGGATATTCCAAGTTGTGAAAAACTGATTTTTGGGAAGTGTTTGAGTGTGGTTTCAAGTGTTGATAGGCCCAACTTCTATTGTGCATAACTTCCTGCTCAAACATGCTATTGAGGATTTCTACCACAATTTGGAAATCCCTTACATAGCTCTACAACTTTCATGTTTTGGGAATTTCCAAATTATTGATGGAACTAGGTTGAAAAACCCTTCAAAATTCTGAAAAAATCACTTACAAGTGTTAAATAACTTAGAAATTTTCTAAGTTATTTCCCCTTCAAAAATGAATTTTACTATAACTCCAATTCCATGCATTTTTGGATCATGGACCAATTGAGGCTTTTGTAGGATTTGTCAAGAGCTTTCTAATGAGCTTTGAACCACTTCAATTGGATGTGTGGTTGAGGAGTTATGGTCTTGCCCCTTTCGAAACCCTAATTCCCGATTTTTGCAATTACTTCTCAACCCTTGATTCAATGGTCATGAAATTTTATGGGGAGGTGTAATATGATATAAGGAACATTTTTGAATCACACCTTGAAGTCAAATTCCTTATTATTGGAGAGTTGACATTTCGGTCAAACGTTCGATCGATCGGTGTCTACCGAGTCGCCCATTGGTGATTCGGACATCCTGAGGACTTGAAACTCTTTGGATGGACTTTACTAAGCCATAGGAGGTTAATGGACCTTGATCCCATCATTGAAATACTCTTTGAATCAAAAGTCAAACTACAATTGACTTTTTCTGATCGAAAACCCTAAATAGGTATCTCAAATTGCAATGTTCTCAATCCCCGGGTGGCCACCTCAAATTACACTCATTCTTGGTCCAATGTATTATCCTTGATCTTGTTTAAAGTTGAATCAATCCAAAACATTGATTGATCAGACCGCCGAAATCTCGATTTTGACGGTACGGAACCCTAATTCATCTGCATCTTAACAAAGATAAACTGAAAATGGGTTAAGGTTAGTTAATCAAGTGAATATGATCCTACAATGATGATGAGGATCTAAGGGGTCAAAATTTGGGGTGCAATAGATGCCCCTATTTAAATATCTTCACTAGATGGTAATGAGAGATGACAATCCTCATAGAATCGCAGTGAAAGGTATTTAAATATAGCAAACCAGAAATTTTGTCCCTTAGATACGATGGTATGCAAAAGGACAGATACGAATATGCCATGAATCTAAATGATGTTATATGATGCTTGAATGCTAGACAAATGCAGACACACGAGCACAGATAAAAGAAACGGCAAAACGACGAGTAACCACTCACGAGGACCCAACACACTGGGGAAAGATTCCATGTGAAGTAAGCAAGATAGTTCAGACATGACTAAAGACGCTTGTTCAAGGAAATCTTTCATGTAGGGGACACAAATTCCACCAGGGAAGACACATCTTCATTGGGGAAAGGAGATACGAACCTCACTGGGTATAACCAGATGAGGAAGCCCACCGGGGAAGATGACAATTCTTCACTGGGGAAACGAAAGAAAAGAAAATGCAAACCACACTAGGGAAGAAACCCAATGGGGAAAGCTTTGCTGGGGAACAAATCCACTGGGGAAGCAAAGCTTCACCGGGGAAAAGACGGAACGAAGACACGAATCTCACTGGGGATAACCAGATGAGAAAATTTCCTATAACGAAGAGTTCAAACGGGATCTTCAGGAAAAGGTTAGAAACAAGACCAGACATGCCAGGGAAACTAGTATCCACTAGTTCTCCGAGACTCGACTTGGAAAAGCAACAGCTTCAACTGGGGAGACTGGTGACGACCAGAATAGCTTTGAACGATGCTAGTTTCCACTAGACTTACTAGGGATATGGTGACGACCAAATCAATGTTTCAATTATAATTGAGAGTTCCAAACAATGTTGTTACAACAACAGGAATTTGGCTGGGGAAGTTGGTAACAATCAACTTTCGGCACTAATATCGATTAGTTTTCAAACAATGCCAGTAACCACTGGATCTAGAGGGGACTGGTGATAACCAAATTAGGATATACCAATAACAATTGGTTCTAGATGATGCTAGTAGCAACTAGACTTAACTGGGAATTTTGGTGACGACCGAGTCCAAGGGGACCAATGACCATTGGATTTTCAAGGAGTTTGGTAACGACCAATAAAAGTGACGATAACAATCTGATTTAAGCGATGCCAATAACTATTGGACTTAGGACAATTAGTGACAACCAAATTAGGTATACCAATAACAACTGGTTCAGGATACTGCTAGTAAACACTAGATTTTCCAAACAATGCTAGTGACCACTAGACTTAGAAAGATCGGTAATAACCGAATCAAGAAGCACCAATAACAATTGGATCTGAAGGCAATACTAGTAACCACTAGATTCAAGAAGATTGGTAATAACCGAATAAAAAGGTACCAATAACCATTGGATTTGCAGGTAATACTAGTAACGACTAGGTTTTTAATCAGATTGGTGAAAACCGAATCAAAGGGATTCCAATAACAATTGGTTTGCTTTATAACAGAATCAGTAACAACTGGGTTTGGAAAATGGTTGGTGACGACCGAATCACGGTACCAGACGTAATTAGTTCTGAACGTGTGCTAGTGACCACTAGTCGTTGTTGGTGACAACCAAATCGAATATGAAAATTGGTAACGACCCCCTGTTTGTGTAAATTGGATATTGCTAGTCACCACTAGCTTCCCAGAGAAAAGTAAGGAATCCCAGGATGTCAATCTTTGAAGCGAATTTTGTAACAACAAATCAGAGATAAAGGTAATGACCAAAGGATCTCAAAGGCAACAACCAAAACTAGGAATGAAAACAAATGTGTATGCTGGCATGATGCTGTATGTAAGATGCAGACCGACCCGTAGGAACAAAGGAAAACAAAATAAAGAGAGAACTCGTCACGCTGAGTTTCAACATGCCTCAAGTCAGGCGACACTTTCTTCTTTGGTGTAGATAACGATCTTTTTCAATAATATCTTCGTAATTCTGCAGAGAAGAAATCTTAGCTTAAGAGCTAGAATTGCTGTCAGACACATCTAGCTTGGTCAAAGGTAACAGCAACTTCCACAACTTCGAGAACTGTGTAATATCATCATATTACCTCTAGAATTTTTCAATCATCTTGTCAAATCGTGCTTCCTTTTTAAAACAAGACTTTAAGTTTTTCAAAACACTTTACTTTCATGAAAATTCTTATTAACAAATAAGTGAAATTGCATAACAAAAATAGCGGATCATAACAATGATTTGGCCAAAAAACTGATTTTATTCATAGACAAGTACTTTACAAAAGGCAAAGCCTTGGGAACTTTATAAGTTTGAAAAATGGCAAACAGAAAAGGTTACAGAATCCCATAATACCCCGGTCCTTCTGACTGCCAGTTCACTTGCTTCGCTGCTTCTAACGAGAATGACAAACGTTGATCCCTTTTTTTTTTTGGATATCTTGCACAAGACTCCGCTCTGGCGTCTGCCAGCTTTCATACATTGGGTTTTCATTTTGATGAAGCACTAAAATCTCCTTTCTAGGTATTTCGTTTCAGGCGTAGTACTTTCTCACCGCGTCTGAGTTGATGGGATACTTGAGTTGTTCGCCATCCATAGTTTCGAGAATCAGAGATCCTCCGGAGAAGACAGTCTTTACAAAGAAAGGGCCGTCATAGTTGGGAATCCACTTGCCACGCATATCCTTTTGAGTTGGTAGGATTTTTCTAAACACAAGCTCTCCTTCCCTATACTCTTTGGGACGAACCTTTTTGTTGAACGCTCTGATCATCCTTTGTTGATAGATTTGACTATGACACACGGTCGTCATTCTTTTCTCATCAATGAGGTTCAATGAGTCGAATCTTTCTTTTATCCATTCGTCTTCATCAAGCTTTGCTTCCGTCAAGATCTTCAAGGAAGGTATTTTGACTTCAATGGGTAGCACAACGTCCATCCCATACACTAAGGAAAAGGGAGTTGCCCCTGTCGAAGTGCGCACCGATGTTTGGTATCCATGCAAAACAAATGGTAGCATCTCGTGCCAATCTTTGTAAGTTACGACCATCTTTTGTATTATCTTTTTGATGTTTTTGTTTGCAGCTTCAACTGCACCATTCATCTTAGGTCTGTAAGGAGACGAATTGTGATGTTTGATCTTGAAATTGTCACAAAGTTCCTTCATCGTTTTGTTGTTCAGATTCGACCCGTTGTCAGTGATGATCTGGTTATGGATACCATATTGGCAGACGATCTCCTTTTTGATGAAGCAAGCAACCACTTGCTTTGTCACATTTGCATACGACGCTGCTTCCACCCATTTGGTGAAATAATCAATTGCGACAAGGATGAAGCGATGGCCGTTGGAAGCTTTTGGCTCTATGGCCTCAATCATATATATGCCCCACATTGCAAAAGGCCAAGGTGATGTCATCACATTGAGAAGATGTGGAGGGACATGCACTTTATCGGCATAAACTTGACATTTATGACACTTTCGAACGAAGAGTATGCAGTCCGTCTCCAAAGTTAACCAGAAGTAGCATGCTCTTAAGATTTTCTTAGCCATGGCGTGGCCATTCGCATGGGTGCCGAAGGTTCCTTCGTGTACTTCGGTCATTATGAGATTCACCTCGCTTTCATCGACGCATCGGAGTAAGACCATGTCATGATTTCTCTTGTACAAGGTACCATTACAGATGAAGAATTTAGATGACAATCTTCGTATTGCTCTTTTGTCAATTGTGGACGCGTCAGCGGGATACTCTTGATTTTGGAGAAAATTCTTGATATCATGAAACCATGGCTTCTCATCAGATTCTTCGTCTATTGCCATGACGTATGCGGGTACTGTCCATCTTTCGATGCGGATCAGAGGTGCCTTGTTGACAAACTGGACCTTCCACATTGATGCCATCATGGCTAGCACATCAGCATTATGATTTTCTGCTCTTGGTACGTGCTTGAAGGTAATTTCATCAAAATATTCAGCCATCTCCAAGATGTGGGTCTTGTAAGGGATCAATTTTGCATCCCTGGTTTCCCATTCTCCTTTGAGTTGGTATATCACCAAAGCAGAATCACCAATTACTTCCAAGATTTTGGTGCGGATATCAATGGAAGCTTCCAACCCTAGGATGCAGGCTTCATACTCGGCTATGTTGTTTGTACATGAGAAACAAAGTCGGGCTGTGACCGCAGTGTAACCTCCAGTTGGATTTTTCAGAACAGCTCCGACGCCATGTCCACTTTTGTTCGACGCTACGTCGAACATCATCTCCCTGCGGGATCCAGGCTCGGAACCTTCTTCCGGACCAGGCTCTGGTTTTGTGCGCTGAATATACATCACATCTTCATCAGGAAAATCAAACTGGAGTGGTTGATAATCCTCCATAGGATGCTCTGCGAGGTGTTCTGACAAGACACTTCCTTTGATAAATTTTTGAGCAACATATTGGATATCGTACTCTGATAAGAGCATATGCCATCGGGCTAATCTTCCTGTTTGAGCTGGCTTTTCAAAGATGTACTTGATGGGGTCCATCTTAGAAATCAACATTGTAGTGTGACAAATCATGTATTGCCTCAGACGCTTGGCGGCCCATGCTAATGCACAACAGGCTTTTTCCAGGGGAGAGTAACGACTCTCGCAATCAGTGAATTTCTTGCTTAGATAATAGATTGAGTGCCCTTTCTTTCCTGACTCATCAGTCTGGCCCAAGACGCAGCCCATTGAATCTTCCAATATTGTCATATACATGAACAAAGGTCTTCCAGGTACCGGAGGAATCAACACTGGAGGTTCTTGCAAGTACTGCTTGATTTTCTCAAAAGTAGCATGACAGTTTTCATTCCATACCACTGTTTGATATTTTCGTAACAACTTGAAGATCGGCGTGCAAGTAGGGGTCAGATTGGAGATGAATCTGGAGATGTAGTTCATACGTCCGAGGAAGCCTCTGACTTGTTTCTCAGTTTTGGGAGCAGGCATCTCCTGGATTGCTTTAACCTTGTCGGGGTCTACTTCAATTCCTTGCTGACTAACGATGAATCCAAGTAATTTGCCTGAGCAAACTCCGAAGGTGCATTTTGCTGGATTTAATCTCAGTTGATACTTTCGGAGTCTCTCGAATAGCTTCAACAAATGATTCAAGTGGTCTTCTTCACTTTGGGATTTTGCGATCATATCATCCACGTACACTTCGATTTCTTTGTGCATCATATCATGAATGAGTGTGACCATAGCTCTCTGATACGTTGCCCCTGCGTTCTTCAAACCTAAAGGCATAACCTTATAACAATAGGTGCCCCAGGGTGTGATGAAGGTTGTCTTCTCCATGTCAGCTGGATCCATTTTTATCTGGTTATAACCAGAAAATCTGTCCATGAATGAGAATATTGCGAAACTTGCAGTATTATCCACCAAAGTATCAATGTGTGGTAGAGGGAAGTCGTCCTTTGGACTCGCTTTATTTAAATCCCTGTAGTCGACGCACATCCTGACCTTGCCATCCTTCTTCGGGACTTGTATAATGTTTGCCACCCATTCTGGATACTTGGATACTGCTATAAAGCCGGCATCAATTTTCTTTTTGACCTCATCTCGGGTTTTAAGCGCCATGTCTGGTCTCGACCTGCGAAGCTTTTGTTTGACCGGAGGATATTCTGGCTTCAGGGGGAGCTTGTGCATGACAATGTCGGTATCCAACCCTGGCATATCTTGGTAGGACCAAGCAAATACGTCAACAAAATCTCTGAGGATTGTTATCATCTTGTCTTTGATTTCTGGCCTTAATGATGCCCCGATCTTGACTTCTTTTCTTTCTTCCTCTGACCCCAAGTTGATGACTTCAGTCTGCTCTTTGTGGGGTTGGAGATAAACATCTTCGTATTCAGCCATTCTCTTTAACTCTTCTGGGACTTCTAACTCTTCGTCATTCTCTTCTTCAGCTTGAAAGACAAATGAACCGCTAGTAGAAGGAACTGAAGGATCATAGGATTCTGTGGTTGATGGAGGTATTCTGCACGTTTTATTTTGGAACAATTAGGCACAAACACACAGACATGCAGATGAAGGGTTGTTTTTTTTTTCAAAAAGATTGCCATTTTTCTTTTAACAAAAAGAGTGAAAATGATGCGCAAAACAAATAGCAAGAGTTTTAACAAAAACACTTTTTTCATTAATGATTTTCAAATTTTGCAAAGTGGCCCAAAACAAAATAATTCGCAGGCCTTGGGCAAGACCAGGAATTTTTAAAGAAAAACACAAAGCTAACAAGCAGAGTGAATTACTCTAAAGGTAAAAAGATGGGAACTTCCACAGCCTCCTAATTGCGCAACGCTACTCCTCCCCTAGTTATTAGATGATCCAGATTACCATCTTCATCTTCAGCAATAATGGCATTGACTTGCACGCCGCCATTGGTGAATATCTCTTTTAAAGACTTCTTCTTCATGGTGCTTTCTTCTGGCTCGCCTTCTGGAGTTGATTTGTAACCCAACCCTTTTCGATCATTTTTGGCTCGAGCATTGACTTCGATGACCTCTCCCCATCCCAATGGGACTCCAGCTTTTAGTGCTGCCTTAATACTTTGAGCAGAGGTAAATGATGGCCCACGGGTTATGTCTGATTCATCAACTAGAACAGCATGAGCTATTTCTAGTGCTTGGAAGGCCGTCTCGAGGGAATCTTCATCAGCCTCAATATACCGGAATGATGAAAAGTTGCTCACCATTAAGTCTTCTTCTCCAAGGACAATGACCAACTGGTCATTCACAACAAACTTCATTTTTTGGTGGAGAGTGGAAGTGACAGCGCCAGCTGTGTGAATCCATGGTCTTCCCAATAGACAACTGTAGACCGGATTTATGTCCATCACCTGGAAGGTGACTTCGAAGACTTGTGGTCCAATTAGGATAGGAAGATCAACTTCTCCTATCACGGTTCTCATGGATCCGTCAAATGCCTTGACTATGAGAGAAGTTGGTCTCATGGTAGCACCTTGATATGCCAGCTTGGCCAAAGTCCGTTTAGGCATTATGTTGAGTGTTGATCCTGTGTCGACAAGAACTTGGGACATGGTATCTTCTTCGCATTTGACTGACACATGTAAAACACGATTGTGCTTACGCTTCTCAGCTGTCAGGTCGTTATCATCAAAGCTCAAAGTGTTGCAGGCAGTGATATTTGCTACAACGGAGTCAAACTGCCCCACTGTAATATCTTTAGTGATGTGGGCATGTGTCAGGATTTTGAGCAATGCATGGCGGTGTGCTGGAGAGCTTAAAAGCAAAGCCATGACCGAGATTTTGAAGGGTGTTTGGTTTAGTTGGTCCACTACCCTGTAATCACTTCGCCGAATGATTCTCAAGAATTCTTCTTCATCGTTCTTGAGACTTTCTTTTCCTCAAACTAAAGGTTCTTTGGCGGTGATTGCCTCTGGAACAAGCTTCTGAGGAGCAGGAGTTTTCTGAACAGAAACTGTTGGTGGAGGAGTCTCATTATATGTTCGAGATTGGTAGATGCGACCACTCCGGGTCATTTTGCTTCCACCGACAATGTTGGCCACACTTGCTGGTTTCATTTCATTGAAAATTCCCTCACACCATGAATAGTCTTGTTTTGGTGTTACGGCTCTTAGGCTTGGATCCTCCCCTCGGCTCAAACCTAGTATGTCCCCTCCTGAATTTCGGGGGTGCATCATCGCGAAACACTGGCCGAACGTTCTTGTAGTTTTTGTTACTGTTATCATCTCTGAATATGGCTCCTTTCTTGGGCTCTCCTGGTATGTTAAACACAGGTTCGATGACTGCCACATCTTCTTCCTTTTTTCGGTGGGCGATTTCTATCATTCCTTGTTCAATCATAGCCCGAATGTCCTTTTTCACAGTGTCACAACCCTCAGGATTCAGCATACATTCTTTGCAATCTTCGTGAGATGTCTTGAGTGACCATGCCTGAGCGAGGCGTTTGTGTAGGTCTGCTAACGGCACTTTGATCTCACCAACAGTGGTTACTTTTTTGTCTTCTGACCCCTCACCTTCTTCAGTTATGGCATTGACCCCACCATGATTTGGCAGAGGGTTGCTCTTAACGTTGGGGTGATTATCTTCAAAGGATAGAATTCTCTTTTCAATTAGTTCACGAACTAAATGCTGGAGGGCGAAGCAACCTTCGAGATCGTGGCCTGGAGCGTTCTCGTGAAATGGGCAACGAGCATTTGCATTATAATAGAACAGGAGTGGATTAGGTGGAGCACCTAACTTTCTTGTCTTAACCAGCCCTATTTCTATTAGCATGGGAAACAGGCCGGTGTAACTCATTGGAATAGGTTGTATCTTTGGCCTATTTGCTTGATAATTTGCCCTCAGGGCCCTGTTCTGAGGTTGTTGACCCTGCAGCTGCTGGTATTGTTGCTGATCATTGGTGCGGTAATGTTGCTGATTTCCAGGCTGATACTGGTGCTGATTGTTGGATGCCCCAGGTTGGGGACCATGTTGTGAAGAAGGTTGAAAAACCGGGGTCACTGTCGCCACATATGATGGTTGGTACTGTTGGCGGTGGCTTCGTGAGCTTTGTGTTTTCTTTCCATATGTGATTGCACTCACCTCTCCCTCCTTCTTTTTGTGGAAAGTGCTGACTGGCTTCTTTGTCATGCTGGCGCTTGAGGTAATATTTGGAGTGGTCACTTTTCCACTCTTTAAACCTGCTTCCACCTTGACTCCCACTGCCACAATATCAGAGAAATTTGTTGTAACACTGCTGATCAAACGTTCATAGAATTCTGGTCGAACTGTATCCACAAGCCAATCTGCCAACTCCTTCTCAGTAAGGGGAGGCTTTACTTGTGCTGCAGTTCCGCGCCATCTTTGCGCATACTCCTTAAAGGTTTCAGTATTTTTCTGCGTCATGCTGAGAAGCTGACGGCGGTTGGGAGCTAGGTCTATGTTGTACTTGTACTGTTGAACAAAAGCATCTGAAAGGTCTTGGAAACTGTGGATTTTAGCTTGATCTAAACCGAGATACCACTTAGCCGAAGCCCCTTTAAGACTATCTTGGAAACAGTGTACTAACAGTTTATCATTTTCAATATGCGGATCCATCCGCCTACAATACATGATTAGGTGTACTTTAGGACAAGTGGTCCCCTCATATTTGTCGAAGATTGGCATTTTAAACTTCGGAGGAAACACCAATCCAGATACCAGATATAGATCCTTGGCATCATATCCAAAGACATGATTTCCTTCAATGGCCCTCATCCTTTTGGCCATGATGTCCATCTCCACTCTTAATTTTTCGTGTTTTTCGTCCTCAGCTTCAGATCCATCGGGTATATCAAAGATTGGCTGTTGATCGGAGAAAACTGGTCGCACAGTGGTAGGTCCACCTGCTTGAGTGAAAATAAGGTTTCTGATTGTTGATTCGAACAGGGGATTGAGACTTGAAGACTGCATGTTGTTGAAAGGTGGCACAAAATCCCGGGACATGCCATAGGGAAACTCTGCTGAAGTAACAGGAGCTATTGTGACATTGGTCGCTGCTGTGGCAACTTCGGAGATCAACGTAGGTTGCGTATCCATTTTTGCTTTGATTATGTTGAGGACTTCCATGATCTGGCTGACGTCCCCTTTGATCCCTTCAATGTCATTATCCATTTGATCGAACCTTTGGTCGTTATCTGCCATCTTCTTTTGAGCTTGGGACCGTGTGTTGTATCTGTGGGTACTCAGCGTGACTCCTTATCTCTTTCTGGACAAGAACAAAGGATGAGTTGCGGAACCCAAATGCAGGATTGATACAGGATGACATGAAAATGCAAATGCGGGTGCATAAACCATTCAAGGAAACTCAATTTTTTTTGTTTACAAACAAAAAGTTAGAACAACATGTAACGATATGCTTAAAAAGCGTTTTTCATTTGATAGCGGGAAATCTATTACAATAGAGTGACTCTTGCTAAAAAGCAAGACCTTTCTTACAAGGAAAATGAAAGTAAAGGCAACAAACAGGATTTCAATCCTTTTTTAGGGAATGCAAGGAAATGGTGAAACAAAGATCAATCTAACAAGATGATCCTTCTCCTTCTTGGACTCTGGCATGAACTTGGTCCTGGCGGATAATCTCCCACAGGTCTTCATTCTCTCTTTGCGCCTTGATCAAAGCATACCTTAACTCTTCTCTAGTTGCGGGGACCTCAGGCTCCATGGTTATCTCATAGTCGTGAGTGTAGAACATGTTTAAGGCAATTTCTTTTGACCATAGCAGGTACCCCCTGGTGGTTAAACAGCTTGCATTCTCCATTGGAGTTAGGCCTAAGAGGTGTGGATCTCTTTGAGCGTATTGAGCATTTTCTACTAGTTCTTGGTTACGACCTGTCTCACAGAAGCAAGGCCTCAACAGTTCTGGTTCGGGCTCTAGTCTAGTAGGATACCCATGTTGACGCCGAGCAAGAATGGGATTATAGGTGATCACCCCTTCTATCCCAATGAGAGGCACATTGGGGAAATCTCCGTAGCTGGGAATCATGACTTGGTCACCGATGCTGGTGTCATACCATGTGATGTCATGGTGTCTGAGCGTGATGAGTTTAGAAACCCACGCGCTTTTGGTAGGAAGCCTCCAAAGGATATGAGTCCTTGGCAGATGAGAAGTAAACCATCGGTCGAGTAGTGCAAGAGAGCATGAGAATTACCCACAATCATACAAGATGAAACGGTGGATGACTACATAAGTGTCAGCTAGTATTATGTTGACCGGATTTTTGATGATGAAGAGGCGGATCGCCTCTTCGCTGATGAAGTCGTAACTGCTTGGAAAAAGATACAGTCCATATATTAGTAACGTCAGGATCGCCTCAAAAATTCCTAGGTTTCTGCTTTCATAATGATACTCAGCCATCTCCATTAGAGGCCTGCCATCCATTCCATACCACCCTCCCTTTGCTCTCATCGGTGGTAAGTCTTCCAGCTTCATATGCAGGTCTTTAGCTAAGTCCCTCTTCTTTGGTTTTCCATAAGGGAGCGTAAAAGTCCATGGAATCTTTAAGTAAGCATTATACTCTTCGAGAGTCAGAAGTAACTGAAAGTCTAGAAACACAAAGCAGTGGTAGGTCGTATCATAGAATTCAACCAAGGCTTACAACATGGGCTCGTTGATCGGAGCACTTATCAATGGCAATAGGTCCCCATATTTGACTATGAAAGCAGCAGGATTTCGGACAAGTCTCGTTAACATCCTTAGACGGCCCAACCTCATATCTGGAACCCGAAGCATGTCTCTTCTTACCATGTTGTTGTCTGCAAAAAGAAAAAATGAATTTCCTTGAATGGTTAGAAGAAGTGCAAATGCAAATGCAAATGGTGTCATGGAACTCAGATATTTTCGAACATCAGAAGTCGTCATTTCATTGATTAACAAAACGGATTACAAAACATTGTTTCCCCTTACAAGAGTTTTAAACAACAACTACATGAATCCTATCAAGGTTCCCCTAGCAGCCTTAAATTGAGCTTCTCAATCTTTCTTTCCATCTGAGTCTTATCAAAGATGAGTTTGTCCACAATTATCTTCCATGGATTAGACTGAGGCTCATAAGGTTCCTCTAGTGCTTTCCTCTTCTTACAAGAGAGGATTTCTTCATCTTTCAACTGGAGTTGTCTCTGGAGCTCCGCATTTTCTTCGACGACTATTTGATACTTGTGCTTCCAAGCTTCTTCAGTTTGTTGTGCTTTAACCAAAACAATTTCCAACTTTTCTTCTTCAGACATGAAGACTAAAGGGCGTTCTTCCTTTAAAGCCATAGGCTCTTGCTCAGGATACAGCATCCTTAGTTTGATGGCTCTTTTTCGAACCCATTGGAGGTAAGGTTCTAAAGAGACACAGTTGAGTCTTCCAAGGTCCTTCTTCCCTTTCTTGTGTAGATGCTTCCAAGCCTCTAGAATCTTCCCTTTTAATCCTTGACCATCTTCCCCTTCTTTGAAGAAGATATTTTCCACTTGAACACTATTGGGTTTGTCCTTTAGAGGGTATCCCAATTGTCGGGGGGCGAGTATTGGATTATAATTGATTCCTCCATTAGCACTGAGAAGAGGTACATTGCCGAAATCCCCACAGTTGTCGACGATCGTTATCCCATCATAGTCACGACTATACCAATCAATAACAGAGTGGGTAAGAGCCATGATCTTTTGCGACCACCATCCTTTCTTTGGATCCCAAAAAGCGTTGGCTTTGGGAAAGTGTGAAGTGAACCATTTGTACAATAAAGGAGCGCAACAAGTGATCATTCCTCCATTGTGAAAGTTCCTCAGATGAACAGAATGGTATGTGTCTGCTAACAAGGTAGGCACAGGATTCTTCTTCAAGAAAATTTTGATGGCATTGAGGTCCACAAAATTCTCAAAGCTTGGGAACAAGAAGATACCATAGATGAGTAAGGCAAGGATAGCCTCGAATGCATCCATGCTTAAATGATCTGCATAATGCTGAGCTTTTTCAACCAAGAATTCTGCCTTTAACCCAAAGACTCCTCCTTTTGTAATCAGATTCTTTTTTATATCAACCACTCCCAAACGTGTAGCTTTGGCAATATCTTTCTCTTTAGGGTCCTTCTCCACAATTGGAAAAGGAGAATCTTCAAGAATGAGCAATCCAATTAATTGAGAATACTCTTCTAGTGTGGGCACTAGCTGATAATCAGGGAATGTGAAACAGTGGTAAAGCGGGTCATAAAACTGGAGGAGAGTAGAAAGAAGTCCACTATCCATCTTTATCTTCAAGAGTAGCAACAGCTTCCCATATCGGCTTTGAAATCCCTCTGGATCTGTCACTAAGGTGCTCAACCTTTTCAAATCATCTAGGTTAAAACCCTTGTAAGTGTACTTCAAAGTTTTCTTTCTTTCACTGTTCATGACGACCTCTGATGTTTACAAACAACAAAGTCTGAGTTCCATGAAACCATATGATGATATGATGATATGATGATATGAATGCAAGATGCACAAACACAAGCAAATGTATATGCACACAACACAAGCTTAGGTTTAAGGAAAAGCATGAGTTCAAGGGTCTACCCATCCCCAAAGATTTGTACTACGGATTGATTGTACCTGCCGAACGGGTTCTACAAAGTTCCCAGAGTCATCAACCCATCTTTCAGATATTACCAACTTCCCAAATCACTTGGTAATTGATAATATTCTCAAGAGAATCTCGTCTGAGTGTAGTATCGCGTATCAACTATTTCGGAAATACTTCCTTATAGTCATTACACTACATCCTAATAAGGCCAAAGTGGGGTAAAGTGTATTCTAAAAGTCCACAGTGTCATGGGCTCCTTCGTTGAAAGTAGCATTATTTTCACAAATACTCGATCAACAATACTAAAACTTTCAAGAGGGCCTACACTGAGCGGTGGTTTCTCAAGTTAGCTTGGTCGGGAATCAACTCCCTACAAGCCTTCTTGAATATACCACCATCCTATCATAATTTCACTCGAGTCCGGGTATAGAACCGTCTCACCACTCAAAGCACCCAATATCCAACATACAAATATATTGACAAATATACATGTTAAGCAAATATTCACAAATATAGCATACAATTAAACAAGATAGGCTAAACCCTCAAGTTTAAGCTTCCCTAGTGAAGTCGCCATTTCTGTTGCAGTGAGAATCTTGATACCAAGCTATTGACTAACTTGAACCTTTAATTCTTAAGTTCACAACCGGTCTTTAATTTATCCAAAAGAATGGTCTAAAGAAAGAAAAACCCTTTTGCGCAATGTAACAACAATGCTAAGAGATTCGGGGATCGGGGGTTGGTTATGCATAGGGTAGGTATTTCACATCCTAAACATCTGTAGTACTCTACAGGAACCTTTTGTTTGTTTGCATGCTAAGTTGGGTAAATGTTTGCTATGGTTTGGGTTGGGTAAAGGGTGTAGGTAAATACCTAAAGATAGTTTCTAGGCTTGCTCGCAAAGACATCGCGTCCTCTGCCTATGTATCCTAACTAGGATAGAATCAGAGCAATCGTAGTTCACCTCACAAGGGATGAAGAAACACTTGATTATGATCAAGGTTCATAAGGGAATAAACATAACAATGTTTGTATAGAGTTTTACAAAACTCTCTAGATCTATGTTGAACTCTCAAGAAAGGGGAGTAAGTAATCATTATTATGATTCTTACATAGAGTTTACAAACTCTATCCTAGGGTTCTAATTGAAGAACACTCCTAGTGTAGGTGATTTTTCTAGACTTAAAGCAAAGTCTAATGGTTTAAATATTCTAACTTAACTAAGTTATGTTTGAAGATGACTTCACAAAGTCAAAGGAGAGGTAAATGAGCTATCCAATGACACAAAGGTCAAGGGAGAGACTTTTCCTTTGGAAGGAGAGAGGGGGAGACAACTTGGATGAGAACTAGGAAGTTCCATCACTTGAGGAAGCAATACTTAACAAAGCAAGATTTCAAATGAGTAATATGAGATAAGATCAAGACAAGTAAGCATGCAAATTACAATGAGCATATACTTCAAGTGATATCAAGGGTTACAACCAATAGTCAATCATCTTAACAAAGATTTGGGGCATATCTTAACAAAGATATGAAGCATGATAAAAGGAACAACCATATGAATAAATCACAATTTGAAAGTAGGCATGTCATAAGTCCAAAGCATAGTAAATGTGACAACAATGTGCGTAGATGACAATCAAACAAAATTAAATTAGTTTAAGCCTCATAATTTAGGAGGAATAAATGAGATAAGATTATGGTGACAACAAAAGGGGGTACCCGAGAATGTTAATTAACAAGGGGAATAAACATTTTACAAGAAATTTAATCAAGCTCAGAGGAATTCAACTGTAAGTTAGATCACTATTTACAATAAATGAACAATTTTTAATATGAGCAAAGTATATCACAATTTGTGACAACAAGTAATATTTTCACATCATACAAAAGTAGACATTGTAACAAACATGTTGCAAAAAGAATGGGCGAAAAAGGATGAAAAATGAAAGAGTTGTGATCATTTGAAATTTATGAATTTTAATGTGCAAAACAAAAATGATAAGTAAGAATTAAAAGAAAAATGCAAGGGGTGGGAGTTGAACCCACGCCCTTTGGCCTAAACAGGCACGCGTGTGAGAAAATGAAAAAAAAACAAAAGGTTGATCCTCCTCAGGGATCGAACCTAGGTTCAAGGGGTACAAGGCGCGTTTTTGGCAAGGTTCTTACCACTGGGGTGACTATACATCCGTTGATATATCCACCCCCATAAATATATATGGCTTGGTGTGCTAAATTTCTGGGCAAGGCAAAAAACCAAGAACAAGGCAATGAAGCTGGTTTGCATTTTGATCTCTAACTATATCAATACTTCATGGAATCAGATGAAACTTTAGTCAAACTTGACTGATTTTGAACAAGGAACAAGATGGTGCAATTAGAATTTTGAAAATGTTCCTTGAAATAAAAACACGATGGGTAATTGCAATTTTGGTAAAAAAAATGCATTTATGAAGCAAAAGATCAAACCAGTCATGCTATGGTTAGGGAAAAGGCTCAAACACAATTCAAATGTCATACATATCATGTTCATGCATCCAAACAGGCTATCTATGAGCTGAAGATCCAACTGCTATGTGAAACTGAGGTGAAAATCAAGACATGGCAAGTGAGATAGTGAGTTTGTGAAACAGGTCAAATTAGAGTGAAGGAACCATACACACATGCTCAAAACAACATATAGAATGTGTCCACACCATAAAGAAGCTTACAAACAACATGGATTTTAAAATGGTATGACAGCTGCAATGTTAGGGAGTGAAATGCATTTTGATGATGATGAAGTGGATCAGGGGGGGGGGGGGCAGTATGGTTTAAACAGCATGAGCAATATATGAACATGATATTGGGAGTGTTCTAGCAAGAAAACATGCCAACACAATCTTGATTCAAAAAGTAACACATGAATTGCTATGACAAATATACATGAGATGCCAATCAAAGTCAAGCATGCTATTGAGGTTACAACCAAACTCTATCAGAACCAACTTTCATCTTAGAATAAGAATGGTGATGCATTGCTAAACCATGAACGCAATCAAAAGCCAGACTGCCAAATTGTAAGACAATTAATGATTTTGAAAAAAAGACAAATGATGCAGTCAGGATGTACATCAGGACAGAAGTTGCCCAAGTTTTGCTTGAAACACAAAGAAATATTCTTTGAGATAAATGATAATTTGCAAACACAGATCAACAAGGACCATAACAATGATATGCTGAGATTATAGATAGGGTAGGCAGACAAGTGCAGCAAAATTCAAGACAGTAAAAATGATGTAACAACAACATATTCTTGGCACAAATATAAAGCCTAGCATAAAGGTACTTTTATGCCAATCCAAACATCAGACTCATTGCAGGTTTACAGCCCTAAGCAGTAGGCAACACAAAAACATAAATGTCTTTCTTTTCAAAACAGTTTGACAATACATGGACACAAACAAAATTTAAATGCAAGAAATGGAGTTCTCATGGAAAAACAAACTCATACATACATCACAAATATAAAGCAAAAGAGCTACCATTCTGAGATTGGCCAATATGCAAGTAATCCTGATTTGGTATGTGTGCTTGACAGTTTTGGATTCAAAATGAAGTTAAGTAGTGACATGCAATTATGGGCAAGCTCAGACCAAACTAAACATGTGTACACCTTATAATCAAGCATGTGAATGAGATTCAACCCATTTATCATGTATGCAAACAGAAAAGAACAAATTTGAGCAGGTTGTGGCAGTTTTAGTGTGTGAGTATGGTTTCAAGTGTGAAATATAAAAATGAGCCATGACAGCTCAAGTGATTAATGCACACACACCACAATTAATAATATGAAAGTGTTTTGAGCTCATGGAAGAGCTTGTGTCAAGTAGTGTGGAATTTGGTGTGTTGGTGCAAAGAATGAAAAGTCTGCCTAGGCATAGACATTTACCACAACAGGTCAACCTTAAGGCAATGATATGTTTCATGAGAAAGGGGTCATATGCACATGATGATGAAGCTAACAGATGAGGTGCAAGTCAGAAAGTGAGTGAAACCTTTGTCAAGACAGAATTTGGCATTTTGTAAACTTATGTTATGCAAGAACACAATTTGAACATACAATGGGCCAAAACCATGACAGTTGGAGAAAATGAGATTGTGCACAAGTTTTGAATGGCTATGCTAAAGATTTAATGCACACAAATCATGTAAATAAAGCTTGAAACAGAAAATGACATATTGATCTCATGATATTTGAAAAATGCAACAGTTTGAGGCATGATAAGGCAACTTGAACAGCTAAGCAAATTTTGAGCACAACAACAGCATACACATACTTAAAATGGGTAAATAAATGAGTCCATAACTTCAAGTTAAGCAAAAGACACACCAAATCAAGAATGACATGTTGATTCCAATTTGACAGCAAAACATCTAAGACTTCAAGACAGCAAAATGTAACAACATTCACATCTTTCAAAATCTCCACCAAGACACCCATCATGAAATACACCAAACATTGACCAAAGACTTTGGATACAAGACATAGCAAGCATAGACACTTAAAAACCACTTCATAGCAACGATGGGCAAGAAAGACATGAAAATAGCATAATGTGAAAACAAGGGCCACTTTGATTCAAACATGATCAAGGGCAAGGGGGAAATCTATGAGTAACTTACAAGTTATCCTCATCTCAATAATGATCTAAAACTAAACAAGTCTAGGGCAAGTTTCATCAATATCCCAACATTGGACCTAAAACTACCACATGGCCAAAATCTTCACAAACAAGTTAAGCATGACATTAAAGTAAAAACTTGTAACATACTAACCACATATCATTTGCAAATGTCAATATATTAATGAAAGCAAGTATCATAACTATGAAAACTTAAAGTTCTTGACAAAGAACCACAATAGGGTAGCCATGGCATACTTCACAAAAATCAACACAAAATGACAATACATGACAATGTATGATAAATAGAGAGTTGGAATGTCACATGCCTATTGTAGACAAGCCTTGAGCAAGCTAAAAGCTTAAAAACCCAGAGGTGCTCCTTCTTTTGCAATGATATGAGACTTGCATCCTCTTGAAGCAACCAAACCAAACTTTAGGACAGGTGGAGTTAATGGATTTCCAGCTGGTTTTTAAGGCCTTAGACAGTTATAATATGATGTATAGGAGGTGTGTGGATGGCTAGATCAACAAGAAAAAGCTTAGACCAAGATTTGGCAAGTTTTGGTGGTTGTGGTCAAACTTTCTTAGTGTGAAAGTTGACTTTTAGCAATTTGATAGTTTTTGAAGGTTTAAAGGTATGGACACCTTCTATATGACATTTAAATATTGTATGGGTGCTTTTTAGAGGTTTGGAAGGGATGGAACTGGTCTTGAGCAGAGTTTTGCTCAAGACAGTTTTTTGGTGGAAATGGAAAATTTGAAAACTTTAGAATTCTTGATGAATGAGAGGAGAGTGAGATCTGTGGTTTTATGGTATTGCTCTGGTGTGTTTGAGCTCATAGAGGAAGCCTCTATTTATAGGAGAAATGAGGGTGAGGGCTGATTTGGTTTTTTACCACTTTTGGAGGGAGATTTGAGATTTTTCAAGTGAATCTTGCCAAATCTTCTCCTATCAACTCCATGGTTCAATGGAGATCAGAAAAATCAAGTGGAGATGGACATGAAGTGACTGAGATGATCTATGGAGGTAGGGAGAGCAGCTGCAACAGTTTTGAAGTGAAAAAGTTTCTCTCTCCTTCTTTCATTTGAATATTTTATTACACAAGTTGCTTGCCACTTGCCTCTCTCTTCAAACTCCTTATTTCTATGCATTTTCATTCCTCTACACAGCTGAATATCATATTGAATCATGATCCAAGGGTTGAGGATAGTCCAAGTTGTGAAAACTGATTTTTAGGAAGTGTTGGAGTGTGGTTTCAAGTGTTGACAGGCCCAACTTATATGGTGCATAACTTCCTGCTCAAACATGCTATTGAGGAGTTCTACCATAATTTGGAAAACCCTTAAGAAGCTCTACAACTTTCATGTTTTGGGAATTTCCAAATTCTTGATGGAACTAGGTTGAAAAACCCTTCAAAGTTCTAAAAAAATCACTTACAAGTGTTAAATAACTTAGAAATTTTCTGAGTTATTTCCCCTTCAAAAATGAATTTTGCTATAACTCCAATTCTATGCATTTTTTGACCATGGACCACTTTGAGGCTTTTGTAGGATTTGTCAAGAGCTTTCTAATGAGCTTTGAACCACTTCAATTGGATGTGTGGTTGAGGAGTTATGGTCTTGCCCCTTTCGAAACCCTAATTCCCGATTTTTGCAATTACTTCTCAACCCTTGATTCAATGGTCATGAAATTTTATGGGGAGGTGTAATATGATATAAGGAATATTTTTGATTCACACCTTGAAGTCAAATTCCTTATTGTTGGAGAGTTGACTTTTCGGTCAAACGTTCGATCGATCGGTGTCTACCGAGTCGCCCGTTGGTGATCCGGACATCCTGAGGACTTGAAACTCTTTGGATGGAATTTACTAAGCCATAGGAGATTAATGGACCTTGATCCCATCATTGAAATACTCTTTGAATCAAAAGTCAAACTACAGTTGACTTTTTCTAATCGAAAACCCTAATCGAGTATCTCAAATTGCAATGTTCTCAATCCCCGGGTGACCACCTCAAATTGCACTTATTATTGGTCCAATGTATTATCCTTGATCTTGTTTGAAGTTTGATCAATCCAAAACATTGATTGATCAGACCGTCGAAATCTCGATTTTGACGGTACGGAACCCTAATTCATCTGCATCTTAACAAAGATAAACTGAAAATGGGTTAAGGTTAGTTAATCAAGTGAATATGATCCTACAATGATGATGAGGATCTAAGGGGTCAAAATTTGGGGTGCAACAGATCCCCCTATTTAAATATCTTCACTAGATGGTAATGAGAGATGATAATCCTCATAGAATCGCAGTGAAAGGTATTTAAATATAGCAAACCAGAAATTTTGTCCCTTAGATCCGATGGTATACAAAAGGAAAAATACGAATATGCCATGAATCTAAATGATGTTATATGATGCTTGAATGCTAGACAAATGCAGACACACGAGCACAGATAAAAGAAACGGCAAAACGACGAGTAACCACTCACGAGGACCCAACACACTGGGGAATGATTCCAAGCGAAGTAAGCAAGATAGTTCAGACATGACTAAAGACGCTTGTTCAAGGAAATCTTTCATGCAGGGGACACAAATTCCACCAGGGAAGACACATCTTCATTGGGGAAAGGAGATACGAACCTCACTGGGGATAACCAGATGAGGAAGCCCACCGGGGAAGATGACAATTCTTCACTGAGGAAACAAAAGAAAAGAAAATGCAAACCACACTGGGGAAGAAACCCAATGGGGAAAGCTTTGCTGGGGAACAAATCCACTAGGGAAGCAAAGCTTCACCGGGGAAAAGACGGAACGAAGACACGAATCTCACTAGGGATAACCAGATGAGAAAATTTCCTATAAGGAAGAGTTCAAACGGGATCTTCAGGAAAAGGTCAGAAACAAGACCAGACGTGCCGGGGAAACTAGTATCCACTAGTTCTCCGAGACTCGACTTGGAAAAGCAACAGCTTCAACTGGGGAGACTGGTGACGACCAGAATAGCTTTGAACGATGCTAGTTTCCACTAGACTTACTAGGGATATGGTGACGACCAAATCAAAGTTTCAATTACAATTGAGAGTTCCAAACAATGTTGTTACAACAACAAGACTTTGGATGGGGAAGTTGGTAACAATCAACTTTCGGCACTAATATCGATTAGTTTTCAAACAATGCCAGTAACCACTGGATCTAGAGGGGACTGGTGATAACCAAATTAGGATATACCAATAACAATTGGTTCTAGATGATGCTAGTAGCAACTAGACTTAACTGGGAATTTTGGTGACGACCGAGTCCAAGGGGACCAATGACCATTGGATTTTCAAGGAGTTTGGTAACGACCAATCAAAGTGACGATAACAATCTGATTTAAGCGATGCCAATAACTATTGGACTTAGGCCAATTAGTGACAACCAAATTAGGTATACCAATAACAACTGGTTCAGGATACTGCTAGTAAACACTAGATTTTCCAAACAATGCTAGTGACCACTAGACTTAGAAAGATCGGTAATAACCGAATCAAGAAGCACCAATAACAATTGGATCTGAAGGCAATACTAGTAACCACTAGATTCAAGAAGATTGGTAATAACCGAATAAAAAGGTACCAATAACCATTGGATTTGCAGGTAATACTAGTAACGACTAGGTTTTTAATCAGATTGGTGAAAACCGAATCAAAGGGATTCCAATAACAATTGGTTTGCTTTATAACAGAATCAGTAACAACTGGGTTTGGAAAATGGTTGGTGACGATCGAATCACGGTACCGGACGTAATTAGTTCTGAACGTGTGCTAGTGACCACTAGTCTTTGTTGGTGACAACACAATCGAAGATGAAAATTGGTAACGACCCCCTGTTTGTGTAAATTGGATATTCCTAGTCACCACTAGCTTCCCAGAGAAAAGTAAGGAATCCCAGGATGTCAATCTTTGAAGCGAATTTTGTAACAACAAATCAAAGATAAAGGCAACAACCAAAGGATCTCAAAGGCAACAACCAAAACCAGGAATGCAAACAAATGCGTATGCTGGCATGATGTTGTATGTAAGATGCAGACCGATCCATAGGAACAAAGGAAAACAAAATAAAGAGAGAACTCGTCACGCTGAGTTTCAACATGCCTCAAGTCAGGCGACATTTTCTTCTTTGGTGTAGATAACGATCTTTTTCAATCACGCTGAGTTTCAACATGTGACCTAGCCGCCAGGCATCTGTTAAACAAACAGGCATCGAACCCAAAGGCCGGCTCACCTTGAAGTTGAGAAGAACATCTGACCTCGTTGCCAAACATCTGTTAAACAAAGAAGAATCGAACCCGAAGGCCGACTCACCTTGAAGTTGAGAGGAACATCTGATCTCCCCATCAGGCATTATTAAACAAACAGGCATCGAATCCGAAGGCTAGTACAACACAAAGTTGAGAAGAACATCTGAACTCGCCGTCAGGCATTTGTTAAACAAACAGGCATCGAACCCGAAGGCCGGCTCAACACGAAGTTGAGAGGAAGATCTGACCTCGCCGTCAGGCATCTGTTAAACAAACAAGCATCGAACCTGAAGGTCGGCGCAACATGAAGTTGAGAGGAACATTTGACTTCACTGTCAAGCATCTGTTAAACAAACAGTTATCAAATTCGATAGCCGGCTCAACCCAAAGTTGAGAAGAACATCTGACCTCACCGTCAGGCATCTGTTAAACAAATAGGAATCGAACCCGAAGTCTGGCTCAACCCAAAGTTAATAAGAACATCTGACCTCGCAGTCAGGCATCTGTTAAACAAACAGGCATCGAACCCGAAGGCCGGCTCAACATGAAGTTGAGAGGAACATCTGACCTCGCCGTTAGGCATTTGTTAAACAAACAGGCATCGAACCCGAACGTCGGCTTAACATGGAGTTGAGAGGAACATTTGACTTCACTGTCAAGCATCTGTTAAACAAACAGGCATATTATCCGAAGGCTGGCTCAACCCTAAGTTGAGAAGAACATCTGACCTCAACGTCAAGCATCTGTTAAACAAACAGGAATTGAACCCGAAGGGCTGCTCAACCCGAAGTTGATAAGTACATCTGACCTCGCCATCAGGCATCTATTAAACAAACAGGCATCGAACCCGAAGGGCGGCTAAACACGAAGTTGAGAGGAAGATCTGACCTCGCCGTCAGGCATCTGTTAAACAAACAAGCATCGAACCCAAAGGTCGGCGCAACATGAAGTTGAGAGGAACATTTGACTTCACTGTCAAGCATCTGTTAAACAAATAGTTATCAAATTCGATAGCCGGCTCAACCCAAAGTTGAGAAGAACATCTGACCTCACCGTCAGGCATCTGTTAAACTAATAGGAATCGAACCCGAAGTCTGGCTCAACCCGAAGTTATTAAGAACATCTGACCTAGCAGTCAGGCATCTGTTAAACAAACAGGCATCGAACCCGAAGGTCGGCTCAACATGAAGTTGAGAGGAATATCTGACCTCGCCGTTAGGCATTTGTTAAACAAACAGGCATCGAACCCGAACGTCGGCTTAACATGGAGTTGAGAGGAACATTTGACTTCACTGTCAAGCATCTGTTAAACAAACAGGCATATTATCCGAAGGCTGGCTTAACCCTAAGTTGAGAAGAACATCTGATCTCACCGTCAAGCATCTGTTAAACAAACCGGAATTGAACCCGAAGGACTGCTCAACCCGAAGTTGATAAGTACATCTGACCTCGCCATCAGGCATCTATTAAACAAACAGGCATCGAACCCGAAGGCCGGCTCAACACGAAGTTGAGAGGAACATTTGACTTCACTGTCAAGCATCTGTTAAATAAACATGCATCAAATCCGAAGGCCGGCACAAACCGAAGTTGAGAAGAACACCTGACCTTACCGTCAGGTATCTGTTAAACAAACATGCATCGAACCCGAAGGTCGGCTCAACATGAAGTTGAGAGGAACATTTGACTTCACTGTCAAGCATCTGTTAAACAAACAGGCATCAATTTCGAAGGTCGGCTCAACCCGAAGTTGAGAAGAACATCTGACCTTACCGTCAGGCATCTGTTAAACAAACAGGCATCAAACCCGAAGGGCAGCTCAACCCGAAGTTGAGAAGAACATTGGACCTCGCTCGCAGGCATCTGTTAAACAAATTAGCATCGAACCCGAAGGCCGGCTCAACCCGAAGTTGAGAAGAACAAGTGACCTCTCCGTCAGGCATCTATTAAACAAACAGGCATCGACCTCGAAGGTCGTCTCAATCCTTAATTGAGAAGAACATTTGACCTCACTGTCAAACATCTATTAATCAAACATGCATCGAACCCGAAGGCTGGCTCAACTTGAAGTTGAGAGGAACATCTGACCTCGCTGTCAGGCATCTGTTAATAAAAAAGGAGTGGAACCCGAAGGCCGACTCAACCCGAAGTTGAGAAGAACATCTGACCTCGCCGTCAAACATCTGTTAAACAAACAGGAATCGAACCCGAAGGCCGGCTCACCTTGAAGTTGAGAGGATCATCTGATCTCCCCATCAGGCATTATTAAACAAACATGCATCGAACTCGAAGGCCGGTACAACACGAAGTTGAGAAGAACATCTGAACTCGCCATCAGGCATTTGTTAAACAAACCGGCATCGAACCCAAAGGCCGGCTCAACACGAAGTTGAGAGGAACATCTGACCTCGCCGTCAGGCATCTGTTAAACAAACAGGCATCGAACCCGAAGGTCGACTCAACATGAAGTTGAGAGGAACATTTGACTTCACTGTCAAGCATCTGTTAAACAAACAGTCATCAAATTCGAAGGCTGGCTCAACCCGAAGTTGAGAAGAACATCTGACCTCACCGTCAGCCATCTGTTAAACAAATAGGCATCGAACCCGAAGGGCGGCTCAACCCGAAGTTAATAAGAACATCTGACCTCGCAGTCAGGCATCTGTTAAACAAACAGGCATCGAACCCGAAGGCCAGAAAAACTTGAAGTTGAGAGGAACATCTAACTTCGCCGTCAGGCAGTTGTTAAACAAACAGGCATCGAACCCGAAGGACGGCTCAACATGAAGTTGCGAGGAACATTTGACTTCACTGTCAAGCATTTGTTAAACAAACAGGCATCAAATCCGAAGGCCAGCTCAACCCTAAGTTGAGAAGAACATCTGATCTCACCGTCAAGCATCTCTTAGGCAAACAGGCATCAAACTCGAAGGTCGGCTCAACACGAAGTTGAGAGGAACATTTGACTTCACTATCAAGCATCTGTTAAACAAACAGGCATAAAATCCGAAGGCTGGCTCAACCCGAAGTTGAGAAGAACATCTGAACTTACCGTCAGGCATCTGTTAAACAAACAGGCATTGAACCTGAAGGGCGGCTCAACCCGAAGTTGATAAGAACAATAGACCTCGCCGTCAGGCATCTGTTACAAAAACAGGCATCGAACCCGAAGGTCGGCTCAACCCGAAGTTGAGAAGAACATTTGACCTCGTCGTCAAGCATCTGTTAAACAAAAAGGCATCGAACCCGAAGGCCATCTTAATCCTTAATTGAGAAGAACATCTGACCTCGCCATCAAACATCTGTTAAACAAACAGGAATCGAACCCGAAGGGCGACTCAACTTGAACTTGATAGGAAAATCTGACCTCCCCATCAGGCATCAGTTAAACAAACAGACATCGAACCCGAAGTCCGGCACAACAGGAAGTTGAGAAGAACATCTGACCTCGCTGTCAGGCATATGTTAAACAAATAGGCTTCGAACCTTAAGGCAGACTCAACACGAAGTTGAGAAGAACATCTGACATCGCCGTCAAACATCTGTTAAACAAAGTGGCATCGAACCCGAAGGGCGGCTCAACTTGAAGTTGAGAGGAACATCTGACCTCCCCATCAAGCATTAGTTAAACAAACAGGCATCGAACCCGAAGGCCGGCACAACACGAAATTGTGAAGAACATCTAACCTTGTTGTCATGCATATGTTAAACAAACAGGCATCGAATTTGATGGCTGACTCAACCCGAAGTTTAGAAGAACATCTGACTTCGCCGCAAAGGCCATCTCAACCCTTAGTTGAGAAGAACATCTGACTTCGCCGTCAAACATCTGTTAAACAAACAAGTATCGAACCCGGAGGCCGGCACACCTTGAAGTTGAGAGGAACATCTGACCTCCCCATTAGGCATTAGTTAAACAAACACGCATCGAACCCGAAGGCCAGCACAACACGAAGTTGAGAAGAACATCAGACCTCGTCGTCAGGCATCTGTTAAACAAACAGGCATCGAACCCTAAGGCCGGCTCAACACGAAGTTGAGAGGAACATCTGACCTCGCCGTCAGGCATCTTTTAAACAAACAGGCATCGAACCTGAAGGTCGGCTCAACATGAAGTTGAGAGGAACATTTGACTTCACTGTCAAGCATCTGTTAAACAAACAGGAATCAAATCCGAAGGCCGGCTCAACCCGAAGTTGAGAAGAACATCTGACCTCACCGTCAGGCATCTGTTAAAGAAACATGCATCGAACCCGAAGGGCGGGTCAACCCGAAGTTGATAAGAACATCTGACTTTGCTGTCAGGCATCTGTTAAACAAACAGGCATCGAACCCGAAGGCCGGCTCCACACGAAGTTGAGAGGAACATCTGAGCTCACCGTCAGGCATCTGTTAAACAAACAGGCATCGAACCCGAAGGTCGGCTCAACATGAAGTTGAAAGGAACATTTGACTTCACTGTCAAGCATCTGTTAAACAAACAGGCATCAAATCTGAAGGTCGGCTCAACCCGAAGTTGAGAAGAACATCTTACCTCATCGTCAGGCATCTGTTAAACAAACAGGCATCGAACCCGAAGGGCAGCTCAACCCGAAGTTGATAAGAACATTGGACCTCGCCGTCAGGCATCTGTTAAACAAACAGGCATCGAACCCGAAGGCCGGCTCAACCCGAAGTTGAGAAGAACATGTGACCTCGCCGTCAGGAATCTGTTAAATAAACAGGCATCGAACTCGAAGGCCTTCTCAATCCTTAATTGAGAAGAACATCTGACATCACCGTCAAACATCTGTTAAACAAATAGGCATCAAACCCGAAGGCCGGCTCAACTTGAAGTTGAGAGGAACATCTGACCTCCCCATCAGGCATTAGTTAAACAAACAGACATCGAACCTGAAGGCCGGCCCAACACGAAATTGAGAAGAACATCTGACCTTGCTGTCATGCATATGTTTAACAAACAGGCATCGAATTTGATGGCTGACTCAACCCGAAGTTGTGAAGAACATCCGACCTCGCTGTCAGGAATTAGTTGAAGAAACAGGAACAAAACCCGAAGGCTGGCTCAACCCCGAAGTTGAGAAGAACATCTGACCTAGCCGCCTGGCATCTGTTAAACAAACATGCATCGAACCCAAAGGCCGGCTCAACCCGAAGTTGAGAAGAACATCTGACCTCGCCGTCAGGCATATCTTAAACAAAAAGGTGTGGAACCCGAAGGTCGGCTCAACCCGAAGTTGATAAGAACATATGACCTCTCTGTCAAACATCTGTTAAACAAACAGGAATCGAACCCGAAGGCCGGCTCACTTGAAGTTGAGAGGAACATCTGATCTCCCCATCAGGCAGTATTAAACAAATAGGCATCGAACCCGAAGGCCGGCATAACACGAAGTTGAGAAGAACATCTGAACTCGCCGTCAGGCATCTGTTAGGCATCTATTAAACAAACATGCATCAAACCCGAAGGCTGGTTCAACCCGAAGTTGAGAAGAACATCTGACCTTTCCGTCAGGCATCTATTAAACAAATAGGCATCAAAACCGAAGGCTGTCTCAACCCGTAGTTGAGAAAAGTATCTGACCTCGCCGTCAGACATATGTTAAACAAACAGGCATCGAGCTCGAAGCCGACTCAACTAAAACATGAGAAGAACATCTGACCTCGTCGTCAGGCATCTGTCAAACAAACAGGCATCGAACCCAAAGGCCGGCTCAACCCGAAGTTGAGAAGAACATCTGACCTTGCCGTCAGGTATCTATTAAAAAAACAGGCATCGAACCTGAAGGCCAGCTCAACACTAAGTTGAGAGGAACATTTGACCGTCAGGCATCTGTTAGATAAACAACCATCAAACTCGAAGGGCGGCTCAACCCGAAGTTGAGAAGAACATCTGACCTCGCCGTAAGGTATCTGTTAAATAAACAGGCATCAAACCCAAAGGCCGGCTCAATAAGAAGTTGAGAGGAACATTTGACCTCGCCGTCAGGCATCTGTTAAACAAACAGGCATCGAACCTGAAGGCCAGATAAACACGAAGTTCATAGGAATTTCTAAGCTCGCCGTCAGGGATCTGTTAAACAAACAGGCAACGAACCCGAAGTCCGGCTAAACCTGAAGTTGAGAAGAACATCTGATGTCTCCGTCAAGCATCTTTTAAACAAACAGGCATCGAACCCGAAGGCCGTCTCAACTCGTAGTTAAGAAAAACATCTGACCTTGCCGTCAGACATCTGTTAAACAAACAGGCATCAAACCTAAAGGCCGGCTCAACACGAAGTTGAGAGGAACATCTCACCTTGCCGTTAAGCATAGGTTAAACAAACAAGCATCAAACCCGAAGGCCGACTCAACCAAAAGTTGAGAAGAACATCTGACCTCACCTTCAGGCATCTGTTAAACAAAAAGCATCGAATCCGAAGGCCGACTCAACCCGACGTTGAGAAGAACATCTGACCTCGCTGTAAGGTATTTGTTAAACAAACAGGCATCAAACCCGAAGGCCGACTCAACACAAAGTTGAGAGGAACATTTGACCTTGCCGTCAGGCATCTGTTAAACAAACAGGCATCGTACCCGTAGGGCGGCTCAACCATAAGTTTAGAAGAACACCTGACCTCTCCATCAGGCATCTATTAAACAAACATGCATCAAACCCGAAGGCTGGCTCAACCCGAAGGTTAGAAAAACATCTAACCTTTCTGTCAGGCATCTATTAAACAAATAGGCATCAAAACCGAAGGCCGTCTCAACCTGTAGTGGAGAAAAGCATTTGACCTCGCTGTTAGACATTTGTTAAACAAATAGGCATCGAACCCGAAGGCCGACTCAACACGAAGTTTATAGGAACATCTGACCCCGCCGTCAAGCATATGTTAAATAAACAGGCATCGAACCCAAAGCCGACTCAACTAAAAGTTGAGAAGAACATCTGACCTCGCCGTCAGGCTTCTGTGAAACAAACAGGCATCGAACCCAAAGGCCGGCTCAACCCGAAGTTGAGAAGAACATCTGACCTTGCCGTCAGGTATCTATTAAACAAACACGCATCGAACCCGAAGGCCGGCTCAACACTAAGTTGAGAGGAACATTTGACCTCACCGTCAGGCATCTGTTAGATAAACAGGCTTCGAACCCGAAGGGCGGCTCAACCCGAAGTTGAGAAGAACATCTGACCTCGCCGTAAGGTATCTGTTAAACAAACAGGCATCGAACCCGAAGGCTGGCTCAATACGAAGTTGAGAGGAACATTTGACCTCGCCGTCAGGCATCTGTTAAACAAACAGGCATCGAACCCGAAGGCCGGCTCAACACGAAGTTCCTAGGAATATCTAACCTCGCCGTCAGGGATCTGTTAAACAAACAAGCATCGAACCCGAAGGGTGGCTCAACCCGATGTTCAGAAGAACATCTGATGTCTCCGTCAAGCATCTGTTAAACAAAAAGGCATCGAACCCGAAGGCCGGCTCAACACGAAGTTGAGAGGAACATCTCACCTTGCCGTTAAGCATAGGTTAAACAAACAAGCATCGAATCCGAAGGCCGGCTCAACCAAAAGTTAAGAAGAACATCTGACCTCACCTTCAGGCATCTGTTAAACAAACAAGCATCGAAACCGAAGGCCGGCTCAACCCGAAGTTGACAAGAACATATGACCTCGCCGTTAGGTATTTGTTAAACAAAAAGGCATCGAACCCGAAGGCCGACTCAACACGAAGTTGAGAGGAACATTTGACCTTGTCGTAAGCCATCTGTTAAACAAATAAGCATCATACCCGTAGGGCGGCTCAACCCGAAGTTGAGAAGAACACCTGACCACTCTGTCAGGCATCTATAAGACAAACATGCATCAAACCCGAAGGTTGGCTCAACCTGAAGTTGAGAAGAACATCTAACCTTTTCGTCAGGCATCTCTTAAACAAATAGGTATCAAACCCGAAGGCCGGTACAACACGAAGTTGAGAAGAATATCTGAACTCGCTGTCAGGCATCTGTTAGGCATCTATTAAACAAACATGCATCAAACCCGAAGGCTGGCTCAACCCGAAGTTGAGAAGAACATATAACCTTTCCGTCAGGCATCTATTAGACAATTAGGCATCAAACCCGAAGGCCATCCCAACCCGTAGTTGAGAAAAGCTTCTGACCTCGCGGTCAGACATCTGTTAAACAAACAGGCATCGAACCCGAAGGTCGGCTCAACGTGAAGTTTATAGGAACATCTGACCTCGCCCTCAATCATATGTTAAACAAATAGGCATCGAACCCGAAGTCGGCTCAACTAAAAGATGAGAAGAATATCTGACCTCACCGTCATGCATCTATTAAACAAATAGGCATCGAACCCAAAGGTCGGCTCAAACCGAAGTTGAGAAGAACATCTGACCTCGCCGTCAGGTATCAATTAAACAAACATGCATCGAACCCGAAGGCCGGCTCAACACTAAGTCGAGAGGAAAATCTGACCTCACCCTCAGGCATCTGTTAAACAAACATGTATCAAACCCGAAGGTTGGCTCAAACCTGAAGTTGAGAAGAACATTTGACCTCGCCGTCAGGTATCTGTTAAACAAACAGGCATCGAACCCAAAGGCCGTCTCAACACGAAGTTGATAGGAACATTTGACCTCGCCTTCAAGCATCTGTTAAACAAACAGGCATCGAACCCGAAGGACGGACAAACACAAAGTTCATAGGAATATCTGACCTCGTCATCAGGGATCTATTAAACAAATAGGCATCGAACCCGAAAGTCGGCTCAACCCGAAGTTGAGAAGAACATCTGATGTCTCCGGTAAGCATCTATTAAACAAACAGGAATCAAACCCGAAGGCCGTCTCAACCCGTAGTTAAGACAAACATCTGACCTTGCCGTCAGACATCTGTTAAACAAATAGGCATCGAACCCGAAGGTCGGCTAAACACGAAGTTGAAAGGAACATCTCACCTTGCCGTTAAGCATAGGTTAAACAAACAGGCATCGAACCCGAAGGTCGGCTCAACAAAAAGTTGAGAAGAACATCTGACCTCACCTTCAGGCATCTGTTAAAGAAACAAGCATCGAACCCGAAGGTCGGCTCAATCCGAATTTGAGAAGAACATCTGACCTCGCCGTCAGGTATTTGTTAAACAGACAGGCATCGAACCCAAAGAACGACTCAACACGAAGTTCATAGGAACATTTGACCTTGCCGTTAGGCATCTATTAAACAAACAGGCATCGTACCCATAGGGCGGCTCAACCCGAAGATGAGAAGAATACCTGACCTCTCCGTTAGGCATCTGTTAAAAAAACATGAATCAAACCCGAAGGCTGCCTCAACCCAGAGTTGAGAAGAACATCTAACCTTTCCGTCAGGCTTCTATTAAACAAATAGGCATCAAACCCGAAGGCCGTCTCAACCCGAAGGCCAGCTCAACAAGAAGTTTAGAGGAACATCTGACCTTGCCGTCAAGCATATGTTAAAAAAACAGGCATCGAACCCGAAGGCCGGCTTAACTAAAAGTTGAGAAGGATATTTAACCTCGCCGTCAGGCATCTGTTAAACAAACAGGCATGAAACCCAAAGGTCGGCTCAACCCGAAGTTGAGAAAAACATCTGACCTCGTTGTCAGGTATCTATTAAACAAACAGGCATCGAACCTGAAGGCCGGCTCAACACTAAGTTGAGAGGAACTTTTGACCTCACCGTCAGGCATCTGTTAGATAAACAGGCATCGAACACGAAGGGCGGCTCAACCTGAAGTTGAGAAGAACATCTGACCTCACCGTCAGGCATCTGTTAAACAAACATGCATCAAACCCGAAGGCTGGCTCAAACCGAAGTTGAGAAGAATATCTAACCTTGTCGTCAAGCATCTGTTAAACAAAGAGGCATCGAACCCGAAGGCCGTCTCAACCGGTAGTTGAGAAAAACATCTGACCTCGCCGTCAGGCATCTGTTTAAGAAACAGTAATCGAACCCGAAGGTCGACTAAACCTGAAGTTGAGAAGAACATTTGACCTCGCTGTCAAGTATCTGTTAAACAAACAGGCATCGAACTCGGAGGCCGGATCAACATGAAGTTAAGAGGAACATTTGACCACGCTGTCATGCATCTTTTAAACAAACACGGATCGAATCCGAAGTCTGGCTCAACCCAAAGTTGAGAAGAACATCTGACCTTTCCGTCAGGTTTCTGTTAAATAAATAGGCATCGAACCTGAAGGCCGGTTCAACACGAAGTTGAGAGTAACATTTGACCTCGCCGTCAGTCATCTGTTAGACAAATAGGCATCGAACCCGATGGGCGGCTAAACCTGAAGTTGAGAAGAACATCTGACCTCATTGTCAGGCATCTGTTAAACACACATGCATCAAACCTGAAGGCTGGCTCAAACAGAAGTTGAGAAGAACAACTAACCTCGCCGTCAAGCATTTGTTAAACAAACAGGCATCAAACCCGAAGGCCGTCTCAACCCATAGTTGAGAAAAACATCTGACATCGCCGTCAATCATCTGTTAAAAAAAACAGGCATCGAACCCGATGGTCGGCTCAACCTGAAGTTGAGAAGAACATTTGACCTCGCCGTCAGGTATCTGTTAAACAAACAGGCATCGAACTCGAAGGCTGGCTCAACACGATGTTGAGAGGAACGTTTGAACTCGCCTTTAGGCATCTGTTAAAAAAACAGGCGTAAAATTTGATGGTCGGCTCAACCCTAAGTTTTGAAGAACATTTGTCCTTGCCGTCAGGTATCTGTTAAATAAACAGGCATCGAACCCGAAGGCCGATTCAACACGAATTTGAGAGGAACATCTGACCTCACTGTCAGGCATCTGTTAGAGAAACAGGAATCGAACCCGAAGGGCGGCTCAACCTGAAGTTGAGAAGAACATCTGACCTCATCGTCAAGCATCTGTTAAACACACATGCATCAAACCTGAAGCCTGGCTCAAACCGAAGTTGAGAAGAACATCTAACCTCGCTGTCGCTTTCGCGAAAATAAGGTAACGGCAAAACAGAAGAGTCGCCACCTTTCGTTATTTATCCCTCAGAACGGGAAAGGAAACAATCGGAAAAACCTGACGAAAAGGTATAAGACAAGGTCATCGCAACCATTATCTGGGTTCGGGAGTCGGTTACGCAAGGGGAAGGTATTAGCACCCCTTACGTCTGTCGTACTCGACGGGATCCACGCTTGTTGTGTTTACTGGACGAGTTGGTTTATCTATCTACCTATCAAGGCTGGCTTAAAAAGAAAATGAAATGACTCGGCAAAGCGTCGCGCTTTATGCCTACGTATTCTCATCAGAGAATGAGAAATCAGAGTCAACGTAGTTCGACTAACTACGGGTTACGGGGAAAGGTGGCTCGCCAATACATCAGTATTGTGCCTACGTACTCTCAACAGATATGAGAGATCAGAGCTTACGTAGTTCGGGCTACTACGGATTACGGGAATTCAGATTCATCTGTTTTATCGAGTAGGGTTAAACAGCAGTTCCAGCAGTTAGGGACAAAGCCTGTTTGCATTGGAGCTGAAGTTTAACGATACTCTTTTCTTCAGAAAAGCCTTCCTTTGAATTATGGGCCCACGGGGCAAAAAGGTTTGAAGTTTGTTTTCTGTCTTTTACGGAAGAAGTGTTTTTTATGGTGTTTGCAATTTCAATCGCACTAAAGACTATGACCTGAGAGTGAATGCATCGCATGTCACCCAAAGGGTGCCATACTAAACATCCAGACTGTTGAAAAGAAGCTCTCCAACAATACTTTCTCAGATAGCTTAAGGCTCGTAACGTACGGAAGAAATCATTCATGATTACTGTATCTTAAGCTGTTTTGAGATGAGAAGAGAGAACGAATAGGTTCCACTAAAGGGGGACTATCAAGTCCTAATGTTGTCATGCCAAGGATTCATCCTATGGTTGAGGTTTGAAATAGGGAACTCCTGGAAGTTATCATGCATAGGTTTCAACCTAAAGTTCTATCATCACTTCCTTATCAAAGGATGTGAGATTCCTAGGGGATCATGTCAATGATAACCAGAAACAGATAAAGCATCAGCTCAAACAATAAACAGATATACAGTAAACGACTGTAAAATGCATGCAATGCAAGTGAGGGAGGAAATGTGTGTGGGGCAACAGCCTCCACAAGCTCGTCTCAACCTCAAGCCAGAATGAATAACAGTAATCATAAAATAAAGTGCTATCAAGCAAAATACAGTAAACTGCAATCATACAGAAGAAATGAAATAAAATGCTATCAAGCAAACAAACCACACGGGCAAGGGAGCTGGGCTCTACCGAATACCCGCAAGCAAAGCCACACAGTAAAAATACAAGCAGAGGGAGATACCCCACCTCTAGTGCAATCATGCTCCTAGCTTAAATCAATCTAGATCATGGACTTATTCTAATGCATCAAGCAAATCAAGCAAGGCACATCAAGACAGAAAAGAAAACAGACAAGAAAGCAGATCAACAACTCCCTCTGTCAATTCCAAGCTTCAGCTCTTCTAACAGCAATCCAGTCTTCAGACTTCAACAGCTCTTCAGGGTTATCATCTTTCATGACAAGTATCAATTTGCTTCTCCAGGGTTTCAATCCATCAACATAAGTTTCAACTTATCCTCTCTTCTCCAAGCTTCAACTCTCCAGTCAATTCCACCTTCAGGCTTCACTCCTAACTGCAAGTATCAACTTGAGTCCTTCAGGCTCTCAATGCATCAATGTGAGTTTCAACTCATCCTTTATTACTCAAGCCTCGGCTCTACACTCAATCTCAATTGAATCCTCTTCATAAGTACCAACTTAGTCTTCAAGCTTCAGCTCTCTTTGCTTTGCCAGTATCAACTTGGTCTTCTTCACCTCTAAGCTTCAGCTTCTCAGAGTAATCTTCAACCATCTGGAAGTTTCAACTTTATCATTCCATTCTTTTTCAAGCCTCAGCTCTTCATTCAATCTCCATTGGGTCTTCAAGTATCAACTTGGTCTTCTTGCTCTTCAAGCTCCAGCTGCAGTGGCAATGCTCAATGAATCATCCTCTCCCACACTCTTCAATGAAGTCCTCATCTTCAAACTCAAGTCCAACATCTTTCAAGATACTCAAACCAGAACACAATTGATTGAACAGGATGAGTGGAAATGATAAACAGCTTACTAACAACCAAAGGAAGTCTACAAGGGTTCATCATTATGAGAGCCTGGTTCCCTCAAAGTTCTACTTCCCAGATAAATCCACTCATCCCTCCAAAGGAGGGATGTGAATATCTTAGAAGGACTTTTAGTCATTGGGAGGAATGGAAGCACAAGATGCTTTCCATGTTTGTGAAAGAAATCATTCTAACTATAAGGCTCTCCCTATGTCTCCTATCTCCTAAAACTTCATCAGACACCTTCAGGCACAAACAAATCCAAATCTCCAAGCAACTTCAAGCAACTTCAAGCATCCTCACCTTGTCTCCAACTTGTCTTCAATCTTAACCAAAGGCAAATCAAGCAAAAACCCTAGTCTAAGGGAACTAAAGGAGTTAGTCTAGTTGAGTTAGTAAATTCGGATCACCTAAAACTAGCACTAAAGCTAAAATCAATCAAAAATAGGAAACTATCTTATAAATTTCTACAAAAATTCCTAAGGGATCCTAATTCAATTAAGAATGCCTCATACAAAAATCAGGGACTAAATCATCTATTAAGCCCTAAAATTAAATCCTAAATCCAAAGGTATCAACCTAAAATCCTAAAAAGGAAGCACCTAAATATCAATCTAGAAAGCACACCTATTTTCATCACAAAAATGTGAGAAAAATGCTATGGGAGCATACATGTCTAACCTAATCACACATAAAAAATTAGGATCAAAGTCATCACCACATGATCAAACAAAATTCCACAAAATTATGCATCAAACATAACCATTTTAATATCAATTAAAATGTAAAATTCCCATTAAATCAGAAAATTCATGAAATGAAAATATTCTTTATCTAAAAAATACTAGACTCAACCATGAGTAAAATGCAAAAAGAATGGGATTAATTGGATTAATTTTCAATTTTATATGAATTTTTCAAGAACGATGAATAAAATGAAAAATAATGGAAAATCAATGGAAATTAATCACACGCGCGGTGCAAATAGAAATGAAAATCAGTTCAAACCATGGGGTGGGCCATCAGGGGGGTGTGGATAGTGGTTAATTCATTAAGCCCAAAACCACTGATTAAATGAAACGCTGCGTTTCATTTCTTCAGATCCTTCACAAGCTAAGTTTAAAACGTGGTCGTTGGATGAGCTTCTAGTCAAAGGTCCAACCATGATCCAATGGTCCCAGAGTCATCTCCTACCTTTCAAACCTCTGCAACCTCGCGCCCAGCTCCGGCCACCACCGGTGGTGCTCCGGCCACCTTCCTCAACCCTAATTCTCTCTACAGGCCTCCGTTCCAAGAGGTCAAAACATGAATCTTGTCCCAAATCTTGTCACGAGTTCAACCATACCCTTAATTCAACCTAAATCCTTAAGATTCACCATATCCAAATCTCAACCGAAAATGGTAATGCACCTATTTTGTCACTAATTCTCAAATTAACTATCTGAAATCCATCCTACACCGTTCTACAATGCAACTAACACCTTAATTCGTCTTGATTCTACCTAAATCATGCTAGAGGAAGAAATTTACCAACCTAAAAATCTTGGATGAACAGATGCACTAAACCTCCAATTCAAGCTCTACAATCTTTCAGACACGATCAATGAACCCTCTCCTTGCTTCTGTATACAAAAGAACCGGTTGAAAGCCCCTTAATCTTGAAACCCGATGGTGAGTTGCAGGTGGAAAATTCTGAGTTCAAGAGCACCAATTAGCCACGAATTCTTCTTGTTTATGATCTGGACTCAATCCTCAGCATCCATGGAAGAAGTTTCAATCAAGAAAATGGATGGAAAGTGAAGAATTTGGTGAAACCGAATTCACTTGCAAGCTATGAAAATTCAATCTCAATCTATGATCTCTCCTTCAATCATCACCAACCTTTGCATTGGATCAAATCTACTCAATATATAGATGAGGTTTGGATGATCTAGAACCCTCTAGATCTTTCTAATGAGAGTTTCCACTTCTCATGTCATGAGATTTTCAATCACATATCATGATATGCACCATTCTGTTTGCAGCTTGAAAACCATCCCATTCTCTTTCAATTTCTCCCCTAGTGACATTTTGAAAGTGTTTAGCTTGCAAAGTTCCTTGCTCATGCCTTGATTCTATGTTTTGCACATGTTACTTAATATGCAAGTCATTACTTTTCAAAGCAAGTACATAAATTGGATCTCAACTCAAAAATGTGGCTAAACCAATGTTCTTAAAATGTTTTCTAGAGTCAAAATGATATATTACATGCCATGGTTTGGATGTGTAGGTTGAAAATATCAATTTCCAACTTTGGTTTATTTAACTTATTCCCTTATTTTAGGTCATTTTTGCAACTTTGAGCTACAAGCATTCCCAACATCTCATGACCTCCTTAATAGCCTTAAAACATCATTTTGAACAAGTTTTATGTTGAACATTTTTCCATTTGAAGCTTGGAAATAGGAGTTATGGCCTTATGCTTGAAATGACCTGTAATCTCCAAATGACCAAAATACCCTTGACTTGTCAAAGCCATAACTTGAGTTCTACAAATCCTATCAAGGACTTATAGTACTCTCTAGAAAGCTAAGAGGATAAGGAACAACATTCATGTTGACCAAAATTTCATAGGAATCATACGTCTTGGGCAAACGTTTGATGCAAGTTGGGTAACTTTCAAGCCCCTAGATTCACATACCTCAGATGACCTGTTACTTGTCAAAGTCATAACTTGAGTTCTACAAATCCTATCAAGGACTTCTAGTACTCAAATTAAAGCTAGGAGCAAGCTCTACAACATTCATGTTGGGGGGTAAGATGAGATGACAATCACATCTTGGGCTAAACTGCCTTGAAGATAGGGGTCAAACTAGGGGATTTTACACTGTAAAGCCTTAGAAACCCTAGCTTGAAACTTCTCAAACTCTTCAATCATGAGGAGTTAACCTTGGAATCATCCTTGTAGCATCTCAATGCATTAATCCATGATCATATGGCCCTTGAATTGGGTCTCAACCCTCTCCAAATCATCAGTTGACCTAGGGTTAACCCAGTCAAACCCTAATTACACCACTCATGGCTGAGTCTTCTTAATCTTGCACAATGACCTATCTAGGCTTCATGATGGCTTTCAGGACATCCCATAAGCTCTCTCAAGGCTTCAAGTCCACATTCTTGGCTTCAGAATCATCTGAGGAACTCCCATAACTCTCAAGTTAGGAGGCACACACTCTTGGTTTTAACCACTCTCTCTGAGGATCTTCTAACTTCTCTGACAAGGATATCAACCCTTGAACACTTGAATAACCTTCTTAGCTAGCTTCATAGTCTTGCCTAGCCTTTGATTGGTACTCATACCTCTTGATCTCCTACATACATGTCAATGATAATGCTAATGATAATGCTAATGTGAATGAAATGAAACATAAGCTAGGTAAAGAAATGTTGGACAAATTTTGGGGTGCAACAGCTGCCCCTATTCAAACGGCTTGAACCTGACTGGGTGAGAAGCGAACGGCTCTCAACCAATCAAGGTACGAGACGGTTGAATACTAATAAACCCAGAAATTTGCCAACTGCACAAGTACACGGTACTCTGATGGGAACAAATCTTCGAAAACAGAAATATTAGCTGCCCGGCAACTAGCTGGGGAATTGGTCACACGGTAACTGGTGATACATGGTCGATAATGCCGTCAGGCATCAAGATTCCTCGGGACTCATCAGGTCAACAATCAAGTTAACCACGCCATCGGGCATTCAAAGAGGACTTTCGGGCATCAGCCGGACTTCGTCAGTAAGTCGGGAATAGAATTCTCGGTCAATCATGAACCGATTGGGGATATCCAAACTTCTGCCATCAGGCACTCCGCGTCAGCTGGGAGAACTGCTTCGTCAATACGGTTGGACTTCAATCATCAAGTCTTCAGGGAAGTTTCAACTTCGCTGTTCGGAAACCTGCCGGGGATGACGCATCTCCTCTGGGGATTCTGGAGAACTATCAAGTAATTCTACTTCGGGGATCCAGAAATCATACTGGGTGAGTCATCTCTGCTGAGGAAATCAAGAATCATCTTGAACAAATACCTTCGTTGGGGACTTCAAGAATCATCCTGAACCAATAACTCTGCTGGGGATTTCGGGAATCATCCCAAGCAAACACTCTGCCGGGGATTTCAGGAATCATCCTGAGCAAACACTCTGCCAGGGATTTCAGGAATCATCCTGAGCGGCTCTCTTTGGCGACTTCACTGGGGATTTTAAAAGTCATCTTAAACGAACGCCTTCACTGAAGAATTCAAGAATCATCTTGGGCAAACGACATTGCTGGGGAATCCAAGAATCATCTTGAGCAAGCGACTCTGCGGAGGAACACCTGCAAAACAAGAACGGTAACGACCTAGCTCATGTTTAGTATGCATATGCTTTGACAATGACGCAATGCTCCATACGGTGGAAATGCTACGCGTTTGTGATAAATGTTATGCAATCATGCAAAATGCTACGACCCCATCAGCAAAATAAATGCCGAAGGGAGAATCCTCCTGTCAAGGAGAAAGAGCCACTCTGGTGGGGGAAGGAATCGTCCTGCCGAGGAGAGAAGGTCCCGCCGATCTCAATCGGACTCCGCATGGGGAAGCAAACTTCAGTTGACTGCTGCAGGGGAACGAAGCTCTACGAGACCTTGGACCTGCTGAGGAAAGTGATGTCAATCGCCGAAAAAAACTGCACGGCATTCTCAGCCACTTCCCTGGAGGTAACGACTCCGGCGGGGAAATACAACATCACCTATTCAACATTCTACTGGGGAAAACCAATCATGGCCCGCACGGCTTCCAAGGACTCAGCTCTCTTGGGGAACTGCACACTCGGCTGGGGATAGGCAACTAGATGCTGGAATAAACCCCACCGGCCGTGGAAAGTACAACTCTGTGGGGAATCTCGATTCCGATGGAGACTTCAGTCTTGAATTATCAATTGCTGCACACTTCAGTGAATAGCCTCCTACGAGGCCTGCACTTGTGACCCGGTGCTGGGGGATGAACACACGCTTCGGCGTTTGACTCAGCTGGGGAGATGCCATTCCTTCAGGATACATCTGATTGGGGAGAGAATCTTCTCTGCCTGGAGAAACACATGTCAATGCTTACGATCTCACGTTCAGACTTCGCGGGGAGAGACTGCTGAACTTTGCTGGAGAAGGAGGAATCATCCTGCTTGGGGGCGCATACGGCGTACCGCCTGGTATATGTTGTACCTGCAACAACACAAACAAACAAATAAGATACCCTTCTCAAAGGAACCTATCAAGGTTATCATCTTGTGACAATGTTCGAGAGTCCACAAACAAACAAATAAGATACCCTCAGGTCTTCCAAACCACTAAACAATGAGAGTCCACACGCGGAACGCAGTCATTTGCTTTTTCAAATCCCTAACTTTTGCTTGAATCGCCCTTCCGGGTTTTTGATTCACCGGGATGCCCTTTTTTGCCAAAGTCGTCCTTCCAGGTTTTCGACTTTGCGGGTGTACATTCTTTTCATTTTATATCCCTAATTTTTGCCCGAACCTTTTTCCTTTTTATGGTTCGCCGGGATGCCCCTTTTTTTCCTGGATGCTCTTTTTTCTTTCCAGCGGGTCGTTTTTTAAGCAAAGTATTTTTTAACTGCGCCCGCGTTCACCGGGGATGCAAAATCTTCACCATCCATCGTGGATAACAACAAAGCTCCTCCCGAGAAGAACTTGCTGACGACGTACGGACCTTCGTAATTGGGAGTCCACTTGCCCCGGTGATCGGAGTGTGGAGGAAGAATCTTCTTCAGGACGAGATCACCCGTCTGAAAGCTTCTAGGACGCAACTTCTTATCATAAGCTTTCTTCATTCGGCTTTGGTACAGACGACCATGCGCAATCAATGCCAACCTCTTCTCGTCCATTAAGCTGAGTTGGTTTAGCCGGTTCTTAATCCATTCTGCCTCGTCGAGTTTCACGTCAACCAAAACTCGTAAAGAAGGAATCTCAACTTCTAACGGTAGGACTGCTTCCATACCGTACACCAATGAGAAAGGAGTTGCCCCGGTTGATGTATATACCGTTGTATGATAACCGTGCAGTGCAAATGGCAGCATCTGGTGCCAATCTTTATAGGTCACAACCATCTTCTGAACAATCTTCTTGATGTTCTTATTGGCCGCTTCAACGGCACCATTCATCTTCGGCCGGTAAGGAGATGAGTTGTGGTGTTCAATCTTGAAACTCTGGCACAGCTCCTTCATCATCTTGTTATTCAAATTCGAACCGTTATCGGTAATGATCCTCTCGGGGATTCCGTAACGACAGATGATGTCCCTCTTTATAAATTTAGCCACCACCTGCTTGGTCACATTAGCATATGAGGTTGCCTCCACCCACTTGGTGAAGTAGTCGATAGCTACTAGAATGAAGCGATGACCGTTAGACACAGTGGGCTCGATCTTGCCTATCATGTCGATGCCCCACATGGAGAACGGCCACGGGGAGGACATGACATTTAACGGGCACGGCGGCACATGAACTTTATCAGCATAAATCTGGCATTTATGACATCTCTTCGCGAATTTAAAGCAATCCGATTCCATCGTCAGCCAGTAGTATCCTGCTCTCAGGATCTTTCTTGTCATAGCATGCCCGCCGGCGTGCGTACCAAATGTGCCTTCATGGACTTCTTCCATCAGCATACTCGCTTCTTTCTCATCTACGCACCTGAGTAGCACGAGATCGTGGTTTCTTTTATACAAAACTCCATCAAGATTGAGATAAAAATTTCCAGACGGCCTCCTCAGAGTATTCTTATCCTGGGTTGACGCTCCCGCAGGATACTCCTTAGTCATAAGGAAGGTCTGGATATCATGGAACCATGGTTTGCCGTCGGAAGCTTCCTCAATCGCAAAGACGAATGCAGGTCTATCAAGACGAGAAAGGACAATTCTTGGAGCTTCATTCCAAAAATTGACTTTATACGTTGAAGCCAACGTGGCTAAGGCATCAGCCATCTGGTTTTCAGCCCTAGGCACATGATGGAGTTCCACTCGATCAAAGAACGGAAGCAGCCTTCTGGCATAGTTCATGTACGGCACCAAATTCGATTGACGAGTCTCCCACTCCCCTTTAATCTGGTTGATCACAAGCGCCGAGTCACCATATATGTCTAGGTTCTTGATTCTCAAATCAATCGCCTCTTCTAAACCCATGATGCATGCTTCGTACTCCGCTTCATTATTGGTGACTGGAAACGTCAGTCTCGCAGTGAACGGGATATGGGATCCGTGGGGAGTCGTGATGATCACCCCAATGCCACTTCCGTAGGAATTAACCGCCCCGTCAAACATCAATTTCCACTGGGATTTCCTATCTGGCCCCTCGTCGGGCAACGGTTTATCACAATCCTTCGCTTTGAGAAACATGATATCCTCATCAGGGAATTCAAATTTCATCGGCTTGTAATCTTCGATCGGTTGTTCGGCAAGGTATTTAGACAATACGCTTCCCTTGATGGCCTTCTGGGGAACGTACTGAATGTCATATTCCATCAACACCATTTGCCATCTGGAAATCCTGCCCGAAAGCACTTGCTTCTTGAAGACGTACTTGATCGGATCCATCTTCGAAATTAGCATGGTGGTGTGGTTGAGCATGTACTGTCGTAAACGTTTGGCAGCCCAGGCTAGTGCACAACACGTCTTCTCCAGCATCGAGTAGCGAGATTCACAGTCTGTGAACTTTTTACTCAAGTAATAGATGGCATGCTCCTTTCTGCCCGTCTCGTCGTGCTGACCGAGGACACACCCCATACTATTCTCAAGAACTGTCAAGTACATGATTAATGGCCGTCCAGCCACTGGGGGTATCAAGATTGGAGGTTCCTGCAGATACTGCTTTATCTTGTCAAATGCCTTCTGGCAATCCTCGTTCCAGATAATTGCCTGATCTTTCTTCAGCAGTTTGAACATCGGTTCACACGTGGCCGTGAGCTGAGAAATAAACCTTACAATGTAGTTTATTCTGCCCAGGAAACCACGAACTTCTTTTTCTGTTTTTGGCACTGGCATTTCTTGTATCGCTTAAATCTTCGCAGGATAAACCTCGATGCCTCTTTCACTCACGATAAACCCCAGTAACTTTCCGGACCGTACTCCGAAAGTACACTTGTTAGGATTCAGCCTCAACCTGAACTTCCTAAGCCTTTCAAAAAGCTTCAGCAAATTGACCAGATGTCCTTCCTCTGTTTGGGACTTCGCAATCATGTCATCAACATAGACTTCAATCTCATGATGAATCATGTCATGAAACAAAGTAACCATTGCTCGCTGGTAAGTGGCTCATGCGTTCTTCAGACCGAAAGGCATTACCTTGTAGCAAAATGTTCCCCAAGGAGTGATAAACGTAGTTTTCTCCATGTCCTCCGGCGCCATCTTGATCTGATTGTAACCGGAGAAGCCATCCATGAACGAAAACACGGAGAACTGAGCTATATTGTCGACCAACACATCAATATGAGGCAGCGGGAAATCATCTTTAGGGCTCGCCCTATTCAAATCCCGATAATCGACGCACATTCGTACCTTACCGTCCTTCTTCGGTACAGACACTATGTTGGCGACCCACGGAGGGTAAGTAGTGACCGCTAAGAAGCCAGCATCAAGCTGTTTCAGCACTTCTTCTTTAATCTTAACGGCCATATCTGGTCGCGTCCTCCTAAGCTTCTGCTTGACGGGGGGACAATCTTCTCGCAGCGGCAAGCGGTGGACCACGATGTCAGTGTCAAGTCCGGGCATATCCTCGTATGACCAAGCAAAGACGTCACTATACTCTCTTGGCATCTCGACCAATCTCTACTTGACATCACTCTGCAATGCGGCCCCTATCCTGACGTTCCTGACAAGTTCTTCAGAACCCAGATTCACGATCTCAATTTCCTCTTCCTGAGGCAGAATAATTTTCTCTTCTTGTTTCAACAAGCGGGCCAACTCTTCGGGAAGGTCTTCGTCTTCATCAATCTCTTCTTCGGCTTGATAGATCGGGCAATCGAAGTCGAAGTGAGTCGTAGAAGGTCCAGAGTCGATGTCATCTGCTATGTGGATCCTGCAATAACAAGGGTTAAGCTTAAAACAAGGATATGCAGGTTAGCACAAACCTTATTGCCATTTTATTGTTTTTCAAAACAAATATAAAACAGGAATAACAGATATCACAATATTTGAATACGAAGAAAAACGCCTTTTGATTTATTGATAAATGCATGTACATAATCAAACAAGGCCCTGACAATAAAACCACTATGCCCCGGGTAGGACATAGGGTTGTACAACGATTGGAAAAAGTAAATCATTACTCTTCGCTTGTCATCTGGATGATATCCTTGACGGACCAATTGTTGAGGCTCTCGCCTGGCTTGCTTGGCTGGATCCAAGAGTCTAGGTCACAGTCGCTATCTCCGTTGTCTTCAGACACCGCGTTGATGCTTTCGAATATCACTCCGCCACTGGTAAACTGGATCGGCCCTTTACCTCGCGACGCACTGCTGGAAGAGGAGGCTTCAACCGCAGGAGAATATCCCAACCCAAACTTGTCTTGCTTGTTAGGTATCTCCAAAATTTGCCCCCAGCCTGGGGTAGATCCGGCTTGGACAACGGCCCGGGCTTCCTTGAAGGAGGAGAGAGTCATCTCTGGCTTCTTAGTGACTACAGGAGCTACGTCCTTGACTTTAACAGCTTCGAACGCTTGGCATAGAGTTTCGTGGATTTCCCCATCCATCTCAACATACTTGAAGGACGACAAATGGCTCACCATTATGTCTTCCTCGCCATATACAGTCACGATGCTACCTTCGACAGTGTACTTGAGCTTCTGGTGCAACGTGCAGGTCACGGCACCCGCAGAATGGATCCATGGCCGGCCCAAGAGACAGCTGTAGGCAGGCATGATGTCCATAATGTAAAAGATCGTGTCGAATGTTTCTGGCCCGACTTGGATTGGCAACATCACCTCCCCGAAAACATGGCGTTTGGTTCCATCGAACTCCTTCACAACCAGATCACTGGGTGTGCAAATCACTCCGCGAGTATCTAACTTCATCAATGCCTTCTTCAGAAGAACATTGAGTGACGACCCCGTGTCTACCAACACGTGAGACATAATCGTTCCCTTACACTCTATCGAGATGTGCAGGGCACTATTGTGATTCCTCCCCTTCGGCGTCAGCTCTAGGTCAGTGAACCCTAACCCATTTCCAGCATTCACGTGGGCTACGACCTCCTCTAACTGGTTTACCGATATTTCCTGCGGTACATACGCGGCGTTCAACACCTTCAGCAGTGCGTTGCGGTGCGCCTCAGAACACAGCAACAGGTTCAGGATGGAAATCTTCGAGGGCGTCTGATGGAGATGATCCACAATCTTGTAGTCACTCTTTTTAATCAACCTCATAAATTCCTCGGCGTCTTTAACAAGTAAGTCTTTGGCTACCCCACGAGGGACCTCTTCAACGACTTTACCCTTACCTTTATCAGTTGCGTCAGCTTTGTCCGCTTTATCCGCCACGACCTCTGGTGGTGCAAACACTCTCCCGCTGCGAGTGATTCCGCTAATTCCCGTAAGGTTCTCCACAGACGACCCAAATGGTTCTAGTTCCAACTTTTGTCCATTGCAGTAGACTTCAGCCCCGTAATGCCATGGGACAGCATTGGTGCTTTTGAAAGGTATCGGCCCAGCTTTGGTGATAGTAATCGTGGGCGGTCGGGGTGCAGAAATAGTTATCGTCTGGCGAGGGATGGTGATGGTGGAAACCTCATCATCTTGCTTCAGCATTACCTCTCCAGATCCACATTCGGCCCTCCGGCTAAACTGTAAGATCCCTTCAGTCATCAGACTTTGAATTCCCTCTATCAACTGTTCACATCCATCAGGACTTGTCGCACAGCTCATACACAGCTCTCCGCATCCTGGAAAGAAACCTCTTTTTCATCAACTTAGCTTTAACGAAGCTAAGCGGCGTCTTCAGATCTCTGACGTCAATCAACACATCCAAGCTCTCGTCTTCAATAATGGCGTTTACTCCACCTCCCCTATGATTCAGCATAGGGTTCTTCGTGACGTTTGGCACATTATCTGAGAAGTTGATGATCTTAACCTCCACCATGTCCTGCACCTTGTGCTTGAAGGCTTTGCAATTCTCTATTGTGTGGCCTGGTGCCCCTGAGTGAAACTCACAAGTTGCATTCGCATCATAACCTGGCGGAGGAGCCCCTGTCAAGGGAGCCAGGGTTCTCTTCTGGATCAACTGTAGCTGGAGCAGAGTCTGCAATAGTTGAGCGTACGACATGGGCGGTGTCTCGAGGTGACGACTCGACAGAGGTGCCCGATTCTGATAATTTTTGTACCCCTGTTGATTCTGTTGCTGCTGCTGTTGTGGCTGTTGAACTGTCGAGATAGTTATACTGACCACCTGTTGGTGAGGGCCTTTACCCTTCCTTCGAGCGTTGGTCACGACGCTCGTTTCTCCTTCCCTTCTTTTGCCACCATAAGGTTTCTTGCCACCTCCAGCTGAGGATGAATCACCTTGAATTTTCCCGAGTTTGATCCCATTTTCGATGTGCTCACCCGTGATAATGAGATCTGAGAAGGTTCCGGACATACCGCTGACCAATTTCTCATAGTAAACTCCTGGGAGGGTGGCTACGAACATCTGCACCAGCTCACGTTCAACCATCGGCGGCTAAACCCTGGCTGCCAACTCACGCCACCGGTGGGCGTATTCCTTAAACCCTTCGTTGTTCCTTTGCGACAGATTCTGCAGTTGGACTCGGTTCGGGGCCAAGTCGCTATTGTATTGGTAGTGGTTCACAAATGCTTCAGCAAGGTCCTTCCACGTGCGCACACTGGTAGGCTCCAGACTCATGTACCATTCAAGGGAGGGTCCGGACAGACTGTCCTGAAAGAAGTGCATCAGCAACTTCTCGTCATCAGAATAAGCTGACATTTTTCTGTAATATGATCTCAGGTGGACGCGAGGGCAAGTGGTGCCCTTGTACTTTTCAAAGTCAGATACCTTGAACTTGGGAGGCACCTTGAAATCAGCAATCAGTCCCAACTTGGACATATCAACGCCCAGGGTGTTCTGGTTCTCGATATTTCTCATCTTATCCTTGAGTGCCTTGAACCTAAGTCGTGCCTCAGCAGTCAGCTCCCCTTCAGCACCTCTCTAAGAGAACACATCGTCTTGACGATCTTCTAACCATGGCTGAGGCCCAAACAGATTTCCAACACCCGCATTGTTGTTGCCCAACCCAGCATTGACGTTAGCTTCAAGACTCCCATTACCGACGCCCGTCGTATTACCATTGAGCCCCATATTAGCTATCACATTGCCGTTGGCACTGCCACTCCCCCCGGTCACGGGGACGCCATTCTAAGGAGTTTCAACTAGGGGAGGAGTAGGTACGGTCCCACCATGGAGTACGCCATTGCTATCCACCCTTGAAATCAGAGGCTGAACCAAGGTTCTGAGCCGATCCTGGCCATTGGAGACCGCTTGCATGAGCTCCATGAAGCGATCCATTCTTTCGCAGAGTTCCTGAACATCAGTTTGCACTTGCTCCATGATTCTGGTTTGATTTGCTCTGGTCGGATAGCAGTGAATAGGTCTCTGATCAATCCTGGAACAACCTGAAACAACCTGAAAACACAAAAGGGTTAGGAAAAAACGACAGAGTGCTCGTTATGCGAATGCTTCATGCAAATGCAAACGTGTGCCTGTGCGTTAGGGAGATTTCCCCCGATCCTAGTGCCTGAGTGCCAGTGCTGATAATAAGAAGTCCGAATCCAGTCATGGAAATAACATCTCATATATAAAGAAAGCCCATCAAGGCGGTACACAACGTCAGTGAGTATAAGATGAATCAATAGCATGACCTCAACCAACAAGCCTGGTGATGGTCAGCATACAACGATGATCAAACAAAAGGAATACAAATAGTCAAGCACGGCCACGGGCGCGAAACTCTTCTAACAACCCCTTCGTTTCTGGATGATCAGGCCGAGTGAATAACCCTTTGACGAGTAACTCTCTCTGCATAATGGTGTACTGAAGACCTTCGACCGAATCTTCCCATGCTCCTTCGCCGAAACAATCTTCTAACTTCCGCTTTTTGGATTCAAACATCAGTTTGCGCTCCTTCAGGTTAGCGAGAGCCCTGTTGAGCTGGCCTTCCGCGGCATATCTGCGAGCGGTTTCTTCATCAAACCTCTTCTCACTAGCCTTCACCTGGGCTTTCAGCTTGGAGATCTGTTGCATCAGCTTATCCTCCCGCTCTTTCCTGTTGGCTAGGGAGGCCTTCCAGTGCTGGTTAAACTTGGATATCCTCCGATATGCTTCGCCCAAGTGCTGCTTCTTCGTGGCCAGTACATCGTTGACAGTTTTGAAGTCTCGACCCATGCGCTCACGCTCAGCTATCTGCTTAGTCAAGTCTGTCCCCAGCTGGTTCACCAGCTCTGTTTGCCTCTTGAAGGAATAAATGGCTTCGTTTCTCTCGCTTCTGAGCTGCGCCAGTTCTTTCTCCAGTTCTTCATTTGCCTTCTTCAGCTCATCTCTTTCAACTAACACCTGATCATGCTGCTGAATAGGCACGGTGGTAGGCTCTTCAATCATTGGAGGGCTTTCTGGCTTGGCAGGAAGAAACGGCATCCCAATAGCATCTGCTCTGGCTCTGATCCACGTCACATACGGAGCGTAGGCTTGACTATTGCTTTCCCCAGCAATGGTTTTCCCTTCTTATTGATGCCATTCCAAGCGCGCTGAAGCTTAGATAACAGATCCCACTCTAGAAGACCAGTGAGGTACAAAGATTCCTGCACCTCTTCATCCTTCGGTGGAGCTCTCAAAGCGTAGGCAAACTGTCAGACCAGCAAAGACGGATTATAGTTTATACAGCCCTTCCTGCCTATCAAAGGCACGTTCGGAAACCCGCTGCAGCTGAAGATAATCTCGGTGCCCAACCTATCTCTGTCAAACCAGTCAATATCCTTCGCTAATAGACTCATCAAACGCTCGGACCACTCAGCTGTGGCTGCAAACGAAACAAAGGGACCCCTCTTGGGTAGATGACTATCAAGCCATTTATAAAGCAGGGGTACGCAGCATGAGACATTCTTGCCCCTTCTGTTCTCGTTTTTGTAGTGGACGGAATGGTAGACATATCCTATCAGGGTAGGGACTGGATTCCCTGAAGCAAAGATGCGAAAGGCGTCGAAGTCCACAAAGTCGGGCATATTGGGGAACAAAATGATGCCATATATGCACAGAGCGAGGATGGCGTTGAACACGACCCAACATCCGTCTTTGGCGCACTGCTGAGCCTTTCCTACTAAGAACTGCAAGGAGAAACCGGGAACCTTGTTCCAACTAGACAATACCAACTCGGAGGTATCCAAATGAAGTGACGAAGCTAGACCAGCCAGATTAGGCTCAGCATCCATATGAACAAAAGGCATCTGCCTCTTGATAGGCACACCTAACAAATCAACATACTCCTCTAGCGTGGGTGCGAGAACAAAATCCCGGAAAGTAAAACATCTCAACGGCGGATCGTAGAACTGTAGCAGGGCGTGCAACCCATTCAACTCAAACATAGAGGATTTACGAACCAAACTGAGCAGTTTACCGTAAGACTTTCTGAACTCATCCCTCACAGAATCATCTGCTAAAGCAATCAAACTAGTCAGCTGGACCACATCAAAGGCAGGGAGCTTGTAAGCCACGGTCTTCCTCAGAGAACCCATAATAACACAATAGAAGGCAAGAAATCCTGAATTGGGGAAAACGGTACCTGCAACACAGACACACATTAATGAAATGCAAATGGGTATGTAAAGCAATGTAAAATGCAATCATGCAGCAGGAGATCAAGGCAACTGTGTTGTGGAGATTCTGCATCAACAAAACCATAATCCTGCTCTATCAAGAACAACCACTTTCTCTGATAAGAAGGAAATCCTGGTATCGGACCACAAATCTGCTCTGTCAAGAACACACACACATAAGACCATAAATCCGCTATGTCAAGAACAAACATCTGATACAGGACCTCTGGTACAGGACCGAAATTCTGCTCTGTCAAGAACAAACATAAGAACCTCTGATACCGGATCAAAACTCTGCTCTATCAAGAACAAACATCTGATAATAAGGACCTCTGACACAGGACCAAAACTCTGCTCTGTCAAGAACAACCATACATCTGCTGATGAGATCCTCAGATCCTAATCACAAACCTGCTCTATCAAGAACAAATGCACATCTCTGAATATAAGGTCCTCTGATACAGGACCAAAGCTCTGCTCTGTCAAGAACAATCATATATCTGATGATGAGAACCTCCGGTACCAACAAAACTGATTCACTATCAAGAAAACCAGGTAGTCTGAAGGTCAAAGTTTCCTGCAACAAACCTAACCCTGCTCACATGTATGGACCTAAACTGACTCATGTTCGGCATCCTATACGGTCATCAGTGTCACAGACATTCAAGAGGGGTGATACGATACCCAGAAGGTGTGGCATCACCAGCTCATGAGGCGGCCTCACTCGGCTGAATCCTAAATGATCGGTCCCCAGAGTCGACAATCCTCCAAACCAACAACCCCCTCAACCCAAAGGGTTGAAAAAGAAGTCAACCGGGAGAACCTCGTCTGAGCGTGGATTTCATGAGACACTAGTGCCTGCCAAGCAAACACGCGCCCACTAATTTCCACAACTAATGCTATGTTCACTCAAGCCTGGGTCTGGCTTCTCACTCATCAGAATGCCCCTCCCATAACAGCAAAGATAATCATATCATACTGAAAATAAAATGCGGGAGGTAAAGTGCGACAAATAAACACAACCCAATAAGTAATCATACAAGCGCTAGGATTGACTCTCGCAGGGGATGTTGGATCCCCAAACTGACTCGCATTCGGGACGTTGGATCCTAGGAAACTATCAAGTCCCCAGCAGAGTCACCAACTGTCGCTTTCACGAAAATAAGGTGCCGGAAAAACAGAAGAGTCACCACCTTTCGTTATTTATCCCTCAGAACATGAAAGGAAACGATCGGAAAAACCTGACGAAAAGGTATAAGACAAGGTCATCGCAACCATTATCTGGGTTCGGGAGTCAGTTATGCAAGGGGAAGGTATTAGCACCCCTTACGTCCGTCGTACTCGACGGGATCCACGCTTGTTGTGATTACTGGACGAGTTGGTTTATCTATCTACCTATCAAGGCTGGCTTAAAAAGAAAAGGAAATGACTCGGCAAAGCGTCGCGCTTTATGCCTACGTATTCTCATCAGAGAATGAGAAATCAGAGTCAATGTAGTTCGACTAACTACGGGTTACGGGGAAAGGTGGCTCGCCAATACATTAGTATTGTGCCTACGTACTCTCAACAGATATGAGAGATTAGAGCTTACGTAGTTCGGGCTACTACGGATTACGGGAATTCAGATTCATCTGTTTTATCGAGTAGGGTTAAACAGCAGTTCCAGCAGTTAGGGACAAAGCCTGTTTGCGTTGGCGCTGAAGTTTAACGACACTCTTTTCTTCAGAAAAGCCTTCCTTTGAATTATGGGCCCACGGGGCAAAAAGGTTTGAAGTTTGTTTTCTGTCTTTTACGGAAGAAGTGTTTTTTATGGTGTTTGCAATTTCAATCGCACTAAAGACTATGACTTGAGAGTGAATGCGTCGCATGTCACCCAAAGGGTGCCATACTAAACATCCAGACTATTGAAAAGAAGCTCTCCAACAATCCTTTCTCAGATAGCTTAAGGCTCGTAACGTACGGAAGAAATCATTCATGATTACTGTATCTTAAGCTGTTTTGAGATGAGAAGAGAGAACGAACAGGTTCCACTAAAGGGGGACTATCAAGTCCTAATGTTGTCATGCCAAGGATTCATCCTATGGTTGAGGTTTGAAACAGGGAACTCCTAGAAGTTATCATGCATAGGTTTCAACCTAAAGTTCTATCATCACTTCCTTATCAAAGGATGTGAGATTCCTAGGGGATCATGTCAATGATAACCAGAAACAGATAAAGCATCAACTCAAACAGTAAACAGATATACAGTAAATGACTGTAAAATGCATGCAATGCAAGTGAGGGAGGAAATGTGTGTGGGGCAACAGCCTCCACAAGCTCATCTCAACCTCAAGCCAGAATGAATAACAGTAATCATAAAATAAAGTGCTGTCAAGCAAAATACAGTAAACTGCAATCATACAGAAGAAATGAAATAAAATGCTATCAAGCAAACAAACCACATGGGCAAGGGAGCTGGGCTCTACCGAATACCCGCAAGCAAAGCCACACAGTAAAAATACAAGCAGAGGGAGCAAGCCCACCTCTAGTGCAATCATGCTCCTAGCTTAAATCAATCTAGATCATGGACTTATTCTAATGCATCAAGCAAATCAAACAACACACATCAGCACAAAAAAGAAAACAGACAAGAAAGCAGATCAACAACTCCCTCTGTCAATTCCAAGCTTCAGCTCTTCTAACAGCAATCCAGTCTTCAGACTTCAACAGCTCTTCAGGGTTATCATCTTTCATGACAAGTATCAATTTGCTTCTCCAGGGTTTCAATCCATCAACATAAGTTTCAACTTATCCTCTCTTCTCCAAGCTTCAACTCTCCAATCAATTCCACCTTCAGGCTTCACTCCTAACTGCAAGTATCAACTTGAGTCCTTCAGGCTCTCAATGCATCAATGTGAGTGTCAACTCATCCTTTATTCCTCAAGCCTCAGCTCTACACTCAATCTCAATTGAATCCTCTTCATAAGTACCAACTTAGTCTTCAAGCTTCAGCTCTCTTTACTTTGCCAGTATCAACTTGGTCTTCTTCACCTCTAAGCTTCAGCTTCTCAGAGTAATCTTCAACCATCTGGAAGTGTCAACTTTATCATTCCATTCTATTTCAAGCCTCAGCTCTTCATTCAATCTCCATTGGGTCTTCAAGTATCAACTTGGTCTTCTTGCTCTTCAAGCTCCAGCTGCAGTGGCAATGCTCAAGGAATCATCCTATCCCACACTCTTCAATGAAGTCCTCATCTTTAAACTCAAGTCCAACATCTTTCAAGATACTCAAACCAGAAGACAATTGATTGAACAGGATGAGTGGAAATGATAAACAGCTTACTGACAACCAAAGGAAGCCTGCAAGGGTTCATCATTATGAGAGACTGGTTCTCTCAAAGTTCTACTTCCCAGATAAAGCCACTCATCCCTCCAAAGGAGGGATGTGAATATCTTAGAAGGACTTTTAGTCATTGGGAGGAATGGAAGCACAAAATGCTTTCCATGTTTGTGAAAGAAATCATTCTAACTATAAGGCTCTCCCTATGTCTCATATCTCCTAAAACTTCATCAAACACCTTCAGGCACAAACAAATCCAAAGCTCCAAGCAACTTCAAGCAACTTCAAGCATCCTCACCTTGTCTCCAACTTGTCTTCAATCTCAACCAAAGGCAAATCAAGCAAAAACCCTAGTCTAAGGGAACTAAATGAGTTAGTCTAGTTGAGTTAGTAAATTAGGATCACCTAAAACTAGCAGTAAAGCTAAAATCAATCAAAAATAGGAAACTATCCTATAAATTTCTACAAAAATTCCTAAGGGATCCTAATTCAATTAAGAATGCCTCAAACAAAAATCATGGACTAAATCATCTATTAAGCCCTAAAATTAAATCCTAAATCCAAAGGTATCAACCTAAAACCCTAAAAAGGAAGCACCTAAATATCAATCTAGAAAGCACACCTATTTTCATCACAAAAATGTGAGAAAAATGCTATGGGAGCATACATGTCTAACCTAATCACACACAAAACATTAGGATCAAAGTCATCACCACATGATCAAACAAAATTCCACAAAATTATGCATCAAACATAACCATTTTAATATCAATTAAAATGTAAAATTCCCATTAAATCAGAAAATGCATGAAATGAAAATATTTTTTATCTAAAAAATACTAGACTCAATCATGAGTAAAATTCAAAAAGAATGGGATTAATTGGATTAATTTTCAATTTTATATGAATTTTTCAAGAACCATGAATAAAATGAAAAATAATGGAAAATCAATGGAAATTAATCACACGCGCAGTGCAAATAGAAATGAAAATCAGTTCAAACCATGGGTTGGGCCATCAGGGGGGTGTGGATAGTGGTTAATTCATTAAGCCCAAAACCACTGATTAAATGAAATGCTGCGTTTCATTTCTTTAGATCCTTCACAAGCTAAGTTTAAAACGTGGCCGTTGGATGAGCTTCTAGTCAAAGGTCCAACCATGATCCAATGGTCCCAGAGTCATCTCCTACCTTTCAAACCTCTGTAACTTCGCGCCCAGCTCCGGCCACCATCGGTGGTGCTCCGGTCGTCACCTTCCTCAACCCTAATTCTCTCTACAGGCCTCCGTTCCAAGAGGTCAAAACATGAATCTTGTCCCAAATCTTGTCACGAGTTAAACCATACCCTTAATTCAACCTAAATCCTCAAGATTCACCATATCCAAATCTCAACCGAAAATGGTAATGCATCTATTTTGTCACTAATTCTCAAATTAACTATCTGAAATCCATCCTACACCGTTCTACAATGCAACTAACACCTTAATTCGTCTTGATTCTACCTAAATCATGCTAGAGGAAGAAAGTTACCAACCTGAAAATCTTGGATGAACAGATGCACTAAACCTCCAATTCAAGCTCTACAATCTTTCAGACACGATCAATGAACCCTCTCCTTGCTTCTGTATGCAAAAGAACCGGTTGAAAGCCCCTAAATCTTGAAACCCGATGGTGAGTTGCAGGTGGAAAATTCTGAGTTCAAGAGCACCAATTAGCCACGAATTCTTCTTGTTTATGATCTGGACTCAATCCTCAGCATCCATGGAAGAAGTTTCAATCAAGAAAATGGATGGAAAGTGAAGAATTTGGTGAAACCGAATTCACTTGCAAGCTATGAAAATTCAATCTCAATCTATGCTCTCTCCTTCAATCATCACCAACCTTTGCATTGGATCAACTCTACTCAATATATAGATGAGGTTTGGATGATCTAGAACCCTCTAGATCTTTCTAATGAGAGTTTCCACTTCTCATGTCATGAGATTTTCAATCACATATCATGATATGCACCATTCTGTTTGCAGCTTGAAAACCATCCCATTCTCTTTCAATTTCTCCCCTAGTGACATTTTGAAAGTGTTTATCTTGCAAAGTTCCTTGCTCATGCCTTGATTCTATGTTTTGCACATGTTACTTAATATGCAAGTCATTACTTTTCAAAGCAAGTCCATAAATTGGATCTCAACTCAAAAATGTGGCTAAACCAATGTTCTTAAAATGTTTTCTAGAGTCAAAATGATATATTACATGCCATGGTTTGGATGTGTAGGTTGAAAATATCAATTTCCAACTTTGGTTTATTTAACTTATGCCCTTATTTTAGGTCATTTTTGCAACTTTGAGCTACAAGCATTCCCAACATCTCATGACCTCTTTAACAACCTTAAAACATCATTTTGAACAAGTTTGATGTTGAACATTTTTCCATTTGAAGCTTGGAAATAGGAGTTATGGCCTTATGCTTGAAATGACCTGTAATCTCCAAATGACCAAAATACCCTTGACTTGTCAAAGCCATAACTTTAGTTATACAAATCCTATCAAGGACTTCTAGTACTTTATAGAAAGCTAAGAAGATAAGGAACAACATTCATGTTGACCAAAAGTTCATAGGAATCATCCTTCTTGGGAAAAAGTTTGATGCAAGTTGGGTAACTTTCAAGTCCTCAAATTCACATACCTCAGATGACCTGTAACTTGTCAAAGTCATAACTTGAGTTCTACAAATCCTATCAAGGACTTCTAGTACTTAAGTTAAAGCTAGGAGCAAGCTCTACAACATTCATGTTGGGGGGTAAGATGAGATAACAACCACATCTTGGGCTAAACTGCCTTGAAGATAGGGGTCAAACTAGGGGATTTTACAATGTCAAGCCTTAGAAACTCTAGCTTGAAACTTCTCAAACTCTTCAATCATGATGAGTTAACCTTGGAATCATCCTTGTAGCATCTCAATGCATCAACCCATGATCATATGGCCCTTTAATTGGGTCTCAACCCTCTCCAAATCATCAGTTGACCTAGGGTTGACCCAGTCAAACCCTAATTACACCACTCATGGTTGAGTCTTCTTAATCTTGCACAATGACCTATCCAGGCTTCATGATGGCTTTCAGGACATCCCATAAACTCTCTCAAGGCTTCAAGTCCACATTATTGGCTTAAGAATCATCTGAGGAACTCCCACAACTCTCAAGGTAGGAGGCACACACTCTTGGTTTCAACCTTTCTCTCTGAGGATCTTCTAACTTCTCTGACAAGGATATCAACCCTTGAACACTTGAATAACCTTCTTAGCTAGCTTCATAGTCTTGCCTAGCCTTTGATTGGTACTCATACCTCTTGATCTCCTACATACATGTCAATGATAATGCTAATGATAATGCTAATGTGAATGAAATGAAACATAAGCTAGGTAAAGAAATGTTGGGCAAATTTTGGGGTGCAACACTCGCAATCAGGCGTCTGTTAAACAAACAGGCATCGAACTCGAAGGTCGTCTCAACCCATAGTTGAGAAAAACATTTGACCTCGCCTTCAGGCATCTGTTAAAAAACAGGCACCGAACCCGAAGGCCGACTCAACTTGAAATTGAGAAGAACATTTGACCTCGACGTCAGGTATCTGTTAAACAAACAGGCATTGAACCCGAAGGCCGGCTAAACACGAAGTTGAGAGGAACAATTGACCTCGCTATCAGGCATCGTTTAAACAAATTGGGATCGAACCCGAACGCAGGCTCAACACGAAGTTCATAGGAATATCTGACCTCGCAGTCAGGGATCTGTTAAACAAATAGGCATCGAACCCGAAGGTCGGCTCAACCCGTAGTTGAGAAAAGCATCTGACCTCGCTGTCAGACATCTGTTAAACAAACAGGCATCGAACCCCAATGCCAGCTAAACAAGAAGTTTAGAGGAACATCTGACCTCGCCATCAAGCATATGTTAAACAAATAGGCATCGAACCCGAAGGCCGGCTCAACTAAAAGTTAAGAAGAACATCTGACCTCGCCGTCTGGCATCTGTTAAACAAATAGGCATGGAACCTAAAGGCTGGCTCAACCTGAAGTTGAGAAATACATCTAAGCTCGCCGTCAGGTATCTATTAAACAAACAGGCATCGAACCCGAAGGTCGGCTCAACACTAAGTTGAGAGGAACTTTTGACCTCACCGTCAGGTATCTGTTACATAAACAGGCATCGAACCCGAAGGGCGGCTCAACCTGAAGTTGAGAAGAACATCTGACCTCACCGTCAGGCATCTGTTAAAAAAACATGCATCAAACCCGAAGGCTGGCTCCAACCGAAGTTGAGAAGAACATCTAACCTTGTCATCAAGCATCTGTTAAACAAACAGGCATCGAACCCGAAGGCCGTCTCCACCGGTAGTTGAGAAAAACATCTGACCTCGCCGTCAGGCATCTATTTAAAAAACAGGCATCGAACACAAAGGCCGACTAAACCTGAAGTTGAGAAGAATATTTGACCTCTCCGTCAGGTCTCTGTTAAACAAACAGGAATCAAACCCAAAGGTCGGCTCAACATGAAGTTGAGAGGAACATTTGACCACGCTGTCAGGCATCTTTTAAACAAACAGGGATCAAATCCGAAGTCCGGATCAAGCCGAAGTTGAGAAGAACATCTGACCTTGCCGTCAGGTTTCTATTAAACAAATAGGCATCGAACCCGAAGGCCAGTTCAACACGAAGTTGAGAGGAACATTTGAACTTGCCGTCAGTCATTTGTTAGACAAACAGGCATCGAACCCGAAGGGCGGCTCAACCGGAAGTTGAGAAGAACATCTGACCTCGTCGCCAGGCATCTGTTAAACACACATGCATCATACCTGAAGGCTGGCACAAACCGAAGTTGAGAAGAACAACTAACCTCGACGTCAAGCATTTGTTAAACAAACAGGCATCGAACCCGAAGGCCGTCTCAACCCGTAGTTGAGAAAAACATCTGACCTCGTCGTCAATCATCTGTTAAAAAAAACAGGCATCGAACCCGAAGGCCGGCTTAACCTGAAGTTGAGAAGAACATTTGACCTTGCCGTCAGGTATCTGTTAAACAAACAGGCATCGAACTCGAAGGCCGGCTCAACACGAAGTTGAGAGGAACATTTGACCTTGCCGTCAGGCATCTGTTAAAAAAACAGGCATCAAATTTGATGGTCGGCTCAACCCGAAGTTTTGAAGAACATTTGTCCTCACCGTCAGGTATCTGTTAAATAAACAGGCATAGAACCCGAAGGCCGATTCAACACAAATTTGAGAGGAACATCTGACATCACCGTCAGCATCTGTTAGACAAACAAGCATCGAACCCGAAGGGCGGCTCAACCTGAAGTTGAGAAGAACATCTGACCTCATCGTCAGGCATCTGTTAAACACACATGCCTCAAACCTTAAGGCTGGCTCAAACCGAAGTTGAGAGGAACATCTAACCTTGCAATCAGGCATCTGTTAAAAAACAGGCACCGAACCCGAAGGCCGGATCAACTTGAAATTGAGAAGAACATTTGACCTCGACGTCAGGTATCTGTTAAACAAACAGGCATCGAACCCAAAGGTCGGCTCAACACAGAGTTAAGAGGAACATTTGACCTCGCTGTCAGGCATCGTTTAGACAAACAGGGATCGAACCCGAACGCCGGCTCAATACGAAGTTCATAGGAATATCTGACCTTGCAGTCAGGGATCTGTTAAACAAATAGGCATCGAACCCGAAGGTCGGCTCAACCCAAAGTTTAGAAGAACAAATGACCTCGTCGTCAGGTATCTGTTAAACAAACAGGCATCGAACCCGAATGCCGACTCAACACGAAGTTAAGAGGAACATTTGACCTTTCTGTCAGGCATATGTTAAACAAACAGGCATCGAACCCGAAGGGCGGCTTAACCCGAAGTTGAGAAGAACATCTGACTTTTCCGTCAGGCATCTCTTAAACAAACATGCATCGAACCCGAAGGCCGTCTCAACCCGTAGTTGAGAAAAAAATCTTCCCTAGCCGTCAAGCATCTGTTAAAAAAAAGGCATCGAACCCGAAGGCCGACTCAACCTGAAGTTGAGAAGAACATTTGACCTCGCCATCAGGTATCTGTTAAACAAACAGGCATCGAACCCGAAGGCCGGTTCAACACGAAGTTGAGAGGAACATTTGACCTCACCGTCAGGTATCTTTTAAAAAAACAGGGATCGAATCCGAAGTCCGGCTCATCCCGAAGTTGATAACAACATCTGACCTTGCTGTAAGGTATCTGTTAAATAAATAGGCATCGAACCCGAAGGCCTGCTCAACATGAAGTTTAGAGGAACATTTGACTTTGCCGTCAGGCATTTGTTAGACAAACAGGAATCGAACCCGAAGGGCGGCTCAACCTAAAGTTGAGAAGAACATCTTACCTCGCCGTTAGGCATCTGTTAAACACACAATCATCAAACCTGAAGGCTGGCTCAAACCGAATTTGAGAAGAACATCTAACCTCGCCGTCAGGCATTTGTTAAACAAACAGGCATCGAACCCGAAGGCAGTCTCAACCCGTAGTTGAGAAAAACATCTGACCTCGTCGTCAGGCATCTGTAAAAAAAATTGGCATCGAACACGAAGGTCGGCTCAACCTGAAGTTGTGACAAACATTCGACCTCGCCGTCAGGTATCTGTTAAACAAACAGGCATCGAACCCGAAGGCCGGCTCAACACGAAGTTGAGAGGAACATGTGACCTCGCCGTCATGCTTCTGTTAAAAAAACAGGCATCAAATTTGATGGCCAGCTTAACCCAAAGTTTAGAAGAACATTTAACTTCGTCGTCAGGTATCTGTTAAACAAACAGGCATCGAACCCGAAGACCAGCTCAACACGAAGTTAAGAGGAACATCTGACCTCACCGTCAGGCATTGTTAAACACACATGCATCAAACCAGATGGCTGGCTCAAACCGAAGTTGAGAAGAACATCTAACCTCGCAGTCAGGCGTCTGTTAAACAAACAGGCATCAAACTCGAAAGTCGTCTCAACCCGTAGTTGAGAAAAACATTTGACCTCGCCGTCAGGCATCTGTTAAAAAACAGGCATTGTTGCACCCCAAATTTTGGCCCCTTAGATTCTCATTATCATTCTAGGAGCATACTCATGAGTTATCTAACCTTAACCTAGTGCAAGTTTGTCTTTGTCAAATTACAGATGAATTAGGGTTTCGTGCAGTCAAAATCGAAGCTTCAGGGTTTGTGATTAGTCAATGTTTTGGGCACATTCAATTAGGAAACAAGGTCCAGGGTATCATATAAAGACAATTGAGAATCCAATTTGAGGTTATTACCCCAGAATCCAGAGCAATGTATTTCAGGGCACCCGATTAGGGTTTTTGACCAGTAAAAGTCAATTGTCGTTTGACTTTCATGTTGGAAGATGTTTAAATGGTGGGATTATGATTCATGAAGTTCATATAGCTTAATAAAGTTCATCCAAGAAGTTTCAAAGTCTCAGAAGGTCCAGAGTGTCAACAGGCGACTCGGTAATCACCGATCGGTCGTACGGTTGACCGAAAAGTCAACTCTCCAAATTTTAGGAACTGGACTTGAAGTTGTGAAACAAAATTGTTCCTTATGTCATATTGGACTTTCATATCAATTTTCATGACCATTGGATCAAGGATGAAGGAGTAATCAAAAAATCGGGAAATTAGGGTTTTGAAAGGGGCTAAACCATAACTCCTTAACCACACATCCAATTGAGTTGGTTCAAACCTCATTTGGAAGATATTGACAAGTCCTACAAAAGTCCCTAAGTGGTCCATGATCATAAAATGCATAGATATGGAGTTATGATCAAATTCATTTCTAGAGGCCAATCGTTATCACCATATGGTAGTTCTTTTGGTTGTCACCATATTTCTTGTTTAAGTCCAGTCGTAACTGGCATTGCCTTAAAATCCACTAGTCTGTATCTTTTGATTCGGTCGTTACCACCTTCTCCATTGAAGTCTAGTCGTAACTGGTAGTGTTCGAAATCCAATCGTCATTGGTATTCTTTTGGGTCGTCACCATACTTTCCTTGAGGTTCAGTCGTAATTGACGTTGTCTTAACTTCACTCGTTATTACCTTGTGGTTCGGCTGTTACCAACCTTTTCCCTCTGAAGTCTAGTCGTCACTAGCGAATCCCCTGTGAAGTCTAGTCGTTACTAGTTGATTTCTGCTTAAACCCAGTCGTAACTGGCAGATGTTCGAAATTCAATTATCATTGATATCGTATTGGTCGTCACCAACTATCCCCATGGAAGTCCAGTCATAACTGGCATCACTTGGAATCCAATCGTTATTGGTATTTTCTGGTTTGGTCGTTACCAACCTCCCCAGCTAAAGCCTAGTAGCTTGCTAACATTCTCGTAACCACAGGTGTTGGTATACCCTGGTTTGGTCGTCACCGTGTTTCTTTTAAAGTCCAGTCGTCACTGGCATTGCGTGAAATCCAATCGTCATTGGTACCCTGACTTGGTCGTTACCAATCTCCTTTAAGTCCAGTGGTTACTGGCATTGCTTGAAATTTGGTCGTCACCAATTTCCCCAGTCGAAGTCCTGTATTACCGATTGGATTTGAAATTTCATTTGTTGTTATCTCAGGTTGGTCATTACCATTACCTCTAGGAAGTCTAGTGGTTACTAGCACTGTTTGAACTACTTGTTAAAACTGGGTGACATCATTATCCCCAGCAAGACCTTTTTCCAGACAAGTCTCGGAGATCTAGTCGTCACTAGTATCCCCAATATGTTTTGTCTTGGTTTCTAGTCCATTCCTGAAGATCCCGTTTGAACTCTTCACTATAGGAAGCTCCTCATCTGATCATCCCCAGTGAGGTTCGTGTTTTAATTTCCCCAGTAGAAAGTCGCTCTTGTTCCCGGTGGAAATCTACCTCTTTCCCCGGTGAAGTGTTTGCTTTTCCCCAGTAAGGATTATCATCTTCATTGGATTTTGTGCATCCTCGTGTAAATTTTTCTCTCCGTTATCACTAGTCATGTTTGAACTATTGATTGTTATACCTGGGTATTCCCTAGTGTCGGATCTACGATGCCAGGTCCCCGCGAGTAGTTACTCGTTATTTTGTTTTTCTGTCTTCTGCATATGTCTCGCATCCAAGCATCATGAAGCATCATTTAGAATTCATGACATATCATGACCTGTCCTTTTGCATATCATCGGATCTAAGGGACAAAATTTTCAGTTTTCTATATTTAAATACCTTTCATTGCGATTCTACGAGGATCATCATCCCTCAGTTCCATCTAGTGAAGATATTTAAATAGGGGCAACTGTTGCACCCCAAATTTTGGCCCCTTAGATTCTCATTATCATTTTAGGAGTATACTCATGAATTATCTAACCTTAACCCAGTGCAAGTTTGTCTTTGTCAAATTACAGATGAATCAGGGTTTCGTGCAGTCAAAATCGATGCTTCAGGGTTTGTGATTAGTCAATGTTTTGGGCATCTTCAATTAGGAAACAAGGTCCAGGGTATCATATAAAGACAATTGAGAATCCAATTTGAGGTTATTACCCCAGAATCTAGAGCAATGTGTTTCAGGGCACCCGATTAGGGTTTTTGACTAGTAAAAGTCAACTGTCGTTTGAATTTGATGTTGGAAGATGTTTAAATGGTGGGATTATGATTCATGAACTTCATATAGCTTAATAAAGTTCATCCAAGAAGTTTCAAAGTATCAGAAGGTCCAGAGTGTCAACAGGCGACTCGGTAATCACCGACCAGTCGTACAGTTGAACGAAAAGTCAACTCACCAAATTTTAGGAATTGGACTTCAAGTTGTGAAACAAAATTGTTCCTTATGTCATATTGGACTTGCATATCAATTTTCATGACCAATGGATCAAGGATGAAGGAGTAATCAAAAAATCGGGAAATTAGGGTTTTGAAAGGGGCAAAACCATAACTCCTTAACCACACATCCAATTGAGTTGGTTCAAAGCTCATTTGGAAGCTCTTGACAAGTCCTACAAAAGTCCCTAAGGGGTCCATGATCTGAAAAGGCATAGATTTGGAGTTATGATCAAATTCATTTAAGTTCATTTTTTAGCAACTTTGGAAGGCTTTTTGGCCAAGTTCCTTTGGGAAATTGAAACTCATGAAAACATGAATGTTTTAGAGCTATTTGAGGGCTTTCTAAAAAGTATTAGCAAATCTCAAAAGGATTTGTGAGCTGAAAGTGATGATCATGGCAAGATGGTGGTTTTTCACTTTAGTCCCACATTGTCAAAATTCAAGAATTCATTGTTTCATCAAAATGGACCAAACTCAGCTGGTTTATCATGTTGTATCTGATATGTGAGGAGTTTGTAGCTTGAAAATACAAAAATTATGCAGAGGAAATCAATTTAGCCAAGTGTTGCAAGTGGCTTGCAAGTTGCCTTGCAACTTGCACTTAAAAGTAAGCATGAGGTGTAAAGCAATTCTGAACCAGCCATGATACTACATCTCTAGCCTGCAATTAGCCACACTAATTCATCATTTTTCTTGACTAATGAGGCTTACCCTGCAGCCAAGGAAACCCTCTTGTGGAGGTTTAATCAAAAAAATCCAAAATCTTTCTTCAAAGTGAGGAAACTTCAAATCTTCCCAAGCCACTTCATTTGCCTATAAATAGGACTCTCCCTCACTTCATTTTGGACATCAACAATCTTCTAAAAACCAGAAAGATTGAAAACCTTCACTCTTTCCATTCTTTGCTCTCAATTCACAAAATTGCAAAATCACCAAAAACCTCCAAAATCTGTCTTGGACAGTTCAACACCCAAAACCATTTCCAACCATTCTAAACTTTCAAATGTCATCCGCACAGTCCATAAACATAATATAGAAGGTGTCCAAACCATTAAACCTCTCAAAAACCTCATTTTGCAAAAAGTCAACTTCTACATCAAGATACTTTGACCAAAAGCTACAAATTCTACCAAATCTTGTTATAAGCATTTTCTTAGTGTTTTAATCACTCAAACACCTCTCATATAATATTTCTCAACTGTCCAAAGTGCTAGAAATCATTGGTGGACTGCATTTCTCCATTTGTCATCATATTTGCATATTACTTCAAAGAGAAGAAAGGACTCAAGGCAAAAAGGTAGATTGAAGTTCCCTGGGTTTCTTGATTATTCTAGCTTGTTCAACAAAGTCTACAAGAGGTATGTAGCTTATAAACATTGCCCTTTGCATCATTTTCCATACTTTGGCATTTTTTAGCAATATTGAGAAATATGAGCTATGGACTTTTCATGATTTTCATGACACTTGATTTTCTATGAATGTAAGGATTGGATGAATCTTAACATGTGTGTTTAGCTTGTTCTTGTCAAGTTTCCAACATTGGTATGTTGAATTTTGTTGTTTTGCTGTCAAAACAGTTTTGGAGTAAATTGTTAACTCATGATTTCTTGCTAGAACATAAGTTTGGTTGATTTTGATGCTATTGATTTCTAATGTGGTTTTGGTTCTGGTGTTGCTTGTTACATTTGTGCTCATGAATATTATGCTTGGTTTGCCTCAATCTAGAACCTTGACATTAGGTTACACTAGCAAAGTTTTTGGTGGGCATTTCTTGTTAGGTAGGACTGTTTTGTTTCTTTTTATGGTGAGCCTTGTTTGTTAAAATATCAGAGCATAGAGGGACATTCCTATTTGGTTACCTTATCATGTTACGTCTATTCACTCTGTTTGGCCCTGATAATCACCCTGTGGGGTTTGGCCCTGGAGGGGCTGTTTGAAGTTGGCCTTTGGTTCAAGGCTGTTAGTATGATTAAGTTGGCAGTTGGCCTGTTTGTGTTCTAGGTAGTGGGGCATAGGTTGGTAAAGGAGTAGATATCTCTGCTAGAACACCATGACTTGATGATTTTGCTGCTGCAGCCACAAACATATGTGCATCTCCTTTGGAATCACAACTTGTTTCATTTTTCTGTGCTTCATTTCAAGACACTAGAAAGTAAACCTCATGGCCTGTTAAGATGGAATTTTCCTTGGGGGTCTGCAGTTGGTTTTGGTGGAGACTTGGACATTTTGAGTTTCATGTTGATAACTCTTGATGTCTGTTTGGGTTGAGAGTGATAATGGTTGGAAGTTGTGTGAATTTTGGAGGAGGGTGCTATCATCATGTTAAATGTCCAAATTCATATCAGGTTTGAGTTTCACGATAGGTGGCATGCTAAGTTGGAGGAAGGTGCCAGTTACATTTTGGAGGAAGGCTGCTAAGTTGGAATTTGAAATTCTCAACCTGCTTGTGTTTGGATTTTGGATCATGAGATGGTGTTTAATTCTTGAGGTAGCCCTTTCTTTGTTTGTCAAGACTAAAGTTTGATGGTGTGTTGGAGGCCTGCTTTGGACTGTTGGCTAGTGTGGTTGTGTTCAGACCTTACTCTCCCTGCTGCTAGTGTTGCCAAGCCAGTCTGGATCAGTGGTGCTATTTTGGAGGAAGGTATGTCAGCATGGTTTGGTGATTACTCTAGGCAAAATAATGTGTGTTTGATTAGTGGCCCCTTTTGCTGAAGCCATTGTTGACTTGATACAATTATTTTGGCCTGGTGTTGTGTTTGGTCTATCTTCATAGGATAGTTTCCCTGCTGTCACAGCCTGATGGGAGAATTTAGAATGTAGGTTAGGACTGTTTGATACCAGTTTATACATCAATGCTTGTTTTGAGGCCTGAGGTATCAACTTATGTTTGGCCTACTGCTTTTCTTTTCATCTGATCATTGCAGCCAGACCATTGTGTGTCTGTTTGAGAATTGGATAGTACCTTGATTTGGGGCTGCAGCATAACCCTTACCTTGCTCCAACTTATTCTAAACTCGGTGATGTGTGAATCATGTTGTCAATAGTTTTTGAGAACTGTGTGTGCATTTGGTTTGACTTAACATGTTTGCACTAATTTGATCTCTTTCACATACCACAAAGCACTCAAACTGCAACTCACATGCTAATCTTTGACAGGCTGTGTTTGGATTTTTTTTTGGTTTGGATATCACTTATTAATGCATTTCCAAAGTGTATGTGTGATTTGCATTGGCTTGCTACTCATGAACTTGAACTTTACATCATCAAGCATTTTTCAAAACATCATTAAGCAACTCACATGCCAATTTTCCATATAAGCCTGTTCTGCATCAAATTCATGTTGAAAAACTTTGCATTAATTATTTATGAGTTGCTTGCATGATTCTTTATCATTTAAACCAACTGTCATGAGTTGTTCATTGCAAAATGCATCTCAAAGTAAAATTGCAACTTGACATGTCATTTTCATAAACTGTTTGCCTTGAGCTTGGTTTAAGTGCTAATATCATTCATTATCATATATTTGAGCTGTGTGTATCTTTGGTTTGGATCAAAAATGGTTGAAACAAGTTGTTCACTTCAAAATGCATTTTCAAGTTTCAAAAGACACATGCTATCGAATTTTTAAATGGAAGGAGAATCTCAGAAAACTAAGTGCACCATCTTGTTCCTCGTGTTTTTCTTGTCAAGATTCATATAAATTTCATCTTGTTTGGTTAAGAATCGAGAAAGTTACGATCGAAAACGTACACCACTTTTTTAGTGTTATTATTGCCCAAGTCAACTAGCTTCTCATCCCATATATATTTATGGGGTGGCTTTCATCAACGGATGTATAGCCACCCCAGTGGTAAGACCATTATGCCAAACACGCCTTGCGCGCCTTGTGCCTGAGTTCGACCCCTGAGGAGGGCAACTCTTTTATTAAATTTTGTCATTTTTTATCAAACTTTGAAAATTTATATCTCTCTCAATTTTAATCATTTTTCACCCATTATTTTTTCATTATGTTCATCTTGATGTCTACTTTCATGTCATATTTTTTATTTTCATGTTTACATAATGTTTCATCTCTTTCGACTATGTGCAAATTGTGTACTTTTTGTGATCGTTTTGACAGATGCAGATGAATTTTCTCCTGATGTACTTATAATTATTTGTGATGCTTGTTTGCATTCTCATTCTTAAACTTTTATTAACATGATTAGGACTTCATCTTTGGTTATTACCATGTTCACGTTACTTCATCTGATAGCTTAATTAAACTTGATCTGTCGTCACAGTTCCTGTTAATTCATCTGTTTTGATTGTCATCAATGCACCTTCATCTTTATCATTCCACATGTTTATTTAATGGTTGTCACCATGAATATGCCTTTATCATGTTGTTATTTTACTTGTTAAGTTATCTTCTTTCCCAAAGTGATGAAGCTTGTTAGCTCTCATCCTGTTGCCTCCCTTTTCTGCTTCCAAAGGAAAATTCATACCATTGGACCCTCATGTCATGGATACCTCTTTTATCCTCCCCTTGACTTTGTTAAGTCATTTTAACCCTAGATTATAAGCCATTAGACTTTGCTTCAAGTCTAAGAAACCCACCTGTACTAGGAGTGTTCTTCAACTAGAACCCTAGGAAAGAGTTTGTCAACTCTGTGTAAGAATCATTGTCATGATTTCTTGCTTCCCCTTTTGAATCTTATAACTTAGATTAGGGAGTTTTGTCAAACTCCACACAAACATTGTCATGTTTGTTCCCCCTTGAACCTTGATCATAATCAAGTGTTCTTCTTCCCTTGTGAGGTGAACTACGATTGCTCTGATTCTATCCTAGTTAGGATATGTAGGAAGAAGATGCGACGTCTTTGCAAGCAAACTTAGTGTATATAACTTTAGGTTTCCACTCATATCTTTTCCTAATCCATAGTACACATTTCACAAACTTAGCAAGCAATCAAACAAAAGGTTCATGTAGAGTACTACAGATGCTTAGGGTGCTAACACCTTCCCTAGGTATAACCAACCCCCGATCCCCGAATCTCTTAAGCGTTGTCGTTACATCGCGAAAAAGGTTTTTCTTTCTTTAGACCTTTCCTTTGGATCAAATAAAGTCCGGTTGTAAAAAGAATTAAGATTCAAGTTAATTTAATAGCTTGATATCCAATTTTCACCGCAACAGAAATGGCGACTTCACTGGGGACTTTTATTGCTTTGAGGGTTTAGCCTATCTTGTTTAAATACTTGCTTATTTGTGAATACTTGTAAATATGTACATATGTGCTTTGTTGGATCTTGGGAACTTTGAGTGGTGAGACAACACTATACCCGCGTTTGAGCGTACTTATGATAAGATGGTGGTATATTCAAGGAGACTTATAGGGAGTTGATTCCCGACCAAGTCGACTTGAGAAAACCTCCGCTCAGTAGAGGCCCTTTTGAGAGTTAGTATTGTTGATCGAGTATTCGTGAAAACAATGCTACTTTCTACATGGGAGCCCGTGATACTGAGGACCTTTAGATTACCTTTTCCCCCACTATGGCTTTATTAGGATGTAGTTCGATGACTATAAGGAAGTAATTCCAAAGTAGTTGATACGCGATACTACACTCGGACGAGACTCTCTTGAGAATATTATCGACCACCAAGTATTTGGGAAATTGATAATATCCGAAAGATGGGTCGAGGACTCTGGGAACTCTTTTAGAACCTTATTCTACAGTTTTGAAAAACTTAGTACATACCTTTGGGGTGGGTAGACCTTGACTCCTTACTTATGTTCTCTAAACCAAAACCTTTATCTGTTTATCCATGTATATGTGTGAATCAGTGCTTACATGTGTTTGTGCATTCATGCATTCATGAACATCATATCATAAAAGTTTCATGGAACTCAGATCTTTTGTTTGTAAACATCAGGATCATCATGGACAGTGGAAAAAAGAAAACCATGAAGTACACTTACAAAAGTCCTAACTCGGATGACATAGAAAGGTTGAGCACTTTGATAATAGATCTAGAAGGATTCAAGAGCAGGTATGGGAACTTATTGTCATTGTTGAGGATAAAAAAGAAGATGCATCTGGGACTTCTCTCCACACTCCTCCAGTTTTATGATCCACTCTATCATTGTTTCACTTTCCCTGATTATCAGCTGGTACCTATTCTTGAAGACTCTCCATTTCCAATCACGGAGAAAGACCCTAAAGAAGAAGAAATTGCTAAAGCTACGCGTTTAGGATTGGTGGATATTCAAAAAAATATGGTTACTAAAGGAGGAGTCTTTGGTTTGACTGCAGAGTTCTTGGTTGGGAAAGCAAAATACTATGCTGATCACTTGAGTATGGATGCATTCGAAGCCATCTTTGCCTTGCTCATTTATGGGATCTTCTTGTTTCCAAGCTTTGATAATTTTGTGGATCTCAACGCCATTAAGATTTTCTTGAAGAAAAACCCTGTGCCTACTTTACTAGCTGACGCATATCATTCTATTCATCTGAGAAATTTGCATAAAGGAGGAAAGATTACCTGTTGTGTCCCTTTGTTATATAAGTGGTTTATTTCTCACTTACCTAAGGATCATGCTTTTTGGAAGGAAGGTTGGTGGTCTCAGAAGGTTATGGCTCTTACTGACTCTGATATCGATTGGTACAGCCGTAGTTACAATGGGATAAAAATCATTGACAGTTGTGGAAGCTTTGGTAACGTACCTCTTCTGGGTACAAGTGGAGGAATCAATTATAACCCTGTTCTCGCTCGCCGTCAGCTTGGATATCCTTTGAAGGACAAACCAAATAGTGCTCATGTGGAGAATATTTTCTTTAAAGGAAGTTCAGAATTGAAGGGAGAAATTCTAAAAGCTTGGGGACATGTACACAAGAAAGGAAAGGAAGACTTAGGGAAACCTAATTGCGTATCTCTCGAGCCTTATCTCCAATGGGTCCGAAAGAGAGCTATTCAGCTGAAGATGCCTTATTCTCAGCAGAAACCCATGGTTTTAGAGGAAGAACACACAATGATCTTTATGTCTGAAGAGGAGAAGTTAAATATTGCTTTGAGGAAATCACAACAAACTGAAGTAGCCTGGAAGTACAAGTACCAAGTGGCCATGGAAGAGAATGATGAACTCCGTAGACAACTACAGGCGAAGGACGAAGAAATGATTGCTTGTAAGAAGAGGAAGATACAGGAAGGTTTATCTTCTTCCAGCTCCCAGCCAACGCCATGGAAGCTAGTCGTGGACAAACTCATTTTTGAGAAGACTCAGATGGAAGAAGAAATCAAGAAACTCAAAGCAAAAGAAGACTTTTATTTAGAATACTGTCAGCCTTATATTTAGGACTTTTGTAAAATGTACTAGATATTTTGTAATGCGATCTTAAAAATCAATGAAATGAAATGATGTTTTGATCTGAGTTCCATGAAACCTTTGCATTTGCATTCTCATTAATTAATCATTCAAGGAGATAAAGATTGTTTGCAGATATTATAGGATGGAGGTTGTATTCCAAAGACCAAAATTGGAGAACTTGAAAAAATTGAGAATTGAATTTGCTTATTTCCCCAATGTTATAATTTTTGCAAATATTTCTTTGGATTCCTTGAATGATTAATTTTGCATCGTTGCATTTTGCATTCATAAGCATTGCATGTGCATGTTCGTGTGTTGTGTCTCATCTCGCTGTCTTGTCTCCAGAGAGAGAGAGAATCACACTGAATCCTCAACACCGATACAACACCCGAGCCCAAGCTCGCCTAAGAATGGAAGGACAGAATTTGGATGTGGACAGAATTGATAATAAACTCGGAGAGCTACGAGGAGGCATGGGGCAGATCATGGAAGCCCTACAAGTCATTCGTGCAAAGTGGGACACTCAAGCCACTGTTGTTTCTGAGATCACTGGCATAGCTGTAGAGCCGATCCCAACGGCAGTCACTGTTGCAAATGTTCCACCATATGGGTTACCGCCTAGTTTTGTACCTCCACCAATAGTCAATCAACAAGCAGTTCCTTTGGGGCCAAAAGTTCCTCAAGCTATTCCTACTTACACTCAGCCTTCTGTTCAGGTTCAAGCGCACCCTGTTTTTCATAATCCTCCACCAGTGTACGAAGGTCTTGATGGGTATGAAGAAGAGAGTGGACGACATGATAAAATGAAAGAAAGTGTACAGACTATAGGTAGGAAAGTCAGAGAAATGGAAGGGAATGACATCTTTGGTACTAATGCCAGAGATATGTGCGTAGTGTCTGGATTGGTAATTCCGCCGAAATTCAAAGTTCCCAATTTTGATTAGTATTCTGGGGCTACTTGTCCTCGAACGCATCTGATTATGTATTATCGAAGAATGCCCGCTCATGTGGAAGACGATAAGTTAATGATTCACTGTTTCCAAGATAGTCTGAAAGGAGCTCCTGCTAAATGGTATTTGGGCTTGGATCAGTCTCATATTCATAGTTTCCAAGACTTGGCTGATGCTTTTGTGAAACATTACAAGTACAACATGGATTTAGCCCCTGATAGAAGACAGTTACTGAGTATGTCACAGAAGAGTTCGGAATCTTTCAAAGAGTATGCACAGAGGTGGAGGAAAACTGCCTCTCGGGTAGAACCTCCTTTGAGTGAAAAAGAGTTAACAGATTGGTTCGTCGATACAGTAAGACCAGAGTTTTATGAGAAGATGATCAGTAGTGTAACCGCAAGTTTTTCTAATATAGTAGCAGTGGGGGTGAGAGTAGAGCTAGGAATGAAGAATGGGAAGGTAGCTAGCAGTTCCGGTAACAACAATGTCAAAAAGCTCAGCAGTAACTTCCATAAAAAGAAGGAAGGGGAGACGAATGCAGTAACTGTGGGAAGAAAGAGTCGCACCTGGAGACCACCTTACCAACAGTATCAGCAGAGTTATGTTCAACAACCTCTGCAAGGCTTTGTTCAACAGCCTCAAGCAAGTTATGTTCAGCAATCCCAGCATCAACGACCAATGTATCCATTGCAGTATGCCCAACAACCTTATGTGGCAGCTGTAACTCCGACTTTCAGTCATCCTGTTCCCAGTTATCAGACAGTGCAGCCAGCACCTGTATATCAGCTAATTCAACAAGGGTATCAACGAGCGCCCAACGCTCCACCCTATCAACAACATCATCAGCCTAGAGCTTAGGCACCCAGAAAAAACTACCAGAATCGGAGACCAACAACAAAACCACCACTTTCTCAGATACCGATGAATTACACTGAGTTGTACCCCTCCTTAGTACAGCAGGGATTGGTAACAACACGACCATTAAATCCAGACACTACATCTCCTCACTATAATCCAAATGCTCATTATGCCTTTCACGAAGGTGCTGCCGGTCATAATTTAGAAGGTTGTCTTGCTTTAAAACATCTTGTCAGGGAATTGATGGAAAAGAAGATCTTTTCTTTTGATGATGTACCCCCAAATGTCAAAAGTAATCCATTGCCGAACCATGGAGGGGTCAATGCAGTAGAAGAAGTGTCAGATAAAAGGATGGTCCAGGATGTGTCAGAGATTCAAACCCCGTTGAGGTTACTTCACGAGAAACTACTGAAAGCAGGATTGATAGAGGATACCCATAATAATTGTGAAAAATGTCCTAGTGATTCTAGAGGGTGTGATGAGGTACGAAGAGGTATACAAAAGTTGATTGATGAAGGAATATTACAAGTGTGTAGTAAGGTGAGGAAAGAAGAAGTTTCAGTAATTGAGCCTGTTTTTAATTTACCAAAGAAAAGTGAGAAAGTTCCAGTGTTCAAAATGACCAGCAAAGGTGTGAAACCCATTTTCAACAAGTCAGTTATAGATCAACCCCGACCGGTTATTATTCAGAAACCAAGACCGTTTCCTTTTGAAAGCACAAAGGCTGTGCCATGGAAGTATGACATGACTGTGATAGACCAAGGATCGGGGGAAGTTAGTTAGAAAGAGACAATAAGAGACAACCGAGTGGACGTGACAAACATTGCAGGTACAAGCAAAATGACCCGTGGTGGTCGCATCTATCAACCAAAAATGACAGTAGCCGCTCCAAAAGAGGTTACCTCTGCTGCGACAAAAGAACAAGAGGTACCAGGAACTAAAGGAGACAACGAAGAATTCTTAAGGATTATTCGGAAAAGTGATTACAAGATCATTGATCAGCTTCACCAAACCCCATCAAAGATATCGATCTTGTCCCTCTTAATGAATTCTCCAGCTCACAGAGAAGCTCTGCAAAAAGTATTAAAACAGGCACATATGACAAAAGACATAACTCTCGGACAATTTGATTCAGTAATAGCCAACATTACAGCCTGTAACACCCTGAGCTTTAGTGATGCAGAATTACCGAACGAAAGATGCAATCACAACCGTGTGTTACACATATCAGTCAGGTGCCAGGAAGACACAATGGCTCAAGTTTTAGTCGATACTAGATCCTCATTGAATTTATTGCCTGCAAGGTCGCTCGCAAGGTTAGCATATGCAGGGGCAGAAATGAAACCAACGTCTTTGATTGTAAAAGCTTTTGATGGTTCAAGAAGAACGGTTGTTGGAGAAGTAGAATTGCCAATCATGATCGGACCTCAGGTGTTCGATATTACATTCCAAGTCATGGACATTAACCCAACTTATAGTTGTTTGTTAGGACGACCCTGGATTCACGCTGCTGGGGCAGTAACTTCCACCTTACATCAGAGAATGAAATTTGTTGTGAATGATAAATTAGTGATTGTACACGGTGAAGAAGACCTAATGGTGAGCAATTTGTCATTGTTCAAATATATTGAAGCAGATGAGGGCGCGTTAGAAACTTCCTTCCAGGCACTCAAGATAGCTAATGCAGTGATGTTGGAAGAAACAGTGGCTAAAAGTGGTCCGTCTTTTGCATCCGCTTGGAGCATCAAGTCTACACCGGAAGAAGGCACTCCTGCAGGTTGGGGAGAGATTATTGAAGTGAAACCAAAGATGGATCGCCAAGGGTTGGGTTACAAACCAACTCATGATGAAGCACCGACACATGACAAAGGACGCCCAAAGACTATACAAGAAGTATTCATCAGTGGAGGTTTCCAAGTTAGTGCTGTGGAAGAAGATTTTAAAGATGAAGACCTGGAGCAGTTAGTGTATCATTGCCACACTGCCTTGAGCAACTGGGAAGCTATTGAGATTCCTTTGGTTTTTCCTGAGTCAAAGTAATTTGTTTGTTTTTCTTTTCTTGTTGTTGTTTTAAATCTCCATAACCATGCCCAAGGCTATAGGAATGTTTTGTAAGGGCCCCGAGCTTTCAGGAAAATCAATGAAAAATGAACTATTTTGTTAATTTCCTTGTGTTATTTTTACTGCTTTTGCTTTCATTTTAAAAAAGAAAAATGGCAATCTTAAAAAACCAAAACAAATTTCTCTTTTGTATGTTGCATTTGTCTTTGTGTGTTTTAATAAAATAAGCCATTCCAACGTGCAGTGATGTCCTAAAACCCATTGAATCCTATGACTTTGCATTCCCTCCGGACTTTGATTCACCAATATACCAAGTTGAAGATGAGGATGAAGATTTTGAAATCCCTGGGGAACTGGTAAAATTGGAACACCATGAGTATGCAGAGCTTCAACCCTACAAAGAACAGGTAGAAGTCATTAATCTTGGCACCGAAGAAAACAAGAAAGAAGTCAAGATTGAGGAAGCTCTAGGGGCCGAATTCAAGCAGCAACTAGAAAAGCTTTTAAAAGAATATGTGGATGTATTTGCTTGGTCATACCCGGATATGTCGGGTTTAGACACTGACATAGTGGTTCATAAATTACCGCTCCGACCAGAATGCCCACCGGTTAAGCAAAAGCTCCAAAGAACAAGACCTGACATGGCTCTCAAGATTCGAGATGAGGTGAAGAAACAGATTGACGCCGGTTTCTTAGCAGTGTCCAAATACCCCGAATGGGTAGCCAATATTGTACCTGTACCGAAAAAGGATGGGAAAGTCAGAATGTGTGTGGATTACAGGGATCTAAACAAGGCCAGTCTGAAGGATGATTTCCCTTTACCGCATATCGACACATTAGTGGATAATACGACTCGTTTTGCAGTGTTCTCATTTATGGATGGGTTCTCCGGTTACAAACAGATTAAGATGGATCCCGATGACATGGAAAAAACTACTTTCATTACTCCGTGGGGGACTTACTGTTACAAAGTTATGCCTTTCGGTCTGAAGAACGCATGTGCTACTTATCAAAGGGCTATGGTAACTTTATTTCATGATATGATGCATAAGGAGATAGAGGTATATGTTGATGACATGATAGCCAAATATCAAAGTGTAGAGGACCATTTGGAACATCTTTTGAAATTGTTTAAGAGACTCAAAAAATATCAGTTGAGACTGAATCCAGCCAAGTGTACCTTTGGAGTAAGATCTGGGTAATTACTCGGTTTCATTGTCAGTCACCAAGTGATTGAGGTAGATCCACATAAAGTCCGAGCCATTCAAGACATGCCAGCTCCACAAACAAAAAAGCAAGTCAGAGGTTTCCTTGGAAGACTGAACTACATATCCAGATTTATTTCCAATATGACTCCCACTTGCGAGCCCATCTTCAAATTATTACGCAAGGACCAGACGGTTGTTTGGAATTCAGATTGTCAGCAAGCATTTGATAAGATCAAGGGTTACCTATAAGAACCTCCAATCTTAATACCTCCAGTCCTGGGAAGACCTCTCTTCATGTATTTGACAGTGCTGGAGAATTCAATGGGTTTTGTGTTAGGTCAGCAGGATGAGTCTGGACAAAAAGAACATGCTATCTATTATTTAAGTAAGAAATTTACTGATTGTAAAGGCCGATATTCACTTCTAGAGAAAACTTGTTGTGCTTTGGCATGGGCGACCAAACGTTTGAGGCAGTACATGATTTGTCATACCACTATGTTGATTTCAAAAATGGATCCGATAAAGCATATTTTTGAGAAGTCTGCTCAGACTGGAAGGCTCGCCCGCTGGCATATGTTGTTATCCGAATATGACATCCAGTACGTAGCTCAGAAGTCTATCAAGGGTAGTGTTTTGTCAGAATATCTTGCACATCAACCAGTGGAAGATTATGAGCCTCTCAAATTTGATTTCCCAGATGAAGACATTATGTTAGTAAAAGATTGTGAAGAGCCAAGTCTTGATGAGGGTCCGCAGGAAGGTCTTTGGTGGAAAATAATGTTCGATGGTTCCTCCAACTACAGTGGGCATGGCGTAGGCACCGTTTTAATGAATCCGGAAGGTGGTTACACTCCATTCACAGCCAGGTTGGATTTTGAATGCACAAACAATATTGCCGAATATGAAGCCTGCATTCTCAACCTCGAGGCAGCTATTGACCTCAAAATCAAACTTCTTGAAGTCAGTGGAGATTCAGCTTTGGTTATCTATCAGGTTACTGGAGAATGGGAAACTAGACATGATAATTTGATTCCTTATAGAGCCTACATCGTCGAAATGATGAAATATTTCGATGAAATCACTTTCAAACATGTTCCGAGATCTGAGAATCACATCGCTGATGCCCTAGCCATGTTAGCCTTAATGTGGAAAGTCAGGGATGTCAGTGATGCCACTCTCATTCGAATCGAACGCAAGACTGAGCCCGCCTACTATCAGATGGTTGAAGAAGAAACTGATGAAAAACCATGGTTCTATGACATAAAGAATTATCTGTTAAAACAAGAGTATCCAGCAGATGCTACGTCACTTGACAAGAAAACTCTGAGACGATTAGCATCCAAGTTCTTTCTCAGCAATGATGTACTTTACAAAAGAAATCATGATATGGTCCTGCTTAGATGTGTCGAAAGACGAGAAGCAGAATTGTTAATGCAAGATGTTCACGAAGGAATGTTCGATACTCATGCAAATGGATATGCTATGTCTAAAAAGATTTTGAGGGCTGGTTATTACTGGTTGACCTTGGAAAATGACTGTATTCAATACGCCAGAAAGTGTCACAAGTGTCAGATTTATGCGGACAAGACGCATATACCACCGACGTTGCTAAATATGTTGTCATCACCATGACCTTTCTCTATGTGGGGCATCGATATGATTGGGGAAATTGAACCTAAAGCTTCTAACGGACACCGATTTATTCTGGTCGCCATTGACTATTTCACAAAGTGGGTTGAAGCCGCATCCTACACTAACGTTACTCGACAAGTGGTGGCTCGTTTTATCAAAAAGGAAATTATCTGTCGTTACGGAATTCTGAGCCGGATCATAACGGACAATGGTACCAATTTGAACAACAAAGTCATGAAAGAGTTGTGCGATGACTTCAAAATTGAACATCACAATTCTTCTCCTTATCGTCCCAAGATGAATGGGGCTGTAGAAGCTTCAAATAAAAACATCAAAAAGATTTTGCAAAAGATGGTGAAAAATTACAAAGATTGGCATGAGATGCTGCCATTTGCCTTGCATGGGTACAGAACGTCCGTCCGCACTTCAACAGGGGCAACCCCTTTTTCTTTGGTATATGGAATGGATGTGGTACTTCCTATTGAGGTCGAGATACCTTCTTTGAGAGTCATAATGGAAACCAAGCTTGAAGAAGCAGAATGGGTGAGAGAAAGGTTTGATCAGTTGAATCTTATCGACGATAAGCGCATGTCTGCGATGTGTCATGGTCAGTTATATCAGAAGAGGATCAAGAGAGCTTTTGACAAGAAAGTTCGTGTCCGAGAATTCCGCGAAGGGGAACTTGTACTCAAAAAGATTTTACTAGTTCATAAAGACACACGGGGAAAGTGGATGTCTAATTATGACGGACCGTTTGTTGTGAAAACAGTCTTCTCAGGAGGCTCATTGATTCTCACAACCATGGATGGGGAGCAACTTACTCATCCAGTGAATTCTGATGCAGTACGAAAATATTACGCCTAAAAAGAACCCGATAAGTCGAAAACTCAAAGGAACGGCTTATGCAAAAGTTAGGTTTGAAGAAAAAGAAGAAAAAGAAAAAGAAAAAGAAAAAGAAAAATAAAAGCTCGCTAAGTTGAAAACCCGAAAGGGCGGCTTAGGCAAAAATGAGCATCCCGGTGGATTGAAAACCCGAAAGGGCGATCCAGGCAAAAGTTAGGGACAAAGGCGTTTCACTGTATCAGATGAGTTATCACTAACACAGAAGATCCTACAAGAACTCACTCCAACTGCTCACGTCAGAAGAATGGATTTTGGGGAGTTTTAGTCTTTAGGGATAGTTTGGTCATGGGATTCAATGTAACCTTGTCCACGTTGCCATTTTTTTCACTTGTAAAATTTCTATGGAATTTTGTCATTTGCAAGATTTCATTCTTGAATAAAATCAGTTTTGAACCTTTCTTTCCTTTGTAACTTTATCATTTCCTTTATTTTCTTTGTTATGCAAAATGTTGTTCGTTGATCAACGATAGTTTTGAAAGCATTAGGGTCAAATTATTTGAATAAAACTTGAAAAGATTAACAAAAAAACTTCGACTCATGGAAAAAGTCGAGGAAAATCATACTTCCCCGAAACCTCAGGGTAGCGAAAGCTTTGATATGCGATCCGATTACATTCCCCAATAAAGTGTAAGCAAGTCGAGCTGCTGATTTTCCTTTGGTCATGTGTGGGTATCAAACCTTAAAGACTGTTTTCTTAGGTAACTTCTTATGATGATGAGAAGACTCATCCCAGTAGAAGATGTCTGGGCACTTGAATTTACTTTGTCACCTTCTGAATAGCTTGTTCAAAGCTCTGTTCCCCTATTGAGAACGGATCTATTTGTCAAGAATACATACACCTTTTCAGCAAGGGTTCAGTGTGATTCATTCTGTCTCTTGAGTTCAGTGTGCTATCTATCGATTCCCCGTAAATGATCGATCACTACTAGTGAACTTCCGCTTAAAAGTTCAGTCGTAACTGACATTGTTTTAGAAGCCAATTGTTATTGGTAGTTCTTTTGGTCATCACCATATTTCTTGTTTAAGTCCAGTCGTAACTGGCATTGCCTTAAAATCCACTAGTCGGTATCTTTTGATTCGGTCGTTACCACCTTCTCCATTGAAGTCCAGTCGTAACTGGTAGTGTTCGAAATCCAATTGTCATTGGTATTCTTTTGAGTCGTCACCATACTTTCCTTGAGGTTCAGTCGTAATTGACGTTGTCTTAACTTCACTCGTTATTACCTTGTGGTTCGGTTGTTACCAACCTTTTCCCTCTGAAGTCTAGTCGTCACTAGCGAATCCCCTGTGAAGTCTAGTCATTACTAGTTGATTTTCGCTTAAACCCAGTCGTAACTGGCAGATGTTCGAAATTCAATTGTCATTGATATCGTATTGGTCGTCACCAACTATCCCCATGGAAGTCCAGTCATAACTGGCATCACTTGGAATCCAATCGTTATTGGTATTTTCTGGTTTGGTCGTTACCAACCTCCCCAGCTAAAGCCTAGTAGCTTGCTAACATTCTCGTAACCACATGTGTTGGTATACCCTGGTTTGGTCGTCACCGTGTTTCTTTTGAAGTCCAGTCGTCACTGGCATTGCGTGAAATCCAATCGTCATTGGTACCCTGACTTGGTCGTTACCAATCTCCTTTAAGTCCAGTGGTTACTGGCATTGCTTGAAATTTGGCCGTCACCAATTTCCCCAGTCGAAGTCATGTATTACCGATTGGATTTGAAATTTCATTTGTTGTTATCTCAGGTTGGTCATTACCATTACCTCTAGGAAGTCTAGTGGTTACTAGCACTGTTTGAACTGCTTGTTAAAACTGGGTGACATCATTATCCCCAGCAAGACGTTTTTCCAGACAAGTCTCGGAGATCTAGTCGTCACTAGTATCCCCAATATGTTTTGTCTTGGTTTCTAGTCCATTCCTGAAGATCCCATTTGAACTCTTCACTATAGGAAGCTCCTCATCTGATCATCCCCAGTGAGGTTCGTGTTTTAATTTACCCAGTAGAAAGTCGCTCTTGTTCCCGGTGGAAATCTACCTCTTTCCCCGGTGAAGTGTTTGCTTTTCCCCAGTAAGGATTGTCATCTTCATTGGATTTTGTGCATCCTCATGTAAATTTTTCTCTCCGTTATCACTAGTCATGTTTGAACTATTGATTGTTATACCTCGGTATTCCCTAGTGTCGGATCCACGATGCCAGGTCCCCGCGAGTAGTTACTCGTTGTTTTGTTTTTCTGTCTTCTGCATATGTCTCGCATCCAAGCATCATGAAGCATTATTTAGAATTCATGACATATCATGACCTGTCCTTTTGCATATCATCGGATCTAAGGGGCAAAATTTTCGGTTTTCTATATTTAAATACCTTTCACTGCGATTCTACGAGGATCATCATCCCTCAGTTCCATCTAGTGAAGATATTTAAATAGGGGCAACTGTTGCACCCCAAATTTTGGCCCCTTAGATTCTCATTATCATTTTAGGAGGATACTCATGAATTATCTAACCTTAACCAAGTGCAAGTTTGTCTTTGTCAAATTATAGATGAATCAGGGTTTCGTGCAGTCAAAATCGAAGCTTCAGGGTTTGTGATTAGTCAATGTTTTGGGCTCATTCAATTAGGAAACAAGGTCAAGGGTATCATATAAAGACAATTGAGAATCCAATTTGAGGTTATTACCCCAGAATCCAGAGCAATGTATTTCAGGGCACCCGATTAAGGTTTTTGACTAGTAAAAGTCAAATGTAGTTTGACTTTGATGTTGGAAGATGTTTAAATGGTGGGATTATGACTCATGAAGTTCATATAGCTTAATAAAGTTCATCCAAGAAGTTTCAAAGTATCAGAAGGTCCAAAGTGTCAACAGACGACTCGGTAATCACCGATCGGTCGTACGGTTGACCGAAAAGTCAACTCTCCAAATTTTAGGAATTGGACTTAAAGTTGTGAAAAAAAATTGTTCCTTATGTCATATTGGACTTGCATATCAATTTTCATGACCATTGGATCAAGGATGAAGGAGTAATCGAAAAACTGGGAAATTAGGGTTTTGAAAGGGGCTAAACCATAACTCCTTAACCACACATCCAATTGAGTTGGTTCAAATCTCATTTGGAAGCTCTTGAAAAGTCCTACAAAAGTCCCTAAGTGGTCCATGATCAGAAAATGCATAGATTTGGAGTTATGATCAAATTCATTTCTAGAGGGGAAAAGGACTTAGAGAAATTTCACTTTTAAGTTCATTTTTTAGCAACTTTGGAAGGCTTTTTGGCCAAGTTCCTTTGAGAAATTGAAACTCATGAAAACATGAATGTTTTAGAGCTATTTGAGGGCTTTCTAAAAAGTACGATCACATCTCAAAAGGATTTGTGAGCTGAAAGTTATGATCATGGCAAGATGGTGGTTTTTCACTTTAGTCCCACATTGTCAAAATTCAAGAATTCATTCTTTCATCAAAATGGACCAAACTCAGCTGGTGTATCATGTTGTATCTTATATGTGAGGAGTTTGTAGCTTGAAAATACAAAAATTATGCAGAGGAAATCAATTTAGCAAAGCTTTGCAAGTGGCTTGCAAGTTGCCTTGCAACTTGCACTTAAAGTGAACAAGTAAGCATGAGGTGTAAAGCAATTCTGAACCAGCCATGATACTACATCTCTAGCCTGCAATTAGCCATACTAATTCATCATTTTTCTTGACTAATGAGGCTTACCTTTCAGCCAAGGAAACCCTTTTGTGGAGGTTTAATCAAAAAAATCCAAAACCTTTCTTCAAAGTGAGGAAACTTCAAATCTGCCCAAGCCACTTCATTTGCCAATAAATAGGACTCTCCCTCAATTCATTTTGAACATCAACAATCTTCTAAAAACCAGAAAGATTGAAAACCTTCACTCTTTCCATTCTTTGCTCTCAATTCACAAAATTGCAAAATCACCAAAAACCTCCAAAATCTGTCTTGGACAGTTCAACATCCAAAACCATTTCCAACCATTCTAAACTTTCAAATATCATCCGCACAGTCCATAAACATAATATAGAAGGTGTCCAAACCATTAAACCTCTCAAAAACCTCATTTTTCAAAAAGTCAACTTCTACATAAAGATACTTTGACCAAAAGCTACAAATTCTACCAAATCTTGTTCTAAGCATTTTCTGTGTTTTAATCACTCAAACACCTCTCATATAGTATTTATCAACTGTCCAAAGTGCTAGAAATCATTGGTGGACTGCATTTCTCCATTTGTCATCATATTTGCATATTGCTTCAAAGAGAAGAAAGGACTCAAGGCAAAAAGGTAGATTGAAGTTCCCTGGGTTTCTTGATTATTCTAGCTTGTTCAACAAAGTCTATAAGAGGTATGTAGCTTATAAACATTGCCCTTTGCATCATTTTCCATACTTTGGCATTTTTGAGCAATATTGAGAAATATGAGCTATGGACTTTTAATGATTTTCATGACACTTGATTTTGATGAATGTAAGGATTGGATGAATCTTAACATGTGTGTTTATCTTGTTCTTGTCAGGTTTCCAACATTGGTATGTTGAATTTTGTTGTTTTGTTATCAAAACAGTTTTGGAGTAAATTGTTAACTCATGATTTCTTGCTAGAACATAAGTTTGGTTGATTTTGATGCTATTGATTTCTGATGTGGTTTTGGTTCTGGTGTTGCTTGTTACATTTGTGCTCATGAATATTATGCTTGGTTTGCCTCAATCTAGAACCTTGACATTAGGTTACACTAGCAATGTTTTTGGTGGGCATTTCTTGTTAGGTAGGACTGTTTTGTTTCTTTTTGTGGTGAGCCTTGTTTGTTAAAATATCAGAGCATAGAGGGACATTCCTGTTTGGTTACCATATCATGTTACATCTATTCACTCTGTTTGGCCCTGATAATCACCCTGTGGGGTTTGGCCATGGAGGGGTTGTTTGAAGTTGGCCTTTGGTTCAAGGTTGTTAGTAAGATTAAGTTGGCAGGTGGCCTGTTTGTGTTCTAGGTGTAATACCCTAATTTTTACCCCTAAGATCCCACATTTCATTTGCATATCATTCCACAAACAAGGTCATACTTTTGGCTTTCGCACCCTTATGGGTTTCTTACTTTCTTTTTTGTTTACTAACATCTAACCAAAATACCAAAAATATTTTTCAATTTGTTTGTTTCTTCTTCTTCTCTGTGTGTTTAGGGTTTTGCAAGGAGATTAATGGCAAAGACATTCATTCAAGTTTAAATCAGATGGACGTTTGACCTCATCTTGGTCAAACCATCAAGAGTCTGCTTCAACTATAAGTTACCCGTGGTGGTAGGATATTTTCTCAGGAATTGTGATCGTTCATGGTCAATTTGTCTTGTGTTGAAATTCATTGGTTTATCAAGCAGTGTTCAATGAGAAGTTGGGTCCAAATTGAAGGTGCAAGTAATGTCCTGGTACATGAGTAGTTGTGTTCATTTCTATCAGAGGTGTGGGAAAAATGAGAGAAATATTTGTGATCCACAAGTTCCACATCATGACAATAAACTTGAATTGCTGAGGTGGCTAAACGATTCATACTCACACAATTCATATATTCCATTCACGAATATGACTTGACCAATCAAAAGAGTCCCGGTTATTCTCGCGCCACTTCGCGAATTTGTAAAAGTTCTAAGCAACTTCCATTTCTATGTCATGGTAGTACTGTATCAGAGAATTTCAATAGAAGAACGCCTTTGGATGTTCCTTCATTTTCTGGTTGGAAATTATCCTATTTCTCTAAGTATAGGCCGTTAAGGTCGGAACGGTTACGGACAAATGCTACAGCATATGATGTTGCTGGAGCGGTTGAAGTTGTTAATGATCTAGGATTGGATACTCTTACTTTCTTGGCTGTTACCGTCTTTATCGTCCCATCGTTCAAGTTTATTAAAGCCAGTCTTATACTTGGTTTTTTTTTCCTTGCTGGGGTGGTGCTTAATCAGTTTGGTTTAATTAGGAACCTTGAAGATGTTAAAGTTTTGTCGGAATGGGGGATTCTTTTCTTGCTGTTTGAGATGGGTTTAAAACTTTCACTAGCACGTTTGAAAGCTCTTGCAAAGTATGCATTTGGAATGGGATTGACTCAGGTCTGATCTGGTGAACATCAGAAGTGTCGACGAAGCTGTAGTGATTGGGGCTGCTCTCTCTCTGTCATCTTCTGCATTTGTTCTTCAGCTTCTTGCAGAGAAAGGTGAGCTTCCTACAAGGCTTGGTTCAGCAACTCTTGGGATACTTCTTTTGCAGGACATAGCTGTTGTCCCTCTTTTGGTTATACTTCCAGTACTTGAGAGGCAGACTATGACTGAGGAAAGTATTTGGCCCATGCTTGCTCAAGAAAGTTTGAAGGCATTAGGTGGATTGGGTCTGCTTTCATTTGAAGCAAAGTATATCCTCCGAAGAGTTTTTGAGGTTGTTGCAGATACAAGAAGTTCAGAGGCTTTTGTTGCTCTTTGCTTGCTGACTATTGCTGGGACTTCACTACTCACACAGAAACTGGGCTTCAGTGATACGCTTGGAGCATTTTTAGCTGGGGCAATCCTAGCAGAGACAAATTTCAGGACCCAGATTGAAGCAGACATACGGCCATTTAGAGGCTTGCTGCTCGGGTTGTTTTTTCTAACTACAGGGACTTCAATTGACATGCAGGTTCTCTTGCGAGAGTGGCCAAATGTACTTACGCTCTTGGCAGGTTTAATTACGATCAAAACATTGATCATAACTGCAATTGGTCCTCGCGTTGGCCTTACTTTACAAGAAAGTGTAAGAATAGGATTGCTTCTATCCCAAGGAGGAGAGTTCGGATTTGTAGTATTTTCTTTGGCAAATAGACTTGGGGTGCTTCCACTTGAGCTCAACAAGCTGCTCATAATTGTTGTTGTATTGTCAATGGCGCTAACCCCGTTTCTGAATGAAGCTGGAAGGAGGGCTGCTAGCTTTATTGAAGACCGATCTGATGACGAGAATAAAGAGAAAGACTCTGATATGGTTAATTTTGATGTCAATGAACCTGTTGTCGTCTTTGGATTTGGACAAATGGGCTAGGTCCTTGCCAACTTGCTGTCTAACCCAATGGCTTCAGAAGGAGATAGTGATGCAACAGGATGGCCTTATGTGGTACTTGATATAGATGCCAGGGTTGTAAAGGAAGGTAGAAAACTTGGTTTTCCTATTATTTACGGGGATGGATCAAGTCCAGGTGTTCTTCAATCTGCCGGTATCTCATCTCCAAAAGCTATCATGATTATGCTCACTGAGAAGAAAAAATTAGTTGAAGCTGTTCAGAGGCTACGATTGGCTTTTCCTGCAGTTCCAATATATGCCAGAGCTCGAGATCTAAAACATCTTTTAGATTTAAAGAAAGCAGGTGCGACGGATGCCACTATGGAAAATGCAGAGACTAGCTTACAACTTGGTTCTAAATTGCTGAAAGGCTTGGGGATGATGTCCGTTGATGTAGCATTTTTGAGCCAGCTTGTTAGAGACTCTATGGAGCAACAAGCTGAGGTAGCAGTCAGCTTACCAGATTATAGGGAATCAAATATTATGGAACCACTGCAGGTGAGAGTTGCTGATATAAAGGAGTCACGCATTCCGGTGGCAACTACTACTACACCAAAATATGAATTATCAGTACAGAACCAGAAAGATCAAGCTTCATTGAGTAGAATTCAGAAGGAAGTTGATCCTGAAGAAGACGAAGAAGATTATGAACTAAATCAAGCTGTTAAGTTTGAAGAAAATGGTGCTTCCCCTACTGCTAAGGATGTTGCGAATCTAACTAATTATGCTATTAATAAATTGGCAAATCAACATGCTGTTGCTTCAGCAGTTGCCCCCGCACCAGTGAAAAACCCCCAGCCCTGAAGTCATATCTGTGCTAAATGCCCTGTGTAACGATACCAAGAATATTGTGTTCATTGTTAGTGGAAGGGCAACAGATTCTCTGAGTGACTGGTTTACTTCATGCAAAATGCTGGGACTTGCAGCTGAACATGGGTACTTTCTAAGGTGGAATAGCGACTCCGAACGGGAAACTAGTCACTTGTCTGCAGACCTTGATTGGAAACAGATAGTGGAGCCTGTCATGCAGTCATATACAGAAGCAACTGATGGATCTAGTATTGAAATTAAGGAAAGTGCTTTGGTGTGGCATCATCAAGATGCAGACCCTGATTTTGGTTCCTGCCAGGCCAAAGAATTGTTGGACCACTTGGAAAGCGTTCTTGCTAATGAACCGGCACTTGTTAAAAGAGGCCAGCATATTGTGGAAGTTAAGCCACAGGGAGTGACCAAAGGGTTAGTAAGCTGAGAAAGTTCTTTTGAATATGGTTAATGGCGGTAATCCACCAGATTTTGTGATGTGCATCGGAGATGATAGGTCTGATGAAGACATGTTTGAAAGCATTTTGAGTACAGTCTCGTGCCCATCCTTACCATCCGCTCCGGAGATTTTTGCCTGCACATATGAAGGGGGTGGATAGATCAGAAAACAACCAGAGTACATCAGCTGGCCTTCCACAGTTTATGGGTGATCAACCTAGGGGGGATACAGCCTTAGAGTTTATCAAGTATGTCTGTGCTGTCCTTGCTCTGACCAATTATGCTCTCTACTTTGAGTCACTTGGAGTCGGTGTGTATGAGAAAGTTGTTCGATATGATCTGGCCGCAGACTTGAAACAGGTTATAAAGCCTGACTTGACCGGACCCCTTGGTGCTCGCCTATTTGATAAAGCTGTGATGTACAAGTCAACTTCTGTAGCAGAGCCTGTTTACTTTGAATTCCCTGAATTTAAAGCAAACTTGCGTCATGATTACTGGTTGGACATAAGTCTGGAGATCCTACGTGCACATATGTTTGTTAGGAAATTCGGCCATAAAGATACATAGAATCAGAAAGTATACTTGGATTTTTTTGGACAGACAGTCAACAGTACGATATTGTTATTGTTAAGACCACTGGTCTAGACTTGTGTGCATATAAGTCAGAGTCAAAATCACTCCAATTGGTAGAAACAAGGAAACTGAATGTTAGTTGGTAGGTTTACACGCATGAAAGCCGCCTGTTTCTTCTCGCTTCAGGAATGCAGTGCAAGACATTCCATGAATTTCAGATTTCATCTGCAGATGTTGTTCGCTTACCAAGGTTTGAGATGGTTATGACCAAATCTGAGGCTAATAGTAAGCCCGTTTTAGCAGCTGAAGTATTCTTTATTGTTACTGTTTATGGTAGGATATACTGCTTGCAAGTTGATAGAGTTGCAATGGTACTCCATTCCTGTAGACTATATCGTGATGCAGTGATACAGCAGGGATCTTTACCAATTTATTCCAGCAGGTCTAGCTTTGACTGAAAAGCAGAAAATAAAACTTTCTATTGCAAGAGCTGTGCTTCTAAATCCATCAATTCTTCTGCTTGATGAAGTCACTGGTGGATTTGATTTTGAGGCTGAGAGGGTTGTTCATGAGGCTCTAGATATGCTTATGTTGGGACGCTCAACAATAATAATTGCTCGAAGGCTTAGTCTCATAAGAAATGCTGATTATATAGCTGTAATGGAGGAGGGTCAACTTGTTGAAATGGGTACCCATAATGAATTGTTGGACCTGAATGGCTTATATGCAGAGCTTCTACGATGTGAAGAGGAAGCAAAACTTCCCAAGCGGATGCCTGCTCGAAACTACAAGGAGAATGCAGCATTACAAATTGAGAAGGTTTCTTCAGCGAGCCATAGCTTCAACGAACCATCATCCCCCTGGCTAATCAAAAGAGCTTTAGTCCATGCTATGTCTAAGTGGAAATTGTACAGCCCTTTCAGAATGATATACTTGGTGCATAAAGCTTTAGATGTTAGCTACCTGCTTGCCGTTGCTGTACAGAATTTCCATGCTAAAAGAATTGCAAGCTTAATTGTGCTTCGTGCTTAGCAAGCAGATCTTTATTAAATTGATGTACATCGGTGTATATATATCATCAGACTATAATGTATAATTGTGGAATCATGGTGTGTTCAATGGAGGATATTCTTGCTGATTTATCTCCAGATACTGATGCTGTCACTGTCTCCTACCTGCAGTTTTACACGGAGACTCTTCAGGACTTGCTTAATCCAGCGAATGATAGCATTCCGATAATGGAAGATCCAAGAGCTGGCGATTTATTTTTGCCTGGGGAAACTATTGTAGATATCAGGGACCAGTAAAACTTTTTGGAGTTGTTAAGAATCGGGGAAGCTAGTCGGACTGCTGCTAACACCAAAATGAACACAGAATCTTCTCGTAGTCACGTAATGCTGGCGGTACATATTAAGAGGTCTGTCGCAGAAAGCAAAGATATTGTATCTAGTCAAAATGGTGATGCCTCTCGTTTGGAAGAGCAAGTTGGTCGTGGTAGACTTAGCAGGTTCAGAGCGTGTTCACAAATCAGGTGTGAAAGAGGAGATGTATTTTGTAGTAAGATCAAACACCATAAACTCGCTTCTGAAATCATTCTCTGACCAAGATACCAGATATTCAACTCATGCTTGCTACTGTTGCTACCCTTGTAACTTTAAAAGAACGAGCCACTTGCAACAGGGTGAAGAAAAATTCATCATGATACAAGCCATGTTAATATAATCCCAGCCGTGTTACAAAGCCATATTCACAAGCTGCTGCAAAAAAATAAATAAATAAATAGCACGTGAGCCAGCTGATGAAAATATTCCACGTCACAATCAAATCACAATAAAGCTGAAAGAAAAAGAAAAACGACTTCATGAGCTACCAAAGAGAAATTCCAAAACGACATGAAAAATGCACATGAGTCACGCCGTTCACACAACACACCCAATTCAAAACGCAGAAAAAAAAAGATTCAAACGCAAATCACTCTCCCTCACTCTCATTCTATAAATAGAGAGCCTTGTTCACTCTTTTCTTCAAGCTCAGAGAGCCATTGAAGCTCTGCCAAATTTATCACAAACCTCCATTTTTCTTCATTACGGTTTCTTCAAAAATCAGCTTCAATAGGATTCATAACTTGATTCCATAATTGTCTTCAACAACAGCAATTCAACCAGAGATTTGTTCAGAAGAAGAAGAGAAGCAAGAAGAAGTTTGGATTGATTTCTTACCTGTGATTTTGAAGGTAGTTCGATGGATTTCGTTTTCTCGATTCGAGTTCGTCATTGCATATTTCCTTGGATTGTTTATACTGTTGTGAAGAGTTTTTGATTCCGATCACAACCGTGTTAGTTTCGCATCCCGTCGCTTTGATTTGAGCTTGAATCCATAGCCATGGTGAACGGTGTCGCGTGAAGTTTTGAAGAAGAAAGTTGTTCTGATGCTTTGGTTTTCTATTTCTCTTTCTCCTTTTCGTTTTTCTTTACTATTTTAAATATATTTTTTCTTTATTCCTTTTATTTTGTTATTTCTTTTTTTTTACTAGTTAATATTTTAAATAGTTTTTTTAAAAGAGCTCTTAAAAAATTTATTTAAAAAAACTTTTGTTTTGAGCTAATTGTTGGTTGTTTTGGATTTTAAATTTTGATAAGATCTCATCAATCTCAATGGACTTTGGGTGTCGATTTTATCCACCAAAAGAGGTGATTGATATTGATGATGATTTAATCGATTTAAGATCCAAATTGTGGTCTCTTTTCATTTTAGTTCTTCTTCTTATTTTTCTTTTGATCGATGAAATCTATGGATCATAGATTGTTGATTATCAAGGTTGATTAATCTTCATTATTTCAAAACTATGGACGAATAATCATTGAGATAATTCTCCTTACTTTGGAATAGTGATAGATTACCTTTGATTAATTGATGAAAAATCTTGATTACCACCTCTTTTCTTTTTGTGTGGCATGTTTTAGGAGAGTGATTTATATATCATTTCTCTAACATGTATTAACACTAACATTTTATTGACCGGCCTCAGATAGTCGTGGTTTCTACATAAACCCGATTACGATTGCTTAACATAGCGCTAAAGTGTCCCTTAATCGGAAAATGATCATTCGTGGCTCAAACTTACGTTTAAAAGTCCAAGTATGTTTAGTTACTTGTCTTAACTCCAATACCTATGAAAATCATTGTTAGGAGGCTTTGATTCTATCAATCCTCTAATGAATTTTCATTAATCTTGGTCTAAGTGCAAGAATTAATCATCATTGATCATATGTTCTAACCACTAACCACTAATTCACTAACAATATCCTTGTTTAATTTTGTTTATATTCTCTTTTTACTCCTTATTTTTTTACTTTTATGCTTCCATTGTATCATTTCATACCATATCTTTGTTTATGTTTATGTCATTTTTCTTTTGTCCATTTGGACCATACTTTGTTCAAAACATTAATAAAGGATAAAACATCTAAAAATTTGGTGCTATTAACTTTGTGGTTATACTCTTGGACCATTCTTAGACTTTGGACTTCATGGACATTTTGGACTTAGGATTAGGACTTTCTTCCCTATGCTTGGAGTATTTTGAATCTTAGCCTTTATTTGGCTCGATCATTGGCTTATGCTTTAAATCGGATGGAACTCTTTTTGCTCGCTTTGGAGTGTGCTACAAGTTGGTTAGATCTTTCTTATCTCTGGCTCTTATTTTGTTTTTTTTTTAGGATAGTCACTTCATCTCCTCCCCTTCTTAAATTTTCAAAACTTTCTCCCTCTTTCAAAACCTTCTTGGTTTCAAACTTCAAAACCGATTTCGCAATAAAACCTTGACTTTCGTCAAGTGATTTTTAAACTTTGTTTTTTTTAATAAAAGTCAATCAATGTTAATCATGCTTTGACCAATTTCAAAAGACATAAAAAATACAAAAACTCATCAACTCTTTTTGTGCCTTTATGCACTTTTTCACTTTAAAACTTTTTCATAAAGTTTAGACATGATTCATTTCTATAGTTGAGATGTAAATCCCCTATTCCCCATATTATTAAGACTTTGACATTTTCCACGTTGATGTTGAGTGATAGTCTTGTTGATAATCCAAGCAAATCCTCCATCTTTATGTGACGCAGATGTTGTCTTAATACTCGTGGGTGGATAGTCGCAGTTTTCTCCTTGAAATGACGACTTGTCTTTACATCTAAAATCAATCAAAACCAACAAATTTTTGTCATTTGTACCACGAACTACGGGGTTTTGATTCCATATTGCACTTTATGGGTACGTAGGCATGAGACGATAAGTCTCTCCAAACACAAAAATATAAAAAATAATTCTCTTCTCATCTCCCCAATCTCTTTTCAAACAAACCATTTTCAAACCAAAAAGCGTAAATATTTCAAAGGGCTCCTATAGAGTACTATAGACGTTTTGGGTGCTAACACCTTCCCATTGCGTAACCAACCCCCTTACCCTGATCTCTGCCTCGTGTTCTTATTTTAGAACTCTTTGGTTTTGTTCGCTCTTTTTCCTTTCCTTTATTTGGATAAAATAAAAGTGCGGTGGCGACTCTTGTTTTCTTTGAGTTAAGTTAGTCAATAACTTACACTCACAATTTTTACCGCTACAGAAAAGTGGCGACTCTGCTGGGGACTCCAACGGTTCCTAGTGGGTTTCGCCTACTTTGATTTATTTATCGCTTTCTGTTTGACTTGTTTGTTATTGATTGTTCTGTTTTGGTGCCTGGTAATCTGTGTGGTGAGATAAGTCCTAACCCGGACTTGAGTGCACTTATGATAGGAGGGTGGTATAGTCTTGTTGGCTTACGTGGAGTAGTCCTTACTAAGCTGACTTGAGATCCCCCGCTCGGTGGAGGCCCCTTTGGAAATTACTGATGTCTTACGAGTAGTCGTAATTGATATTACTTTTTCCGACTGGGAGCCTGAGAAGCTGAGGACCTTAGAACCCTTTAACCCATCTTGGCCTTATTAGGACGTGGTGCGGTGGCTGTTCAGGTGTAGACTTGAATTGGTCGTTACACGATACCACACTCAGATGAGTTTCTCTTGAGAATATTGTTGGCCGACGAGTAGTCGTTTAAGCCGATAATATCCAAAAGATGGAATTATGATTCTGGGAACTTTTTAGAACCTTGATTCTACAGGTGATGATATAACCATAGTACATACCATTGTGGGTTGGTTGATTCTTACCTTTGGCTCCATGCTCGTGCCGAACCTTTGAACCTGTGTGCTTTGTATGTCTTGTTTGTGGGTGTTGCATCTTGCACTCATGCATTCATGAGCATTGTGTTTCAGCTGGTTTTTAAGGATCTCAGAGATTTTCTTTTGCAAACATCGCAGATATTGTTGATTATGGATATTGGAAGGAGAAACACTCAGAAGTACGGTTTTCGGGCTCCTGATCTTACAGAGTTGAGAAAGCTAGTGTCCTTGGTAGATGATCGTTCAGGCTTCTTATCTCGTTATGGGAGACTTTTATTTGTTCTTTCTACCAATATTGAAGACGGAGTTCTGAATACCCTTATGCAGTTCTATGATCCTATTTACCGATGCTTCACTTTTCCCGATTATCAGCTCATGCCAACCTTGGAAGAATATGCTTATTTGTTGGGTGTACCGGTTTCTGATAAGGTCCCGTATACTGGTTTGGAGGAAGCTCTTAAACCTCAAGATATTGCTGAAGCTACCCATTTGACGAAGTCGGATATTGATGCAAATCTAAAGACTAAGGGAGGCCTCAAGGGTTTAACTGCTAAGTTCTTGATTGAGAAGGCTACTTTATTTGCTGACATTGGTCGCACATTGGCGTTTGAGGATATATTGGCTTTACTCATCTATGGACTAGTCTTGTTTCCTAATATTGATAATTTTGTGGACATTAATGCTATTAGGATTTTCTTGATTGGGAACCCTGTTCCAACTTTGCTTGGTGATACTTATTTCTCCATCCATAGTAGGACTTCTAAGGGAAACGGTACCATTGTTTGCTGTCTACCTCTGCTGTATAATTGGTTCGTTTCACACTTACCTCAGACATCTGCTTTTAGGAAAAACAAGGATTGTTTAAGGTGGTCTCAAAGGATTATGTCTCTTACGCATACTGATATCACTTGGTCTTCTTCGGTTTACGATAATGTCCAGATTATTGATAGTTGTGGAGAATTCGCTAATGTTCCTCTTCTTGGAATACAAGGCGGAATTAACTACAACCCGAGTCTAGCTCGCCGCCAGCTGGGTTACATGCTGAAGGATAGGCCTAAGAATATTTTATTAGAGGGTTTATTCTTTCAAGGAGGGGATGATTCTCTTGGTTTGAGAAGAAAAATGGCTCATGCCTGGACTAAGATTCACAGGTTGGGTAGAGGGAAGCTTGGAAGACAAGTTTGCATTGCTTTGGAACCTTACACGCTTTGGGTGAAGAAGAGGGCTATGGAGCTTAAGATGCCTTATCCTATTGAGAAACCTCTGACTACTGTGATCTCTACGCCACTCCCTACGCCACTCCCTGTTTCTTCTGATGATGTGAAGACACTTCAAGACGCTTTGGCTAAGATGAAGGAAGAGAAAGAGATGTGGGAAAGTAAGTTTCAAGCTTCTGACAAAGAGAAGATGGAATTGCAAAAACAGATGAAGGAGAAAGACGACTTGATAGAGTTACTTGAGCGGCGCGCTGTGAAGAGGCATGCAGAGGATTTATTTTCCTCTACTACTCCATCATCACATCCTCCTACTTCTGGTGCTTGGAAGGGTATTGTGGATCAGCTTGTGCTAGAGAAGATCACCATGAAGCACAACTATGAGAAAGAGATTAAGAGACTCCGAAGGAAGTATCAGCTTGGATCGTCATCAGATGTTCCTTAGGACCTAGCTTTTTCTTATTTTGATATTATTGTATTTTGTACTTCCAAGTGTAACTCTTTCCAATATTCAATGAAATGAGATGTTTATCAGTATTTCAAGGAGTGTTATTTTTCTTTATGATGTTTGTAATTGCTTTATATCTTAAAGATCCTTGAAAACTGGTTGAAACACCTGCATTTTGCATTTGCATTCGCATCATCGTGCATTGTGTGTTGCCTTTTCCCAGTTGTCTTATTTGTTTCTTTTGGCCTTCCTTCAGTCAAGCTGTCGCATCACTACAACACTCGGGCTAACTCTAAGAAAAAGATGGATCAGTTGCAACAAGAGAACCGCGAGCTCCGTGAAGAGGTATCAACTCTGAAAGATGGTTTGGAGAGACTGACTGCCGCAATGGAAGCTCTGGTGGCTGCTCAGAATCAGCCACCACTACCTCCTCCTTCTCCTGTCCAAGGAACTTTGATTTCTGAAATCGGATCAACGCCCATTTCTGTGGCCCCGATTAATGCTTCTCAATATCAAATGCCTGTTGGTTTCCCTTGGGGCATGCCTAACAATTATGTGCCAGAGGGATATCGACCTCCTGTTCCCGAAGGTTCTAGACTCCCTGCTGTCATGGCTGTACCACCTCCTGTGGTTAATGTTGTTCCTAATGCTGAAGTTCCGGTTGTTCCTACTGTCATACCTGTGCCACCGCCTGTAACTCACGCTATGCCTTATACTGAAGAACAAATTTTCTATACTGCTCCGAGCGAGAGTTTGGATGTTATGGATCGAATAGATGACTTTCAAGATCAGTTTGCTGAAATGCAAAGAGAAATAAGGGCTTTAAGGGGAAAGGAGTTATTTGGAAAGAATGCTCATGAGCTTTGCCTTGTTCCAAACGTGAAGATTCCCGCCAAGTTTAAAGTTCCGGATTTTGAAAAATACAAAGGGAACACTTGTCCGCAAAGTCATTTGATTATGTATGCTAGAAAGATGTCTACCTATACTGACAACCATCAGTTGTTGATCCACTATTTTCAAGATAGTCTTACTGGTGCTGCGCTGAAGTGGTATATGGGACTCGATAGTACACAAATCAAGACATTCAACGATCATTGTGAAGCTTTTGTTCGTCAGTATAAGTATAATCTCGATATGGCGCCAGACCGTGATCAGCTTCGCGCAATGTCTCAAAAAGAGAAAGAAACTTTTAAAGAATATGCGCAAAGATGGCGTGAGATTGCAGCTCAGATAAGCCCTCCGCTTGAAGAGAAAGAAATGACCAAGATTTTTCTGAAGACTCTGGATTCATTTTACTATGAAAGGATGGTTGCGAGCGCTCCTAGTGATTTCACGGAAATGGTTAATATGGGGATGAGATTAGAGGAAGCTGTCCGTGAGGGACGTCTGATAAAAGAAGGAAATTCTGGAAGTACAAAAAAGCCTGGTGTTGGGTTCCCTAAGAAAAAAGAGGGAGAAACTAATGCTATATCTCAGGAAAGGTCTAGAAGACGCAGAGTTGTGAACAACAATGGTAGTCGTCGTCAGCAACAAGTAGCATCTGTTACGCCTGTTGTCAGTAACACCCCTACCGCTCAAGCTACTGCAAGTTATCAACCACGTTTCCAAGAGAAGACAACTCAACAAGGTCGTACACAGAGGAAAACACAATTTGATCCCATTCCAATGACGTATACTGAGCTCTTTCCGGCTTTAATAAAGAATAATTTGGTTCAACCTCGTGATCCGCCGGCTGTTCCAACTGAAATTCCATGGTGGTATAAGCCAGATGCTCATTGCGCATTTCATCAAGGTGCCCCGGGACACGATATCGAAAATTGCTATCCTCTGAAGCATGAAGTTGCAAAGCTCGTTAAAAGCGGTATTCTGTCTTTTGAAGATACCAACCCTAATGTGCAATCAAATCCGTTTCCTAAACATGGTAATGCAACTGTTAATATGGTATATGGTTGTCCTGGTACATACCGTATTTTCGACATTCGCTGGATTCGGAGATCGCTTGTTGAAATGCATGCTACGTTGAGTGAGTTCCATGATATTGAGCATGATTATGCCGCCTGTTGTATTTGTTCTGTGAACCCTCGAGGGTGTGTGATTGTGAAAAGGGACTTACAAAAGATGATGGATGAGAATTTGATTCAGGTTACTGCAAACAGAAATGAAGTGGAGAACGAGGTGAATGTCATAATCCCACGTTTCAATATTCCTGAGCGGGTTGTAATTTCTTACAACAGTCAGAAATCTGCTGTGACGCCTTTGGTTATCCGTTTGCCTGGCCCGACGCCGTATGAATCCGATAAAGCTGTTCCCTACAAATACAATGCTACTATGTTGGAGGATGGAAAAGAGGTTCCCATTCCTTCTCTTCCCTCAGTTGTGACTATTGCTGATGTCGGACGTGTAACCAGAAGTGGTCGAGTATTTGATAATGTGCCTTCAAAGACAAGTGAAGATACTGGGAGTAAGCAAATTCAGTTAAAGACTTCTGTGGAGTCTGGTCAATCAAGCGACGTAAATCAGAAGTCAGATAATGATGAGGTATTGAAATTGATCAAGAAGAGTGAATATAATGTGGTGGATCAATTGTTACATACACCGTCAAAAATATCTGTTTTATCTCTGTTAATGAGCTCTGAGGCTCATCGTGAATCGTTGCAAAAAGTATTGGAACAAGCTTATGTAGATCATGATGTGACTGTTAACCAGTTTGATAGCATTGTTGCCAATATCACTGCGTGTAACAATCTGAGTTTTTGTGATGAAGAGTTGACCGAACATGGAAGAAATCATAATTTGGCTCTCCATATTTCCATGAATTGCCAGGAAGACGCTCTATCCAATGTGCTGGTTGATACTGGGTCATCGTTGAATGTGATGCCAAAATCTACTTTGTCCAGATTATCTTATCAAGGTACTCCTATGAGGTTCAGTGGGGTCATTGTGAAAGCCTTTGATGGATCGAGGAAAACCGTGATTGGAGAGGTTGATCTCCCTATCAAGATTGGTCCGTGTTTTTTCCAGATCACTTTTCAAGTCATGGATATTCGTCCTGCTTACAGTTGTCTTCTAGGACGCCCATGGATCCATGAAGCTGGAGCTGTTACTTCGACACTGCATCAAAAGTTAAAATTCGTGCAGAATGGTAAACTTGTCGTTGTTGGTGGAGAACAGGCTATGTTGGTAAGCAGTTTGTCGTCTTTTTCTTATATCGATGCGGAAGAGGATATTGGAACTCCGTTTCAGGCTCTTTCTATGGTTGATAAAGCTGTCAAGAAGGATGGGGCGTCCATGTCTTCTCTAAAAGATGCACAACGTGCAGTGGATAATGGCCAAGCTGATGGATGGGGCCGAATCATTGAAGTTGCTGAGAAAAAAGATAGAGCTGGTTTGGGTTTTACATCTGGTTCAACCCAAAAAGAGCTGAAGAGTATTCATGAAGTCTTTCGAAGTGCTGGGTTCATCCATTGCAAAGATCATTCTACAGCTGCAATTCTTGAAGATGACCAAGAGGAAGAAATGCCCAACTTTGTGACACGTGGATTGATATGCCAGAATTGGATCGCTGTTGATGTTCCTACTGTTGTTCATGTTTCAAAGTAATTTGTTTTTGTTTCTTTCAAAAATCCTTTCACTCTGCCCAAGGTGAAAGTGAATTTGTGAGGGCTTTGTTTCAACTTTTATCATCATCAATAAAATGTTTTTCTGTTTATCCATATGTTGTTTTCCTTTTTTGCTTTACTTCTGAAAAATGGTAACATAAAAAAACCGAAAAAAGTATAATAATGTTATAATCACTCTTATCTGCATAATATTTTCATTTTTTTGTTCATATTCTAAAATCAAACATAAAATCATTGTGCAGATTGATTGTTAAACCCATTGGAAACAATGACCATATGCCCCCTCCCAACTTTGAGTTCCCTGTGTTTGAAGCGGAAGAGGAGGATATTGAAGAAATTCCTGATGAGATTTCTCGATTGCTTGAGCACGAGGAGAAGGCCATTCAGCCTCATGAAGAGCCGGTGGAATTGGTTAATCTAGGTTCCGATGATGATAAAAAAGAAGTCAAGATTGGGGCACTGCTTCAGTCAGATGTTAAGAAGAGGATGGTAGAGCTTCTTAGAGAATATGTTGACGTGTTTGCTTGGTCCTATCAAGACATGCCTGGTCTTGATACCGGTATTGTGGAGCACCATTTGCCATTAAAGCCTGAATGTTCACCCGTGAAGCAGAAATTGAGAAGAACTCATCCTGACATGGCAGTGAAGATTAAAGAAGAGGTTCAAAAGCAGATTGATGCTGGTTTTCTTGTGACCGTAGAATATCCTCAATGGGTGGCCAATATCGTGCCTGTTCCAAAGAAAGACGGAAAAGTCCGAATGTGTGTTGACTATAGAGATTTGAATAAAGCAAGTCCAAAAGATGATTTTCCACTACCACACATTGATTTGTTGGTAGATAATACTGCTAAGTTCAATATCTTTTCATTTATGGATGGATTTTCCGGTTATAATCAAATAAAGATGGCACCTGAGGATATGGAAAAAACAACATTCATTACACCCTGGGGAACATTCTGTTACAGAGTGATGCCCTTCGGTTTAAAAAATGCTGGTGCAACGTACCAGAGAGCTATGACCACTCTGTTCCATGATATGATGCATAAAGAAATTGAGGTCTATGTGGATGATATGATTTGTAAGTCGAAGACTGAAGAAGATCATATTAAAAATTTATTGAAATTGTTTCAACGTTTGAGAAAGTTTAAGCTCCGTCTGAATCCTAATAAATGCACTTTTGGTGTTTGTTCTGGAAAATTGTTAGGCTTTATTGTCAGTCAGAAAGGCATTGAAGTTGATCCTGGTAAAGTTAAAGCTATCCAGGAGATGCCTGCACCCAGAACAGAAAAACAAGTAAGAGGATTCTTGGGACGTTTGAACTATATCTCTCGATTTATATCCAATATGACTGCCACATGTGCACCGATTTTCAAACTTCTCCGCAAAGATCAAGGTTGTGTCTGGACAGAAGATTGTCAGAAAGCTTTCGAAAGAATTAAAGAGTATCTGCTTGAACCTCCTATTTTATCTCCTCCCGTAGAAGGAAGACCTTTGATCATGTATTTGACCGTGCTAGAAGAGTCTATGGGTTGCGTTCTGGGTCAACAAGATGAATCCGGGAGAAAAGAATTTGCCATTTATTATTTAAGCAAGAAATTCACTGATTGTGAGTCTCGGTACACGATGCTTGAAAAGACATGTTGTGCTCTAGCTTGGGCTGCCAAGCGCCTCCGTCAGTATATGTTGAATTGTACAACTTGGTTGATATCTAAAATGGATCCAATCAAGTATATCTTTGAAAAGCCTGCTTTAACTGGGAGGATTGCTCGTTGGCAAATGTTGTTATCAGAATATGATATCGAGTACCGAACTCAAAAGGCGATAAAAGGAAGTGTTTTGGCTGATCATTTGGCACACCAGCCAATTGATGATTATCAACCTATTCAGTTTGACTTTCCTGATGAGGATGTGATGTATCTAAAGGTTAAAGATTGTGAGGAGCCATTACATGAAGAAGGACCTGAGCCTGGATCCCGTTGGGGTTTGATTTTTGATGGGGCGGTTAATGAATATGGCAGAGGTATTGGTGCAATTATTGTTACTCCTCATGGTTCTCATATTCCTTTCACTGCAAGGTTGGTTTTCAATTGCACAAATAATGCGGCTGAGTATGAAGCGTGTATTATGGGCTTGGAAGAAGCTATCGATTTAAGAATCAAGATTCTTGATGTGTATGGAGATTCAGCTTTAGTGATTAATCAGATTAAAGGGAAATGGGAGACACGTCAACCTGATTTGATTCCTTATCGTGATTATGCAAGAAGGTTGTCAACTTTCTTCAATAAAGTTGAGTTTCACCATATACCAAGAGCAGAGAATCAAATGGCAGATGCTTTAGCGACTTTATCCTCCATGATTGTGGTAAATCATTGGAATGATGTGCCAAAGATTAATGTGATGCGTCTTGATAGACCAGCTCATGTGTTTGTAGTTGAAGAGGTGGTTGATGATAAACCTTGGTATTATGATATTAAATGCTTTCTTCAGAATCAAGAGTACCCACTTGGGGCATCCAAGAAGGATAGGAAAACTTTGAGAAGATTGGCTGGTAGTTTCTTCTTGAATGATGATGTGATGTATAAGAGAAATTATGACATGATCTTGCTCAGATGCGTGGATAGACACGAAGCAGATATGTTGATGAAAGAAATCCATGAAGGATCCTTTGGCACCCATGCCAATGGACACGCGATGGCTAAGAAGATGTTAAGGGCAGGTTACTATTGGTTGACAATGGAATCTGACTGTTGTAAATATGTGAAAAAGTGCCATAAATGCCAGATTTATGCTGACAAGATTCATGTGCCTCCAACTCCTCTCAATGTTATCTCTTCTCCATGGCCTTTTTCAATGTGGGGCATTGATATGATTGGAATGATTGAGCCTAAAGCGTCGAACGGACACCGTTTCATATTGGTGGCTATTGACTATTTTACCAAATGGGTTGAAGCGGCATCATATGCAAATGTGACTAAGCAAGTAGTGGTCCGGTTTATCAAGAATCAAATCATCTGTCGGTATGGTGTTCCGAGCAAGATCATCACTGATAATGGGTCGAATTTAAATAACAAGATGATGAAGGAATTATGCGATGAGTTTAAGATTGAGCATCATAATTCTTCTCCTTATAGACCCAAGATGAATGGGGCTGTTGAAGCTGCTAATAAGAACATTAAGAAGATTATTCAAAAGATGGTTGTTACATACAAGGATTGGCATGATATGCTTCCTTTCGCTCTGCATGGGTATCGTACATCCGTTCGCACTTCAACAGGGGCAACCCCTTTTTCTCTTGTTTATGGCATGGAAGCAGTGCTCCCGATAGAGGTTGAAATCCCTTCTATGAGAGTTTTGATGGAAACTGAATTGGCTGAGGCTGAATGGTGTCAAAGTAGATACGACCAGTTGAATCTGATTGAAGAGAAAAGAATGACGGCTTTGTGTCATGGCCAATTATATCAACAAAGAATGAAGAAAGCATTTGATAAGAAGGTTCGACCCCGTGTGTTCAGAGAAGGTGACCTCGTGCTCAAAAAGATCTCGACTTTTACTACTGATTCTAGGGGCAAGTGGACTCCCAATTATGAAGGCCCATATGTTGTTAAGAGAGCCTTCTCTGGCGGTGCATTAATTCTTACAACTATGGATGGAGAAGAGTTCACTCGTCCTGTGAATGCCGATGCAGTCAAGAAATACTTCGCCTAAAAAATAAAAGAACAGCTCGCTAAGTTGAAAACCTAAAAAGGCAGCTTAGGCAAAAATGAGCGTCTCGGTGGATTGAAAACCCGAAAGGGCGGTCCAGGCAAAAATTAGAGACAAAACAGAAATAATCATCCCGGTAGATTGAAAACCCGAGAGGGCAATCTAGGCAAAAGTTAGGGATCATGGCAAGTAACTGCATCTGGCCAGTCTTGATCGTTTGAAGCAACATTTCCTATCAAAGGTTTTACTTCAGATATTCTCCGCTGAAGTCTCAAGCACAGTTGGAATTCAAAGTTGTTAGGGAGAATAATGGTCGTTGTATTTCAATGTAGAACTTTCCATTGTACTTACCATTTTTCAAACTTTGTAATGATCCATGGAGTTACGCCATTTGCGGACTACCATTCTATCAATAGAATTTGGGCCTTTGTCCCTTTGTTTGCAATTCTTATTTTGTTTCTGTTTACAGAATTTCATTTTATTTTTGATGATGATTTTTGAAACAAATGTGAATAATTGATTTAAATTTTGAAAATTATAAAAACATTTTTCTTTGATTTGTGAAAATAAAAGAAAGACTGTCAACAGTAATCCCAAGAATGGTAGAATCTTGAAGCGAAAAGCATAAGTGTTCTCTTCAGCAGGGTTCTTTCTTGCCTCTCTGGTAGAATTTATTGGCAGCTCCCCAGTAGAGTTGTGTTGATGTTTCCCCATTTGAGCTATATTGAGGTCTCTTCAGTAAAGTTTGCTGATATTCCCTTAGCAGAGTTTTGTTTCTTTGGATAAACCAGACGAGTGTTGAACGGTTTTCCACAGCAAAGTCTTGATTCAAATGATAGGACAGTTGAGAAATTTGAAGACCACTTCTCCTTGATGTTTTTGCCCAGGCGGAGATTTGTCTTTGATGATTCCTAGCGGAGGTTATGCATTTGCTTTGGATTATTCCCCAAGTAGAGAACAAGGTTGAGAAGTGTTGACATAGCAGTCACCTGTCGGGTTTTCTCTCACCTTGTGATTGGGTTTTGATTTAAAATCCCCCACAGTTTGACTTTTTGCTATGATGTTAACTTCTTATTCCCCTGGCAGGGTTGGAAGATTTGTGTTGCTATGTTTTTCTCCAACAGTTTTTTTTCTCAAAGCGGAGTTCATATTGTTGAATTATTAATGGTTGAAGATTGATCTTTGGGGTCTTTTCCCCAAGCAATATCTCCATTTATTCAGCGAGATTTAAGCCTTGTAGTAGAATTTATTTTCCTTTGATGGCTCTTGTGTATCTCTTGCAGATTTTTTGTTGCTGATCCCCAGCACGATCTCCAATGATATCTCTAACTCGCAGAGATTAGCCGAATATTTCAGTGGTGTTGTGGTGTTTTGTTCACCCTCTGTTTGCCCTTTTTGTCTGATTTATCAGCATATTCATACTCATTGCATGCGCATTCATTTTGGTTGAACATAGCATGTCTTTGTTGCATTGTGCATCCTGCATTTTTTGTTGGTATTTCCCTTTTCCCGATGTTGTTATCTCGCAGAATGTGTGTGTCCTCTCTTCATTAGAGTGTCGACCCCTAAGCAGAAAATACCTATCATTTTTAATTCCCCACTGAGTTTATGCCTCGTGGAAGATGCTTTGTTTAGCTTTCCTCCCCAGTTTTTTATCTGGATGGAATTGTTCCCCAGTTGAGTTATTTCCTCATTGGGTCGAGTCTTGTTTGACCGTTTCTTTCCAGTTTGTTCCTGGATTGAACTTTGGTCTCTTGCAGCAGTTACTTTGGTTTTCCCTGGGCTGTGAAACCGGGATGACAAGAAGGTATTTTTGAGGATTTATTTTCCTCGGCAGAATCTGTTATTGATCCCCATCAGAAGGTGAAGATTTGATTTTCCCAGTAGTGTTTTGATAACACTCTCTTGGTAATTATTTATGCAACTTCATGTGGAAGCCTCTTTATTTGAGCAGCTTGTGTAATCTCCAGAAATTTACCTTCGCAATAAATAACATTTCTCTAGTTCATCCTCAACAGAGAAGTTTATTGTGAAATGATGGATCTTTATCCGACCAACTTTTCTGTCAATTGGAATTTCTGTGGAATAACTCCCGATGAGAATTCTATTGCATGGTTCAACCTGCTCGTATCTCTTTTAAAGATCCCCGACAGAGTTGTTAATATCTTTTTCCGACAAATGGTTGTCTCTTTATTTGAGAAGTTTGTTGTGTGTTTGGAGCTGCTCAGTAACAAGTAGCTGATGATATATCTCTTTCTCCTACCCAGTGACAGGTAGTCGAGTATGTTTGTCCTACCCAGTGTCAGGTAGTTGACCTTTTATCTTTTTCTCCTACCCAGTAACAGGTAGTCGAGTCCGTCCTACCCAGTAACAGGTAGTTGATTATATCTCACTGAGTGGATTACTTTTTACCCAGTAACTGGTAATAAGTAATATATCTCTGTTTTCTACCCAGTAGCAGGTAGTTGGTTATATTTCCACGAGTGGATTACTTTTTACCCAGTAACTGGTAATAAGTAATACATTTCTTTGTTTTCTACCCAGTAACTGGTAGATAACAATTCTCTTGTGTTTTTTGCACTTATTTTCTACTCAGTAACCAGTAGAAAGTATTTTACCTATTCTCTTCGGTTCGAATATCTTCGCCCAGTAACTGGCAGTTGGTATCTCTTTCCCCGTTGAGTCGTTTCCTTTCTTTTATCGAAATAGGGTCTTGTTTTTTTTCTCCTGTGGAGTCTCTTTCCTTCTTTTTCTCCAGTGTTTGTTTTACTCCTATGGCATTATTTCCCCACAGAAGTCTTATGTTCGCATATCATTAGCATAATCATATCATTTTGTGGTCTCTTAGGGCTAAAAATTGGGTTAATTGTTATATTTAAGTCTCTTCTATCTAGTCGAGACAAAGATGTCAATCTTCATATCTCCGGATAGAAGAATCTTAAATAGGGGCAGCTGTAATACCCTAATTTTTACCCCTAAGATCCCACATTTCATTTGCATATCATTCCACAAACAAGGTCATACTTTTGGCTTTCGCACCCTTATGGGTTTCTTACTTTCTTTTTTGTTTACTAACATCTAACCAAAATACCAAAAATATTTTTCAATTTGTTTGTTTCTTCTTCTTCTCTGTGTGTTTAGGGTTTTGCAAGGAGATTAATGGCAAAGACATTCATTCAAGTTTAAATCAGATGGACGTTTGACCTCATCTTGGTCAAACCATCAAGAGTCTGCTTCAACTATAAGTTACCCGTGGTGGTAGGATATTTTCTCAGGAATTGTGATCGTTCATGGTCAATTTGTCTTGTGTTGAAATTCATTGGTTTATCAAGCAGTGTTCAATGAGAAGTTGGGTCTAAATTGAAGGTGCAAGTAATGTCCTGGTACATGAGTAGTTGTGTTCATTTCTATCAGAGGTGTGGGAAAAATGAGAGAAATATTTGTGATCCACAAGTTCCACATCATGACAATAAACTTGAATTGCTGAGGTGGCTAAACGATTCATACTCACACAATTCATATATTCCATTCACGGATATGACTTGACCAATCAAAAGAGTCCCGGTTATTCTCGCGCCACTTCGCGAATTTGTAAAAGTTCTAAGCAACTTCCATTTCTATGTCATGGTAGTACTGTATCAGAGAATTTCAATAGAAGAACGCCTTTGGATGTTCCTTCATTTTCTGGTTGGAAATTATCCTATTTCTCTAAGTATAGGCCGTTAAGGTCGGAACGGTTACGGACAAATGCTACAGCATATGATGTTGCTGGAGCGGTTGAAGTTGTTAATGATCTAGGATTGGATACTCTTACTTTCTTGGCTGTTACCGTCTTTATCGTCCCATCGTTCAAGTTTATTAAAGCCAGTCCTATACTTGGTTTTTTTTTCCTTGCTGGGGTGGTGCTTAATCAGTTTGGTTTAATTAGGAACCTTGAAGATGTTAAAGTTTTGTCGGAATGGGGGATTCTTTTCTTGCTGTTTGAGATGGGTTTAAAACTTTCACTAGCACGTTTGAAAGCTCTTGCAAAGTATGCGTTTGGAATGGGATTGACTCAGGTCTGATCTGGTGAACATCAGAAGTGTCGACGAAGCTGTAGTGATTGGGGCTGCTCTCTCTCTGTCATCTTCTGCATTTGTTCTTCAGCTTCTTGCAGAGAAAGGTGAGCTTCCTACAAGGCTTGGTTCAGCAACTCTTGGGATACTTCTTTTGCAGGACATAGCTGTTGTCCCTCTTTTGGTTATACTTCCAGTACTTGAGAGCCAGACTATGACTGAGGAAAGTATTTGGCCCATGCTTGCTCAAGAAAGTTTGAAGGCATTAGGTGGATTGGGTCTGCTTTCATTTGAAGCAAAGTATATCCTCCGAAGAGTTTTTGAGGTTGTTGCAGATACAAGAAGTTCAGAGGCTTTTGTTGCTCTTTGCTTGCTGACTATTGCTGGGACTTCACTACTCACACAGAAACTGGGCTTCAGTGATACGCTTGGAGCATTTTTAGCTGGGGCAATCCTAGCAGAGACAAATTTCAGGACCCAGATTGAAGCAGACATACGGCCATTTAGAGGCTTGCTGCTCGGGTTGTTTTTTCTAACTACAGGGACTTCAATTGACATGCAGGTTCTCTTGCGAGAGTGGCCAAATGTACTTGCGCTCTTGGCAGGTTTAATTACGATCAAAACATTGATCATAACTGCAATTGGTCCTCGCGTTGGCCTTACTTTACAAGAAAGTGTAAGAATAGGATTGCTTCTATCCCAAGGAGGAGAGTTCGGATTTGTAGTATTTTCTTTGGCAAATAGACTTGGGGTGCTTCCACTTGAGCTCAACAAGCTGCTCATAATTGTTGTTGTATTGTCAATGGCGCTAACCCCGTTTCTGAATGAAGCTGGAAGGAGGGCTGCTAGCTTTATTGAAGACCGATCTGATGACGAGAATAAAGAGAAAGACTCTGATATGGTTAATTTTGATGTCAATGAACCTGTTGTCGTCTTTGGATTTGGACAAATGGGCTAGGTCCTTGCCAACTTGCTGTCCAACCCAATGGCTTCAGAAGGAGATAGTGATGCAACAGGATGGCCTTATGTGGTACTTGATATAGATGCCAGGGTTGTAAAGGAAGGTAGAAAACTTGGTTTTCCTATTATTTACGGGGATGGATCAAGTCCAGGTGTTCTTCAATCTGCCGGTATCTCATCTCCAAAAGCTATCATGATTATGCTCACTGAGAAGAAAAAATTAGTTGAAGCTGTTCAGAGGCTACGATTGGCTTTTCCTGCAGTTCCAATATATGCCAGAGCTCGAGATCTAAAACATCTTTTAGATTTAAAGAAAGCAGGTGCGACGGATGCCACTATGGAAAATGCAGAGACTAGCTTACAACTTGGTTCTAAATTGCTGAAAGGCTTGGGGATGATGTCCGTTGATGTAGCATTTTTGAGCCAGCTTGTTAGAGACTCTATGGAGCAACAAGCTGAGGTAGCAGTCAGCTTACCAGATTATAGGGAATCAAATATTATGGAACCACTGCAGGTGAGAGTTGCTGATATAAAGGAGTCACGCATTCCGGTGGCAACTACTACTACACCAAAATATGAATTATCAGTACAGAACCAGAAAGATCAAGCTTCATTGAGTAGAATTCAGAAGGAAGCTGATCCTGAAGAAGACGAAGAAGATTATGAACTAAATCAAGCTGTTAAGTTTGAAGAAAATGGTGCTTCCCCTACTGCTAAGGATGTTGCGAATCTAACTAATTATGCTATTAATAAATTGGCAAATCAACATGCTGTTGCTTCAGCAGCTGCCCCCGCACCAGTGAAAAACCCCCAGCCCTGAAGTCATATCTGTGCTAAATGCCCTGTGTAACGATACCAAGAATATTGTGTTCATTGTTAGTGGAAGGGCAACAGATTCTCTGAGTGACTGGTTTACTTCATGCAAAATGCTGGGACTTGCAGCTGAACATGGGTACTTTCTAAGGTGGAATAGCGACTCCGAACGGGAAACTAGTCACTTGTCTGCAGACCTTGATTGGAAACAGATAGTGGAGCCTGTCATGCAGTCATATACAGAAGCAACTGATGGATCTAGTATTGAAATTAAGGAAAGTGCTTTGGTGTGGCATCATCAAGATGCAGACCCTGATTTTGGTTCCTGCCAGGCCAAAGAATTGTTGGACCACTTGGAAAGCGTTCTTGCTAATGAACCGGCACTTGTTAAAAGAGGCCAGCATATTGTGGAAGTTAAGCCACAGGGAGTGACCAAAGGGTTAGTAAGCTGAGAAAGTTCTTTTGAATATGGTTAATGGCGGTAATCCACCAGATTTTGTGATGTGCATCGGAGATGATAGGTCTGATGAAGACATGTTTGAAAGCATTTTGAGTACAGTCTCGTGCCCATCCTTACCATCCGCTCCGGAGATTTTTGCCTGCACATATGAAGGGGGTGGATAGATCAGAAAACCAGAGTACATCAGCTGGCCTTCCACAGTTTATGGGTGATCAACCTAGGGGGGATACAGCCTTAGAGTTTATCAAGTATGTCTGTGCTGTCCTTGCTCTGACCAATTATGCTCTCTACTTTGAGTCACTTGGAGTCGGTGTGTATGAGAAAGCTGTTCGATATGATCTTGCCGCAGACTTGAAACAGGTTATAAAGCCTGACTTGACCGGACCCCTTGGTGCTCGCCTATTTGATAAAGCTGTGATGTACAAGTCAACTTCTGTAGCAGAGCCTGTTTACTTTGAATTCCCTGAATTTAAAGCAAACTTGCGTCATGATTACTGGTTGGACATAAGTCTGGAGATCCTACGTGCACATATGTTTGTTAGGAAATTCAGCCATAAAGATACACAGAATCAGAAAGTATACTTGGATTTTTTTGGACAGACAGTCAACAGTACGATATTGTTATTGTTAAGACCACTGGTCTAGACTTGTGTGCATATAAGTCAGAGTCAAAATCACTCCAATTGGTAGAAACAAGGAAACTGAATGTTAGTTGGTAGGTTTACACGCATGAAAGCCGCCTGTTTCTTCTCGCTTCAGGAATGCAGTGCAAGACATTCCATGAATTTCAGATTTCATCTGCAGATGTTGTTCGCTTACCAAGGTTTGAGATGGTTATGGCCAAATCTGAGGCTAATAGTAAGCCCGTTTTAGCAGCTGAAGACATCTTTATTGTTACTGTTTATGGTAGGATATACTGCTTGCAAGTTGATAGAGTTGCAATGGTACTCCATTCCTGTAGACTATATCGTGATGCAGTGATACAGCAGGGATCTTTACCAATTTATTCCAGCAGGTCTAGCTTTGACTGAAAAGCAGAAAATAAAACTTTCTATTGCAAGAGCTGTGCTTCTAAATCCATCAGTTCTTCTGCTTGATGAAGTCACTGGTGGATTTGATTTTGAGGCTGAGAGGGCTGTTCATGAGGCTCTAGATATGCTTATGTTGGGACGCTCAACAATAATAATTGCTCGAAGGCTTAGTCTCATAAGAAATGCTGATTATATAGCTGTAATGGAGGAGGGTCAACTTGTTGAAATGGGTACCCATAATGAATTGTTGGACCTGAATGGCTTATATGCAGAGCTTCTACGATGTGAAGAGGAAGCAAAACTTCCCAAGCGGATGCCTGCTCGAAACTACAAGGAGAATGCAGCATTACAAATTGAGAAGGTTTCTTCAGCGAGCCATAGCTTCAACGAACCATCATCCCCCTGGCTAATCAAAAGAGCTTTAGTCCATGCTATGTCTAAGTGGAAATTGTACAGCCCTTTCAGAATGATATACTTGGTGCATAAAGCTTTAGATGTTAGCTACCTGCTTGCCGTTGCTGTACAGAATTTCCATGCTAAAAGAATTGCAAGCTTAATTGTGCTTCGTGCTTAGCAAGCAGATCTTTATTAAATTGATGTACATCGGTGTATATATATCATCAGACTATAATGTATAATTGTGGAATCATGGTGTGTTCAATGGAGGATATTCTTGCTGATTTATCTCCAGATACTGATGTTGTCACTGTCTCCTACCTGCAGTTTTACACGGAGACTCTTCAGGACTTGCTTAATCCAGCGAATGATAGCATTCCGATAATGGAAGATCCAAAAGCTGGCGATTTATTTTTGCCTGGGGAAACTATTGTAGATATCAGGGACCAGTAAAACTTTTTGGAGTTGTTAAGAATCGGGGAAGCTAGTCGGACTGCTGCTAACACCAAAATGAACACAGAATCTTCTCGTAGTCACGTAATGCTGGCGGTACATATTAAGAGGTCTGTCGCAGAAAGCAAAGATATTGTATCTAGTCAAAATGGTGAGGCCTCTCGTTTGGAAGAGCAAGTTGGTCGTGGTAGACTTAGCAGGTTCAGAGCGTGTTCACAAATCAGGTGTGAAAGAGGAGATGTATTTTGTAGTAAGATCAAACACCATAAACTAGCTTCTGAAATCATTCTCTGACCAAGATACCAGATATTCAACTCATGCTTGCTACTGTTGCTACCCTTGTAACTTTAAAAGAACGAGCCACTTGCAACAGGGTGAAGAAAAATTCATCATGATACAAGCCATGTTAATATAATCCGAGCCGTGTTACAAAGCCATATTCACAAGCTGCTGCAAAAAAATAAATAAATAAATAGCACGTGAGCCAGCTGATGAAAATATTCCACGTCACAATCAAATCACAATAAAGCTGAAAGAAAAAGAAAAACGACTTCATGAGCTACCAAAGAGAAATTCCAAAACGACATGAAAAATGCACATGAGTCACGCCATTCACACAACACACCCAATTCAAAACGCAGAAAAAAAAAGATTCAAACGCAAATCACTCTCCCTCACTCTCATTCTATAAATAGAGAGCCTTGTTCACTCTTTTCTTCAAGCTCAGAGAGCCATTGAAGCTCTGCCAAATTTATCACAAACCTCCATTTTTCTTCATTACGGTTTCTTCAAAAATCAGCTTCAATAGGATTCATAACTTGATTCCATAATTGTCTTCAACAACAGCAATTCAACCAGAGATTTGTTCAGAAGAAGAAGAGAAGCAAGAAGAAGTTTGGATTGATTTGAGCTTGAATCCATAGCCATGGTGAACGGTGTCGCGTGAAGTTTTGAAGAAGAAAGTTGTTCTGATGCTTTGGTTTTCTATTTCTCTTTCTCCTTTTCGTTTTTCTTTACTATTTTAAATATATTTTTTCTTTATTCCTTTTATTTTGTTATTTCTTTTTTTTTACTAGTTAATATTTTAAATAGTTTTTTTAAAAGAGCTCTTAAAAAATTTATTTAAAAAAACTTTTGTTTTGAGCTAATTGTTGGTTGTTTTGGATTTTAAATTTTGATAAGATCTCATCAATCTCAATGGACTTTGGGTGTCGATTTTATCCACCAAAAGAGGTGATTGATATTGATGATGATTTAATCGATTTAAGATCCAAATTGTGGTCTCTTTTCATTTTAGTTCTTCTTCTTATTTTTCTTTTGATCGATGAAATCTATGGATCATAGATTGTTGATTATCAAGGTTGATTAATCTTCATTATTTCAAAACTATGGACGAATAATCATTGAGATAATTCTCCTTACTTTGGAATAGTGATAGATTACCTTTGATTAATTGATGAAAAATCTTGATTACCACCTCTTTTCTTTTTGTGTGGCATGTTTTAGGAGAGTGATTTATATATCATTTCTCTAACATGTATTAACACTAACATTTTATTGACCGGCCTCAGATAGTCGTGGTTTCTACATAAACCCGATTACGATTGCTTAACATAGCGCTAAAGTGTCCCTTAATCGGAAAATGATCATTCGTGGCTCAAACTTACGTTTAAAAGTCCAAGTATGTTTAGTTACTTGTCTTAACTCCAATACCTATGAAAATCATTGTTAGGAGGCTTTGATTCTATCAATCCTCTAATGAATTTTCATTAATCTTGGTCTAAGTGCAAGAATTAATCATCATTGATCATATGTTCTAACCACTAACCACTAATTCACTAACAATATCCTTGTTTAATTTTGTTTATATTCTCTTTTTACTCCTTATTTTTTACTTTTATGCTTCCATTGTATCATTTCATACCATATCTTTGTTTATGTTTATGTCATTTTTCTTTTGTCCATTTGGACCATACTTTGTTCAAAACATTAATAAAGGATAAAACATCTAAAAATTTGGTGCTATTAACTTTGTGGTTATACTCTTGGACCATTCTTAGACTTTGGACTTCATGGACATTTTGGACTTAGGATTAGGACTTTCTTCCCTATGCTTGGAGTATTTTGAATCTTAGCCTTTATTTGGCTCGATCATTGGCTTATGCTTTAAATCGGATGGAACTCTTTTTGCTCGCTTTGGAGTGTGCTACAAGTTGGTTAGATCTTTCTTATCTCTGGCTCTTATTTTGTTTTTTTTTTAGGATAGTCACTTCATCTCCTCCCCTTCTTAAATTTTCAAAACTTTCTCCCTCTTTCAAAACCTTCTTGGTTTCAAACTTCAAAACCGATTTCGCAATAAAACCTTGACTTTCGTCAAGTGATTTTTAAACTTTGTTTTTTTTAATAAAAGTCAATCAATGTTAATCATGCTTTGACCAATTTCAAAAGACATAAAAAATACAAAAACTCATCAACTCTTTTTGTGCCTTTATGCACTTTTTCACTTTAAAACTTTTTCATAAAGTTTAGACATGATTCATTTCTATAGTTGAGATGTAAATCCCCTATTCCCCATATTATTAAGACTTTGACATTTTCCACGTTGATGTTGAGTGATAGTCTTGTTGATAATCCAAGCAAATCCTCCATCTTTATGTGACGCAGATGTTGTCTTAATACTCGTGGGTGGATAGTCGCAGTTTTCTCCTTGAAATGACGACTTGTCTTTACATCTAAAATCAATCAAAACCAACAAATTTTTGTCATTTGTACCACGAACTACGGGGTTTTGATTCCATATTGCACTTTATGGGTACGTAGGCATGAGACGATAAGTCTCTCCAAACACAAAAATATAAAAAATAATTCTCTTCTCATCTCCCCAATCTCTTTTCAAACAAACCATTTTCAAACCAAAAAGCGTAAATATTTCAAAGGGCTCCTATAGAGTACTATAGACGTTTTGGGTGCTAACACCTTCCCATTGCGTAACCAACCCCCTTACCCTGATCTCTGCCTCGTGTTCTTATTTTAGAACTCTTTGGTTTTGTTCGCTCTTTTTCCTTTCCTTTATTTGGATAAAATAAAAGTGCGGTGGCGACTCTTGTTTTCTTTGAGTTAAGTTAGTCAATAACTTACACTCACAATGTTTACCGCTACACTAGGTAGTGGGGCATAGGTTGGTAAAGGAGTAGAAATCTTTGCTAGAACACCATGACTTGATGATTTTGCTGCTGCAGCCACAAACGTATGTGCATCTCCTTTGGAATCACAACTTGTTTCATTTTTCTGTGCTTTATTTCAAGACACTAGAAAGTAAACCTCATGGCCTGTTAAGATGGAATTTGCCTTGGGGGTATGCAGTTGGTTTTGGTGGAGACTTGGACATTTTGAGTTTCATGTTGATAACTCTTGATGTCTGTTTGGGTTGAGAGTGATAATGGTTGGAAGTTGTGTGAATTTTGGAGGAGGGTGATATCATCATGTTAAATGTCCAAATTCATGTCAGGTTTGAGTTTCACGATAGGTGGCATGCTAAGTTGGAGGAAGGTGCCAGTTACATTTTGGAGGAAGGCTGCTAAGTTGGAATTTGAAATTCTCAACCTGCTTGTGTTTGGATTTTGGATCATGAGATGGTGTTTAATTCTTGAGGTAGCCCTTTCTTTGTTTGTCATGACTAAAGTTTGATGGTGTGTTGGAGGCCTGCTTTGGACTGTTGGCTGGTGTGGTTGTGTTCAGACCTTACTCTCCCTGCTGCTAGTGTTGCCAAGCCAGTTTGGATCAGTGGTGCTATTTTGGAGGAAGGTATGTCAGCATGGTTTGGTGCTTCATCTAGGAAAAATAATGTGTGTTTGATTAGTGGCCCCTTTTGCTGAAGCCATTGCTGACATGATACAATTATTTTGGCCTGGTGCTGTGTTTGGTCTATCTTCATAGGATAGTTTCCCTGCTGTCACAGCCTGATGGGAGAATTTAGAGTGTAGGTTAGGACTGTTTGATACCAGTTTATACATCAATGCTTGTTTTGAGGCCTGGGGTATCAACTTATGTTTGGCCTACTGCTTTTCTTTTCATCTGATCATTGCAGCCAGACTATTGTGTGTCTGTCTGAGAATTGGATAGTACCTTGATTTGTGGCTGCATCATAACCCTTACCTTGCTCCAACTTATTCTAAACTCGGTGATGTGTGAATCATGTTGTCAATAGTTTTTGAGAACTGTGTGTGAATTTGGTTTGACTTAACATGTTTGCACTAATTTGATCTCTTTCACATACCACAAAGCACTCAAACTGCAACTCACATGCTAATCTTTGACAGGCTGTGTTTAGATTTTTTTTGGTTTGGATATCACTTATTAATGCATTTCCAAAGTGTATGTGTGATTTGCATTGGCTTTCTACTCATGAACTTGAACTTTACATCATCAAGGATTTTTCAAAACATCATTAAGCAACTCACATGCCAATTTTCCATATAAGCCTGTTCTGCATCAAATTCATGTTGAAAAACTTTGCCTTAATTATTTATGAGTTGCTTGCATGATTCTTTATCATTTAAACCAACTGTCATGAGTTGTTCATTGCAAAATGCATCTCAAAGTAAAATTGCAACTTGACATGTCATTTTCATAAACTGTTTGCCTTGAGCTTGGTTTAAGTGCTAATATCATTCATTATCATATATTTGAGTTGTGTGTATCTTTGGTTTGGATCAAAAATGGTTGAAACAAGTTGTTCACTTCAAAATGCATTTTCAAGTTTCAAAAGACACATGCTATCGAATTTTTAAATGGAAGGAGAATCTCAGAAAACTAAGTGCACCATCTTGTTCCTCATGTTTGTTTGGTCAAGATTCATATAAATTTCATCTTGTTTGGTTAAGAATCGAGAAAGTTACGATCGAAAACCTAAACCACTTTTTGAGTGTTATTATTGCCCAAGTCAACTAGCTTCTCATCCCATATATATTTATGGGGTGGCTTTCATCAACGAATGTATAGCCACCCCAGTGGTAAGACCATTATGCCAAACACGCCTTGTACCTGAGTTCGACCCCTGAGGAGGGCAACTCTTTTGACTATGTGCAAATTGTGTACTTTCTGTGATCGTTTTGACAGATGCAGATGAATTTTCTCCTAATGTACTTATAATTATTTGTGATGCTTGTTTGCATTCTCATTCTTAAATGTTTATTAACATGATTAGGACTTCATCTTTGGTTATTACCATGTTCACGTTACTTCATCTGATAGCTTAATTAAACTCGATATGTCGTCACAGTTCCTGTTAATTCATCTGTTTTGATTGTCATCAATGCACCTTCATCTTTATCATTCCACATGTTTATTTAATGGTTGTCACCATGAATATGCCTTTATCATGTTGTTATTTTACTTGTTAAGTTATCTTCTTTCCCCAAGTGATGAAGCTTGTTAGCTCTCATCATGTTGCCTCCCCTTTCTGCTTCCAAAGGAAAAGTCTGACCATTGGACCCTCATGTCATGGATACCTCTTTTATCCTCCCCTTTACTTTGTTAAGTCATTTTAACCCTAGATTATAAGCCATTAGACTTTGCTTCAAGTCTAAGAAACCCACATGTACTAGGAATGTTCTTCAACTAGAACCCTAGGAAAGAGCTTGTCAACTCTGTGTAAGAATCATTGTCATGATTTCTTGCTTCCCCTTTTGAATCTTACAACTTAGATTAGGGAGTTTTGTCAAACTCCACACAAACATTGTCATGTTTGTTCCCCCTTGAACCTTGATCATAATCAAGTGTTCTTCTTCCCTTGTGAGGTGAACTACGATTGCATTGATTCTATCCTAGTTAGGATACGTAGGCAGAAGATGCGACGTCTTTGCGAGCAAACTTAGTGTATATAACTTTAGGTTTCCACTCATATCTTTTCCTAATCCATAGTACACATTTCACAAACTTAGCAAGCAATCAAACAAAAGGTTCCTGTAGAGTACTACAGATGCTTAGGGTGCTAACACCTTCCCTATGTATAACCAACCCCCGATCCCCGAATCTCTTAAGCGTTGTCGTTACATCGCGAAAAAATAAAGTCTGGTTGTAAAAAGAATTAAGATTCAAGTTAATTTAATAGCTTGATATCCAATTTAAAAGGATCGGACCCGAACGTCGGCTCAACACGAAGTTCATAGGAATATCTGACCTCGCCATCAGGGATCTGTTAAACAAATAGGCATCGAACCCGAAGGCCGGCTCAATCCAAAGTTGAGAAGAACATTTGACCTTGCCGTCAGGTATCTGTTAAACAAACAGGGATCAAACCCGAAGCTTAACACGAAGTTGAGAGGAACATTTGACCTTGCCGTCAGGCATCGAACCCGAAGGGCGGCTTAACCCGAAGTTGAGAAGAACATCTGACCTCGCTGTCAGGCATCTGTTAAACAAACATGCATCGAACCCGTAGGCCGTCTCAACCCGTAGTTGAGAAAAAAATCTGACCTCGCCGTCAAGCATCTCTTAAAAAAAAGGCATCGAACCCGAAGGCCGACTCAACCTGAAGTTGAGAATAACATTTGACCTCGCCGTCAGGTATCTGTTAAACAAACAGGTATCGAACCCGAAGGCCGGTTCAACACGAAGTTAAGAGGAACATTTGACCTCCCCGTCAGGTATCTTTTAAAAAAACAGGGATCAAATCCGAAGTCCAGCTCAACCCGAAGTTGAGAAGAATATCTGACCTTGCCGTAAGGTATCTGTTAAATAAATAGGCATCGAACCCGAAGGCCGGCTCAACACGAAGTTGAGAGGAACATTTGACCTCGCCTTCAGGCATCTGTTAGACAAACAGGAATCGAACCCGAAGGGCGGCTCAACCTGAAATTGAGAAGAACATCTTACCTCACCGTCAGGCATCTGTTAAACATACATGCATCAAACTTGAAGGCTGGCTCAAACCGAATTTGAGAAGAACAGCTAACCTCGCCGTCAGGCATTTGTTAAACAAACAGGCATCGAACCCGATGGCCGTCTCAACCCGTAGTTGAGAAAAACATCTGACCACGCCGTCAGGCATCTGTTAAAAAAATAGGCATCAAACTCTAAGGCCGGCTCAACCTGAAGTTGAGAAGAACATTTGACCTCGCCGTCAGGTATCTATTACACAAACAGGCATCTAACCCGAAGGACGGCTCAACATGAAATTTAGAGGAACATTTGACCTCGCCATCAGGCATCTGTTAAAAAAACAGGCATCAAATTTGATGGCCACCTCAACCCGAAGTTTTGAAGAACATTTGACCTCGCCGTTAGGTATCTGTTAAATAAATAGGCATCGAACCCGAAGGCCGGCTCAAGACGAAGTTGAGAGGAACATCTTACCTCACTGTCTGGAATCTATTAAACACACATGCATCAAACCTGAAGGCTGGCTCAAATCGAAGTTGAGAAGAACATCTAACCTCGCTGTCAGGCGTCTGTTAAACAAACAGGCATCAAACTCGAAGGTCGTCTCAACCCGTAGTTGAGAAAAACATCTGACCTCGCCGTCAGGCATCTGTTAAAAAATAGGCATCGTACCCCAAGACCGGCTCAACCTGAAATTGAGAAGAACATTTGACCTCGACGTCAGGTATCTGTTAAACAAACACGCATCGAACCCGTAGGCCAGCTCAACACGAAGTTGAAAGGGACATTTGACCTCGCCGTCTGGCATCTTTTAAACAAACAGGATCGAACCCGATCGCCGGCTCAACACGAAGTTCATAGGAATATCTGACCTCGCCGTCAGGGATCTGTTAAACAAATAGGCATGGAACCCGAAGGCCAGCTCAATCCGAAGTTGAGAAGAACATCTGACCTCGCCGTCAGGTATCTGTTAAACAAACACGGATCGAACCTGAAGGCCGACTCAACACGAAGTTGAGAGGAACATTTGACCTTACCATCAGGCATCTATTAAACAAACAGGCATCGAACCCGAAAGGCGGCTTAATCCGAAGTTGGGAAGAACATCTGACCTCGCCGTCAGGCATCTGTTAAAAAAATAGGCATCGAACACGAAGGCCGACTCAACCTGAAGTTGAGAAAAACATTTGACCTCGCCGTCAGGTATCTGTTAAACAAACAGGCATCGAACCCGAAGGCCGGTTTAAAACAAAGTTGAGAGGAACATTTGACCTCCCCGTCAGGTATCTTTAAAAAAAACAGGGATCGAATCCGAAGTCCGGCTCAACCCGAAGTTGAGAAGAACATCTGACCTTGCCGTAAGGTATCTATTAAATAAATAGGCATCGAACCTGAAGGCCGGCTCAATACGAAGTTGAGAGGAACATTTGACCTCGCCGTCAGGCATCTGTTAGACAAACAGGAATCGAACCCGAAGGGCGGCTCAACCTGAAGATGAAAATAACATCTTACCTCACCATCAGGCATCTGTTAAACACACATGCATCAAACCTGAAGGCTGGCTCAAACCGAATTTGAGAAGAACAGCTAACCTCGCAGTCAGGCGTCTGTTAAACAAACAGGCATCGAACCCGAAGGCCGTCTCAACCCGTAGTTGAGAAAAACATCTGACCTCGCCGTCAGGTATCTGTTAAAAAACAGGCATCGAACCCGAAGACCGGCTCAACCTGAAATTGAGAAGAACATTTGACCTCGACGTCAGGTATCTGTTAAACAAACAGGCATCGAACCTGAAGGCTGGCTCAAAATGAAGTTGAGAGGGACATTTGACCTCGCCGTCAGGGATCTTTTAATTAAAAAAGGATCAAACCCGAACGCCGGCTCAAATCGAAATTCATAGGAATATATGACCTCGCCGTCAGGGATCTGTTAAACAAATAGGCATCGAACCCGAAGGCCGGCTCGACACGAAGTTTAGAGGAACATCTGACCTCACCGTCAGGAATCTGTTAAACACACATGCATCAAACTTGAAGGCTGGCTCAAACCGAAGTTGAGAAGAACATCTAACCTCGCAGTCAGGCGTCTGTTAAACAAACAGGCATCGAACTCGAAGGCCGTCTCAACCCGTAGTTGATAAAAACATCTGACCTTGCCGTCAGGCATCTGTTAAACAAACAGGCATCGAACCCGAAGACCGGCTCAACCTGAAATTGAGAAGAACGTTTGACCTCGACGTCAGGTATCTGTTAAATAAACAGGCATCGAACCCGAACGCCGGCTCAACACGAAGTTGAGAGGGACATTTGACCTTGCTGTCAGGCATCTTTTAAACAAACAGGGATCGAACCCGAACGCCGGCTCAACACGAAGTTCATAGGAATATCTGACCTCGCCGTCAGGGATCCTTTAAACAAATAGGCATCGAACCCGAAGGTCGGCTCAATCCGAAGTTGAGAAGAACATCTGACCTCGCCGTCAGGTATCCACTAAACAAACAGGGATCGAACCCAAAGGCCGGCTAGACACGAAGTTGAGAGGTACATTTGACCTTGTTGTCTGGCATCTGTTAAACAAACAGGCATCGAACCCGAAGGGCGGCTTAAACCGAAGTTGAGAAGAACATCTGACCTCGCTGTCAGGCATCTGTTAATCAAACATGCATCGAAACCCGAAGGCCGTCTCAACTCGTAGTTGAGAAAAAAATCTGACCTCGCCGTCACGCATCTGTTAAAAAAACAGGCATCGAACCTGAAGGCCGACTCAACCTGAAGTTGAGAAGAATATTTGACCTCGCCGTCAGGTATTTGTTAAACAAACAGGCATCGAACCCGAAGGCCGACTCAACACGAAGTTGAGAAGAACATCTGACCTTGCCGTAAGGTATCTGTTAAATAAATAGGCATCGAACCCGAAGGCCGGCTTAACACGAAGTTGAGAGGAACATTTAACCTCGCCGTCAGGCATCTGTTAGACAAACAGGAATCGAACCCGACGGCGGCTCAACCTAAAGTTGAGAAGAACATCTTAACTCACCATCAGGCATCTGTTAAATACACATGCATTAAATCAGAAGGCTGGGTCAGACCGAATTTGAGAAGAACAGCTAACCTCGCCATCATGCATTTGTTAAACAAACAGGCATCGAACCCGAAGGCGATCTCAACCCGTAGTTGAGAAAAACATCTGACCTCGCCGTCAGGAATCTGTTAAAAAAATAGGCATCGAACTCGAAGGCCGACTCAACCTGAAGTTGAGAAGAACTTTTGACGTCGCCGTCAGGTATCTGTTAAACAAACAGGCATCGAACCCGAAGGCCGGCTCAACACGAAGTTGAGAGGAACATTTGAACTCGCCGTCAGGCATCTGTTAAAAAACAGGCATCAAATTTGATGGTCGACTCAACCCGATGTTTTGAATAACATTTGACCTCGCCGTCTGGTATCTGTTAAACAAACCGGCATCGAACCCGAAGGCCGGATCAACACGAAGTTGAGAGGAACATCTGACCTCACCGTCAGGCATCTGTTAAACACACATGCATCAAACCTGAAGGCTGGCTCAAACCGAAGTTGAGGAGAACATCTAATCTCGCAGTCAGGCGTCTGTTAAACAAACAGACATCAAACTTGAAGGCCGTCTCAACCCGTAGTTGAGAAAAATATCTTACCTCACCGTCAGGCATCTGTTAAAAAACAGGCATCGAACCCGAAGACCGACTCAACCTGAAATTGAGAAGAACATTTGACCTCGACATCAGGTCTCTGTTAAACAAACAGGCATCGAACCCGAAGGCCGGCTCAACATGAAGTTGAGAGGAACATTTGACCTTGTCGTCAGGCATCTGTTAAACAAACAGGCTTCGAACCCGAAGGGCGGCTTAACACGAAGTTGAGAAGAACATCTGACCTTGCCGTTAGGCATCTGTTAAACAAACATGCATCGAACCCGAAGGCCGTCTCAACCCGTAGTTGAGAAAAAAATCTGATCTCGCCGTCAAGCATCTGTTAAAAAAACAGGCATCGAACTCGAAGACCGACTCAACCTGAAGTTGAGAAGAACATTTGACCCCGCCGTCAGGTATCTGTAAAACAAACAGGCATTGAACCCGAAGGCCGGTTCAACACCAAGTTGAGAGGAACATTTGACCTCCCCGTCAGGTATCTTTTAAAAAAAATAGGGATCGAATCCGATGTTCGGCTCAACCTGAAGTTAAGAAGAATATCTGACCTTGCCGTAAGGTATTTGTTAAATAAATAGGCATCGAACCCGAAGGCCGGCTTAACACGAAGTTGAGAGGAACATTTTGACCTCGCCGTCAGGAATCTGTTAGACAAACAGGAATCGAACCCGAACGGCGGCTCAACCTGAAGTTGAGAAGAACATCTTAACTCATCGTCAGGCATCTGTTAAATACACATGCATCAAATCTTAAGGCTAGCTCAAACCGAATTTGAGAAGAACAGCTAACCTCGCCGTCAGGCATTTGTTAAACAAAAAGGCATCGAACCCGAAGGCCATCTCAACCCGTAGTTGAGAAAAACATCTAACCTCTCCGTCAGGCATCTGTTAAAAAAATAGGCATCAAACTCGAAGGGCGGCTCAGTCCGAAGTTGAGAAGAATATCTGACCTCGCCGTCAGGGATCTGTTAAACAAATAGGCATGGAACCCGAAGGCCGGCTCAATCTGAAGTTGAGGAGAACATCTGACCTCGCCGTCAGGTATCTGTTAAAAAACACGGATCGAACCTGAAGGCCGACTCAACACGAAGTTGAGAGGAACATTTGACCTTGCCGTCAGGCATCTATTAAACAAACAGGCATCAAACCCGAAAGGCGGCTTAATCCGAAGTTGGGAAGAACATCTGACCTCGCCGTCAGGCATCTGTTAAATAAACATGCATCGAACCCGAAGGCCGTCTCTACCCGTAGTTGAGAAAAAAATCTGACCTCGCCGTCAAGCATCTGTTAAAAAAACAGGCATCGAACCCGAAGGCCGACTCAACCTGAAATTGAGAATAACATTTGACCTCGCCGTCAGGTATCTGTAAAACAAACAGGTATCGAACCCGAAGGCCGGTTCAACACGAAGTTAAGAGGAACATTTGACCTCCCCGTCAGGTATCTTTTAAAAAAACAGGGATCGAATCCGAAGTCCAGCTCAACCCAAAGTTGAGAAGAACATCTGACCTTGCCGTAAGGTATCTGTTAAATAAATAGGCATCGAACCCGAAGGCCGGCTCAACACGAAGTTGAGAGGAACATTTGACCTCGCCTTCAGGCATCTGTTAGACAAACAGGAATCGAACCCGAAGGGCGGCTCAACCTGAAGATGAAAAGAACATCTTACCTCACCATCAGGCATCTGTTAAACATACATGCATCAAACTTGAAGGCTGGCTCAAACCGAATTTGAGAAGAACAGCTAACCTCGCTGTCAGGCATTTGTTAAACAAACAGGCATCGAACCCGATGGTCGTCTCAACCCGTAGTTGAGAAAAACATCTGACCACGCCGTCAGGCATCTGTTAAAAAAATAGGCATCAAACTCTAAGGCCGGCTCAACCTGAAGTTGAGAAGAATATTTAACCTCGCCGTCAGGTATCTATTACACAAACAGGCATCGAACCCGAAGGACGGCTCAACACGAAGTTGAGAGGAACATTTGACCTCGCCATCAGGCATCTGTTAAAAAAACAGGCATCAAATTTGATGGCCACCTCAACCCGAAGTTTTGAAGAACATTTGACCTCGCCGTTAGGTATCTGTTAAATAAACAGGCATCGAACCCGAAGCCCGGCTCAATACGAAGTTGAGAGGAACATCTGACCTCACTGTCAGGCTTCTATTAAACACACATGCATCAAACCTGAAGGCTGGCTCAAATCGAAGTTGAGAAGAACATCTAACCTCGCTGTCAGGCGTCTATTAAACAAACAGGCATCAAACTCGAAGGTCGTCTCAACCCGTAGTTGAGAAAAACATCTGACCTCGCCGTCAGGCATCTGTTAAAAAATAGGCATCGTACCCCAAGACCGGCTCAACCTGAAATTGAGAAGAACGTTTGACCTCGACGTCAGGTATCTGTTAAACAAACACGCATCGAACCCGTAGGCCAGCTCAACACGAAGTTGAAAGGGACATTTGACCTCGCCGTCAGGCATCTTTTAAACAAACAGGGATCGAACCCGATCGCCGGCTCAACCCGAAGTTCATAGGAATATCTGACCTCGCCGTCAGGGATCTGTTAAACAAATAGGCATGGAACCCGAAGGCCGGCTCAATCCGAAGTTGAGAAGAACATCTGACCTCGCCGTCAGGTATCTGTTAAACAAACATGGATCGAACCTGAAGGCCGACTCAACACGAAGTTGAGAGGAACATTTGACCTTGCCGTCAGGCATCTATTAAACAAACAGGCATCGAACCCGAAAGGCGGCTTAATCCGAAGTTGGGAAGAACATCTGACCTCGCCGTCAGGCATCTGTTAAACAAACATGCATCGAACCCGAAGGTCGTCTCAACTCGTAGTTGAGAAAAAAATCTGACCTCACCGTCAAGCATCTGTTAAAAAAACAGGCATCGAACACGAAGGCCGACTCAACCTGAAGTTGAGAAAAACATTTGACCTCGCCGTCAGGTATCTGTTAAACAAACAGGCATCGAACCCGAAGGCCGGTTTAAAACAAAGTTGAGAGGAACATTTGACCTCCCCGTCAGGTATCTTTTAAAAAAACAGGGATCGAATCCGAAGTCCGGCTCAGCCCGAAGTTGAGAAGAACATCTGACCTTGCCGTAAGGTATCTGTTAAATAAATAGGCATCGAACCCGAAGGCCGGCTCAATACGAAGTTGAGAGGAACATTTGACCTCGCCGTCAGGCATCTGTTAGACAAACAGGAATCGAACCCGAAGGGTGGCTCAACCTGAAGTTGAAAAGAACATCTTACCTCACCATCAGGCATCTGTTAAACACACATGCATCAAACCTGAAGGCTGGCTCAAACCGAATTTGAGAAGAACAGCTAACCTCGCAGTCAGGCGTCTGTTAAACAAACAGGCATCGAACCCGAAGGCCGTCTCATCCCATAGTTGAGAAAAACATCTGACCTCGCCATCAGATATCTGTTAAAAAACAGGCATCGAACCCGAAGACCGGCTCAACCTGAAATTGAGAAAAACATTTGACCTCGACGTCAGGTATCTGTTAAACAAACAGGCATCGAACCTGAAGGCTGGCTCAAAATGAAGTTGAGAGGGACATTTTACCTCGCCGTCAGGGATCTTTTAATTAAAAAAGGATCAAACCCGAACGCGGGCTCAACACAAAATTCATAGGAATATATGACCTCGCCGTCAGGGATCTGTTAAACAAATAGGCATCGAACCCGAAGGCCGGCTCGACACGAAGTTGAGAGGAACATCTGACCTCACCGTCAGGAATCTGTTAAACACACATGCATCAAACTTGAAGGCTGGCTCAAACCGAAGTTGAGAAGAACATCTAACCTCGCAATCAGGCGTCTGTTAAACAAACAGGCATCGAACTCGAAGGCCGTCTCAACCCGTAGTTGAGAAAAACATCTTACCTCACCGTCAGGCATCTGTTAAAAAACAGGCATCGAACCCGAAGACCGGCTCAACCTGAAATTGAGAAGAACATTTGACCTCGACATCAGGTCTCTGTTAAACAAATAGGCATCGAACCCGAAGGACGACTCAACATGAAGTTGAGTGGGATATTTGAGCTCGCCGTCAAACATCTTTTAAACAAACAGGGATCAAACCCGAACGTCGGCTCAACACGAAGTTCATAGGAATATATGACCTCGCCGTTAGGGATCTGTAAAACAAATAGGCATCGAACCCGAAGGCCGGCTCAATCCGATGTTGAGAAGAACATCTGAATTCGCCGTCAGGTATCTGTTAAACAAACAGGGATCGAACTCAAAGGCCTACTCAACACGAAGTTGAGAGGAACATTTGACCTTGCCGTCAGGCATCTGTTAAACAAACAGGCATCGAAACCGAAGGGCGGCTTAACACGAAGTTGAGAAGAACATCTGACCTGGCCGTCAGGCATCTGTTAAACAAACATGCATCGAACCCGAAGGCCGTCTCAACCCGTAGTTGAGAAAAAAATCTGACCTCGCCGTCAAGCATCTGTTAAAAAAACAGGCATCGAACTCGAAGACCGACTCAACCTGAAGTTGAGAAGAACATTTGACCCCGCCGTCAGGTATCTTTAAAACAAACAGGCATTGAACCCGAAGGCCGGTTCAACACCAAGTTGAGAGGAACATTTGACCTCCCCGTCAGGTATCTTTTAAAAAAACAGGGATCGAATCCGATGTTCGGCTCTACCTGAAGTTGAGAAGAATATCTGACCTTGCCGTAAGGTATCTGTTAAATAAATAGGCATCGAACCCGAAGGCCGACTTAACACGATGTTGAGAGGAACATTTAGACCTCGCCGTCAGGCATCTGTAAGACAAACAGGAATCAAACCCGAAGGGCGGCTCAACCTGAAGTTGAGAAGAACATCTTAACTCATCGTCAGGCATCTGTTAAATACACATGCATCAAATCTTAAGGCTAGCTCAGACCGAATTTGAGAAGAACAGCTAACCTCGCCGTCAGGCATTTGTTAAACAAACAGGCGTCGAACCCAAAGGCCATCTCAACCCGTAGTTGAGAAAAACATCTAACCTCTCCGTCAGGCATCTGTTAAAGAAATAGGCATCGAACTCGAAGGCCGGCTCAGCCTGAAGTTTAGAAGAACATTTGACCTCGCCGTCAGGTATCTGTTAAACAAACAGGCATCGAACCCGAAGGTCGGCTCAACACGAAGTTGAGAGGAACATTTGAACTCGCTGTCAGGCATCTGTTAAAAAACAAGCATCAAATTTGATGGTCGGCTCAACCCGAAGTTTTGAATAACATTTGACCTCGCCCGTCAAGTATCTGTTAAACAAACAGGCATCAAACCCGAAGGCCGGCTCAACACGAAGTTGAGAGGAACATCTGACCCGAGGACCGGCTCAACCTGAAATTGAGAAGAACATTTGACTTCGACGTCAGGTATCTATTAAACAAACAGGCATCGAACCCGAAGGCCGGCTCAATATGAAGTTGAGAGGGACATTTGACCTCGCCGTCAGGCATCTTTTAAACACACAAGGATTAAACCCGAACGCCGGCTCAACACGAAGTTCATAGGAATATATAACCACGCCGTCAGGGATCTGTTAAACAAATATGCATCGAACCCGAAGGCCGGCTCAATCCAAAGTTGAGAAAAACATATGACCTCGCCGTCAGGTATCTGTTAAACAAACAGAGATTGAACCCGAAGGCCGACTCAACACGAAGTTGAGAGGAACATTTGACCTTGCCGTCAGGCATCTGTTAAACAAACAGGCATCGAACCTGAAGGGCAGCTTAACACGAAGTTGAGAAGAACATCTGACCTCGCGGTCAGGCATCTGTTAAACAAACATGCATCGAACCCAAAGACCGTCTCAACCCGAAGTTTTGAGGAAGATTTGACCTCGCCGTCAGGTATCTGTTAAACAAACAGGCATCGAACCCGAAGGACGGCTCAACACGAAGTTGAGAGGAACATCTGACCTCACCGTCAGGCATCTGTTAAACACACATGCATCAAACTGAAGGCTGGCTCAAACCGAAGTTGAGAAGAACATCTAACCTCGCAGTTAGGCGTCTGTTAAACAAACTGGCATCGAACTCAAAGGCTGTCTCAACCCGTAGTTGAGAAAAACATCTTACCTCGCCGTCAGGCATCTGTTAAAAAACAGGCATCGAACACGAAGGCCGGCTCAACCTGAAATTGAGAAGAACATTTGACCTCGACGTCAGGTATCTGTTAAACAAACAGGGATCGAACTCGAACGCCGGCTCAACACGAAGTTCATAGGAATATCTAACCTCGCCGTCAGGGATCTGTTAAACAAATAGGCATCGAACCCGAAGGCCGGCTCAATCCGAAGTTGAGAAGAACATCTGACCTCAGATTCAGGTATCTGTTAAACAAACAGGCATCGAACCCGAAGGCCGACTCAACACGAAGTTGAGAAAAAAACATTACCTTGCCGTCAGGCATCTGTTAAACAAACAGGCATCGAACCCGAAGGGAGGCTTAACCCGAAGATGAGAAGAACATTTGACCTCGCCGCCAGGCATCTGTTAAACAAATATGCATAAAACCCGAAGGCTGCCTCAACCCAAAGTTGAGAAGAACATCTTACCTTTCTGTCAGGCATCTGTTAAACAAACAAGCATCGAACCCGAAGGCCGTCTCCACCCGTAGTTGAGAAAAACATCTGACCTCGCTGTTAGACATTTGTTAAACAAACAGGCATCAAACTCTAAGGCCGGATGAACACGAAGTTGAGGAACATCTGACCTCGCTGTCAAGCATATGTTAAACAAACAGGCATCGAACCCGAAGGCCGGCTCAACCCGAAGTTGAGAAGAACATCTGAACTCACCGTAAGGTATCTGTTAAACAAACAGGAATCGAACCCGAAGGCCGGTTCAAGACGAAGTTGAGAGGAACATTTGACCTCTCTGTCAGGCATCTGTTAAACAAACATGCATCAAATTTGATGGCCGACTCAACCCGATGTTTTGAAGAACATTTGACCTCGCCGTCAGGTATCTGTTAAACAAACAGGCATCGAACCTGAAGTCCGGCTCAACACGAAGTTAAGAGGAACATCTGACCTCACCGTCAGGCATCTGTTAAACACACATCCATCAACCTGAATGTTTCCACTATTCCATCTCTTTCCAGGTTTTAATACTCCCAGCTGGAAGTGAGTAGAACCATTCTTCCGAATGGCCTTCTATCTTCAAAGATGTGGTAGTCGTTAGGAATCTCTGTAGATGCTTGTTTGCATCTTCATTGATTCTTCCTGCGAAAGGCTTACTCTCCAACTGGAGAATAGTGGAAGGATGTAGCTGAATGTGTGCCACATTCGTCAGTTGATTCACGATGGTCATCCGGTTTGGTTGAGCATTTACCCCTCCATAGTCTCCCAAAAGTCTTTCAGGCTGAGGTGGATTCCCAGCCATTTGAACAGTTTCAGGTGTTGTCTCTCTCTCTCTCTCTCTCTGCTTCTGAGTCACTGTGCACAGATATAACTTCTTCTATTTCTCGCAACAGAACACCGGAGCTTGAACTTGACCCTGCCAGTCTTTCAACTCTAGCTTTTCTCAGTCTCTCATGCAATGCTCGCTCTGGTTATATATCAAAAGAATATTTATCTGAGGCCTGACCTCGCATACACAGTTAGACAAACGTTAGATATTTTAAGCACGTAGAAAATACAACGAATAATTAAAAATTTTAGTCGCAGAGCAACAAAAAATTTTTTGGATCCTAAAAACAACGTTAATTTGGCAGTCCCCGACAATGTCGCCAAAAATTTGATCGGGAAAAAGTCCCAAGTAATAAGGGAAAAAGTCCTAAGTATCGATCTCGAGGACTGCGTAGTAACTAACAGGAGTTTTAGTATTCAAAGGAACAAAAATGCCTAAGGGGTTGTTTGGTAGCAAAGTATCAAAACAAGTAAATAATGACTTTTAGATTGATCTAAGAACAATGTTAGGGAAGTGGACAAATTGCGAGTAAATACCATGTAGGATTATTCTGAGATAATTGTTTTTAACCTTAATACATCAGTTTTCCTTAATTCCTTAATGAAAAACTCTTTGATGAATTTCATGCACACTAATTCCTTAGTGCCCATGAAAAGCATCAAGCAATAGCTCTGACATAAAATACGTGCTACGGGATATCCCCATTCCTAAGCAATATCTACCGTAATTTTATTTTGCAAAAGCATTAGGTTGACTTTCCAGACCAAAACCTAATAGTAAATCAAACTCTATTTTCCAATACGAATAAGCATTAAGATCGTTGCAAAATAAAAGATATAAGGTGTCCTTCCTGACGCGGGCCATGTTGTGCAACACGGGCACCCATGTCAGGCCTCTGCTTTCCACTTTTTCGGCTCTTCAAATTCACCGAAACCGCACTGATTTCGGGTCACCATTTCCTGCCAAAAACACACTAAAAACAACCATATCAAATGCACCAGCGGCAAAAGTGATACAAGCCTCAAAATACAACTCACACAAAGATGACCGAAAATAGCTATGACAACATAAACAAAAGATTCGGAAACGGATAAAACAATGCAAAATAAACGACAAACACCGTTTGAAAAACACCAGTAATATCCACCGATCAGCCGGCTCAACCCGAAGTTGAGAAGAACACCTAACCTCGCCGTCAGGCATCTGTTAAACAAACAAGCATCGAATTTGAAGGCCGGCTCAACCTAAAGTTGAGAAGAACATCTGACCTCGCTGTCAAGCATCAGTTAAACAAACAGGAATCGAACCCGAAGGCCGGCTCAACCCGAAGTTGAGAAGTACATCTGACCTCGCCGCCAGGCATCTGTTAAAGAAACGGGCATCGAACCCGAAGGTCGGCTCAACCCGAAGTTGAGAAGAACATCTGACCTCACTGTTAGGCATCTGTTAAACAAAAAGGCATCGAACCCGAAGGCCGGCTCAACTCGAAGTTGAGAAGAACATCTGACCTCACCGTCAGGAATCTATTAAATAAACAGGGATCGAACCCAAAGGCCGGCTCAACAAGAAGTTGAGAAGTACATCTGACCTCGCCGTCAGGCATCTTTTAAACAAACAGGCATCGATCCTGGAGGCCAACTCAACACGAATTTGAGAAGAACATCTGACCTTGTCGTCAGGCATCTTTTAAAAAAACAGGCATCGATCCCGAAGGCCGGCTCAACACGAAGTTGAGAGGAATATCTGACCTTGCCGTCAGGCATCTGTTAAACAAACACGCATCAAACCCGAAGGTCGGCTCAACACAAAAATGAGAGGGACATTTGACCTCGCCGTCAGGCATCTGTTAAAAGAAATGGGCATTGAACCCGAAGGCCGGCTCAACACGAAGTTGAGAGAAACATCTGACCTCGCTGTCAAGCATCTGTTAAACAAACAGGCGTCGAATCCGAAGGCCGACTCAACCTAAAGTTGAGAAGAACATCTGACCTCGCCGTCAAGCATCTGTTAAACAAATAGGCATCGAACCCGAAGGCCGGCTCAAACTGAAGTTGAGAAGAACATCTAACCTCACCGTCAAGTATCTGTTAAAGAAACAGGCATCGAACCCGAAGGCCGGCTCAACGCGAAGTTGAGAGGAACATCTGACCTCGCCGTGAAGCATCTCTCAAATAAATAGGCATCGAATCGTAAGGGCGGCTCAACCCGAAGTTGATTAGAACATTAGACATCGCCATCAGACATCTGTTAAACAAACAGGCATCGAACCCGAAGGTCAGCTCAACACGAAGTTGATAGGAACATTTGACCTCGCTGTCAGGCATCTTTTAAACAATCAAGAATTGAACGCGAAGGGCGGCTCAACCCGAAGTTGAGAAGAACATCTGACCTCACTGACAGGCATCTGTTAAATAAACAGGCATCGAACCTGTTGGTCGGCTCCATCCGAATTTGTGAAGAACATCTAACCTTGTCGTCAAGCATCGAACCCGATGGTCGTCTCAACCTTTAGTTCAGAAGAACATCTGAACTCGCTGTCAAGCATTTGTTAAACGTGGAGGTCAGCACAACACAAAGTTAAGAGGAATATCTGACCTTTCCGCCAGGCATATGTTAAACAAACACCTATCGAACCCGTAGGGCGGCTCAAACCAAAGTTAAGAAGACCATCTGACCTCGCCGTCAAGGATCTGTTAAACAAACAGGCATCGAACCCTAAGGCCGGCGCAACCCGAAGTTGAGAAGAACAACTTACATCACTGTCAAGAATCTATTAAACAAACAGGTATCGAATTTGATGGCCGACTCAATCTGAAGTTTAGAAGAACATTTGACCTCACCGTCAGGTATCTGTTAAACAAACAGTCATCGAACGTGAAGGTCGGCTCAATACGAAGTTGAGAGGAACATTTGACCTCCCCGTCAGGCATCTGTAGACAAAAAGGAATCGAACCCGAAGGCCGGCTCAACCCAAAGTTGAGAAGAACATCTGACCTCACCTTCAGGCATCTGTTAAACAAACAGGCATCGAACACGAAGGCCGGCTCAACTCAAAGTTTAGAAGAACATCGGACCTCACCGTCAGGCATCTGTTAAACAACCAGGCATCGAACCTAAAGGTCGGCTCAACACGAAGTTGAGAAGTACATTTGACATCACCGTTAGGCATTTGTTAAACAAACATGCATCAAAACCGGAGGTCGGATCAACACGAAGTTGAGAAAAACGTCTGAACTCGCTGTCAGGCATCTGTTAAACAAACAGGCATCGAACTCGGAAGCTGGCTAAACAAGAAGTTAAGAGGAACATATGAACTTGCCATAAGGCATGAAACCCGAAGGCTGGCTAGATACGAAGTTGAGAGGAACATCTGATCTCGTTGTCAAGCATCTGTTAAACAAACAGGCATCAAATTCGAAGGCCGGCTCAACCCAAATTTAACAAGAATATCTGGCCTTGCCGTCAGGTATCTATTAAAGAAATAGGCATCGAATCCGAATCTTGGCTCAACCTGAAGTTGAGAAGAACATCTGACCTCACCGTCAGGCATCTGTTAAACAAACAGGCATCGAACCCAAAGGCCGGCTCAACACGAAGTCTAGAGGAACATCTGACCTCGTCGTGAGACATCTTTTAAACAAACAGGCATCGAACCTGAAGGTCGGCTTAACTCGAAGTTGAGAAGAACATCTGACCTCATCGTCAGGCATCTATTAAACAAACTGGCATCGAACCCGAAGGCCGGCTCAACTCGAAGTTGAGAAGTACATCTGACCTCGCTGTCACGTACCTGTTAAAAAAACAGGCATCGAACCCGGAGGCCGGCTCAACACGAATTTGAGAAGAACATCTGACCTCACCGTCAGGCATCTTTTAAACAAACATGCATCGATCCCGAAGGCCGGCTCAACACGAAGTTGAGAGGAATATCTGACCTTGCCTTCAGGCATCTATTTAACAAACACGCATCAAACCCGAAGGCTGGCTCAACACAAAGTTGAGAGGAACATCTGACCTCGTCGTCAGGCATCTGTTAAACAAATAGGCATCGAACCCGAAAGCCGGCTTAAAACGAAGTTGAGAGGATCATCTGACTTCGTTGTCAAACATCTGTTAAACAAACTGGCATCGAACCCGAAGGCCGGCTCAACTCGAAGTTGAGAAGATCATCTGACCTCACCGTCAGGCATCTGTTAAACAAACAGGCATCGAACCCAAAGGCCGGCTCAACACAGAGTTGAGAAGTACATTTGAAATAGGCATCTGTTAAACAAACAGGCATCGAAACCGGAGGCCGTCTCAACACGAAGTTGAGAATAGCATCTGTACTCGCTGTCAGGCATCTGTTAAACAAACAGGCATCGAACCTGGAAGTTGGCTCAACATGAAGTTGAGAGGAATATTTGACCTCGCCGTCAGGCATCTGTTAAGCAAAAAGGCATCCAACCCGAAGGCCGACTAAACAAGAAGTTAAGAGGAACATCTGACCTCCTCGTCAGGCATCGAACCCGAAGGCCGGCTCGATACAAAGTTGAGAGGAACATCTGACCTCGTTGTCAAGCATCTGTTAAACAAACAGGCATCAAATCCGAAGGCCGTCTCAACCCGAAGTTAAGAAGAACATCTGACCTTGCCGTCAGGCATCTTTTAAAGAAATAGGCATGGAACCCGAATCACGGCTCAACCTAAAGTTGAGAAGAACATCTGACCTCGCCGTCAGGTATCTGTTAAACAAACATGCATCCAACCCGAAGGCCGGCTTAACATGAAGTTTCGAGGAACATCTGACCTTGCCGTCAGGCATCTTTTAAACAAACAGACATCGAACCAGAAAGGCGACTCAACACGAAGTTGATAAAAACATCTGACCTCGCCGTCAGGCATGTGTTAAACAAACAAGCATCAACCCCGAAGGCCGGCTCAACCCGAAGTTGAGAAGAACATCTGACCTCGTCGTCAGGCATCTGTTAAACAAATAAGCATCGAATTTGAAGGTCCGCTCAACCAGAAGTTGAGAAGAACACCTGACCTCGCTGTCAGGCATCAGTTAAACAAATAGGAATCGAACCCGAAGGCCGCCTCAAACCGAAGTTAAGAAGTACATCTAACCTCGCCGCCAGGCATCTGTTAAACAATCAGGCATCGAAGCCGAAGGTCGGCTCAACTCGAAGTTGAGAAGAACATTTGACCTCACTGTCATGAATCTATTAAACAAACAGGCATCGAACCCGAAGGCCGGCTCAACACGAAGTTGAGAAGTACATCTGACCTCGCTGTCCGACATCTGTTAAAAAAACAGGCATCGAACCCGGAGGCCGGATCAACACGAATTTGAGAAGAACATCTGACCTCGCCTTCAGGCATCTTTTAAACAAACAGGCATCGATCCCGAAGGCCGGCTCAACACGAAGTTGAGAGGAATATCTGACCTTGCCGCCAGGCATCTGTTTAACAAACACGCATCAAACCCGAAGGCCGGCTCAATACAAAGTTGAGAGGAACATCTGACCTTGTCGTCAAGCATCTGTTAAACAAATAGGCCTCGAACCCAAAGGTCGGCTCAACACGAAGTTGAGAGGATCTTCTGACCTTGCTGTCAAGCATCTGTTAAACAAACAGGCATCCAAACCGAAGGCCGACTCAACCTAAAGTTGAGAAGAACATCTGACCTCGCCGTCAAGCATCTGTTAAACAAATAGGCATCGAACCCGAAGGCCGGATCAAACTGAAGTTGAGAAGAACATATGACTTTACCGTCAGGTATCTGTTAAAGAAACAAGTATCGAACCCGAAGGTCGGCTCAACGTAAAGTTGAGAGGAACATCTGACCTCGCCGTGAGGCATCTGTCAAATAAACAGGCATCGAACCCGAAGGACGGCTTAACCCGAAGTTGATAAGAACATTAGACCTCGCCATCAGACATCTGTTATACAAAAAGGCATCGAACCTGAGGGTCGGCTCAACACGAAGTTGACAGGAACATTTGACCTCACTATCAGACATCTTTTGAACAATCAGGCATTGAACGCGAAGGGCGGCTCAAGCCGAAGTTGAGAAGAACATCTAACCTCGCTGACAGGCATCTGTTAAACAAACAGGCATCAAACCCGAAGGTCGGCTCAATCCGAAGTTGTGAAGAACATCTGACCTTGCTGTCAGGCATCTGTTTAACAAACAGGCATCGAACTCGATGGTCGTCTCAACCCTTAGTTGAGATGAACATCTGAAATCACTGTCAAGCATCTTATAAACAAAGAGCCATCCAACCCAAAGGCCGACTCAACTTGAAGTTGAGAGGAACATCTGACCTCGCCATCAGGCATCTGTTAAACAACAAGGCATCGAACGGGAAGGCCAGCACAACACAAAGTTGCGAGGAACATCTGACCTTGCCGCCAGGCATCTTTTAAACAAACATGTATTGAACCCGTAGCGCGGCTCAAACCGAAGTTGAGAAGACCATCTGACCTCGCCGTTAGGCATCTGTTAAACAAACAGGCATCGAACCTGAAGGCCGACACAACACGAAGTTCATAGGAATATTTGACCTCGCAGTCAGGGATCAGTTAAACAAATAGGCATCGAACCCGATATTCGGCTCAACCCAAGTAGAGAAGAACAACTCACCTCGCTGTCAGGCATCTGTTAAACAAACAGGCATCAAATTTGACGGTCTGCTCAACCCGATGTTTAGAAGAACATTTGACCTCACCGTCATGTATTTGTTAAACAAACAATCATCGAACCCGAAGGTCGGCTCAACACAAAGTTGAGAGGAACATTTGACCTCGCCGTTAGGCATCTGTAGACAAACAGGAATTGAACTCGAAGGCCGGCTCATTACGAAGTTGAGAGGATCTTCTGACCTCGCTGTCAAGCATCTGTTAAACAAACAGGCATCGAATCCGAAGGCCGACTCAACCTAAAGTTGAGAAGAACATCTGACCTCGCCGTCATGCATTTGTTAAACAAATAGTTATCGAACCCGAAGGCCGGCTCAAACTGTAGTTGAAAAGAACATATGACCTCACCGTAAGGTATCTGTTAAAGAAACAGGCATCGAACCCGAAGGTCGGCTCAACGCTAAGTTAAGAAGAACATCTGACCTCGCCGTGAGGCATCTGTCAAATAAACAGGCATCAAACCCGAAGGACGGCATAACCCGAAGTTGATAAGAACATTAAAACTCGCCATCAGGCGTCTGTTATACAAACAAGCATCGATCCTGAAGGTCGGCTCAACACGAAGTTGAGAGGAACATTTAACCTCGATGTCATACATCTTTTGAACAATCAGGCATTGAACGCGAAGGGCGGATCAACCCGAAGTTGAGAAGAACATCTGACCTTGATGACAGGCATCTGATAAACAAACAAGCATCGAACCCGAAGGTCGGCTCAATCCAAAGTTGTGAAGAACATCTGACCTCGCTGTCAGGCATCTGTTAAACAACTAGGCATCGAACGGGAAGGCCAGCACAACACGAAGTTGCGAGGAACATCTGACCTTGCCTCCAGGCATCTTTTAGACAAACACGAATCGAACCCGTAGCGCGGCTCAAATCGAAGTTGAGAAGACCATCTGACCTCGCCGTCAGGCATCTGTTAAACAAACAAGCATCGAACCTGAAGGCCGGCACAACACGAAGTTCATAGGAATATCTGACCTCGCAGTCAGGGATCTGTTAAACAAATAGGCATCGAACCCGAAGGCCGGCTCAACCCAAGTAGAGAAGCAAAACTCACCTCGCTGTCAGGCATCTGTTAAACAAACAGGCATCAAATTTGACGGTTTGCTCAACCCGATGTTTAGAAGAACATTTGACCTCACCGTCAGGTATTTGTTAAACAAACAGTCATCGAACCCGAAGGTCGGCTCAACACAAAGTTGAGAGGAACATTTGACCTCGCCGTCAGGCATCTGTAGACAAACAGGAATTGAACTCGAAGGCCGGCTCATTACGAAGTTGAGAGGATCTTCTGACCTCGCTGTCGAGCATCTGTTAAACAAACAGGCATCGAATCCAAAGGCCGGCTCAACCTAAAGTTGAGAAGAACATCTGACCTCGCCGTCAAGCATCTGTTAAACAAATAGTTATCAAACCCGAAGGCCAGCTCAAACTGAAGTTGAAAAGAACATATGACCTCACCGTCAGGTATCTGTTAATGAAACAGGCATCGAACCCGAAGGTTGGCTCAACGCAAAGTTAAGAGGAACATCTGACCTCGCCGTGAGGCATCTGTCAAATAAACAGGCATCGAACCCGAAGGACGGCATAATCCGAAGTTGATAAGAACATTAAACCTCGCCATCAGGCGTCTGTTATACAAACAGGCATCGATCCTGAAGGTCGGCTCACCACGAAGTTGAGAGGAACATTTAACCTCGCTGTCATACATCTTTTGAACAATCAGGCATTGAACGCGAAGGGCGGCTCAACCCGAAGTTGAGAAGAACATTTGACCTTGCTGACAGGCATCTGATAAACAAACAAGCATCGAACCCGAAGGTCGGCTCAATCCAAAGTTGTGAAGAACATCTGACCTTGCTGTCAGGCATCTGTTAAACAACCAGGCATCGAACGGGAAGGCCAGCACAACACAAAGTTGCGAGGAAGATCTGACCTTGCCGCCAGGCTTCTTTTAAACAAACACGAATCGAACCCGTAGCGCGGCTCAAACCGAAGTTGAGAAGACCATATGACCTCGCCGTCAGGCATCTGTTAAACAAACAGGCATCGAACCTGAAGGCCGGCACAACACGAAGTTCATAGGAATATCTGACCTTGCAGTCAGGGATCTGTTAAACAAATAGGCATCGAACCCGAAGGCCGGCTCAACCCAAGTAGAGAAGAAAAACTCACCTCGCTGTCAGGCATCTGTTAAACAAACAGGCATCAAAGTTGACGGTCTGCTCAACCCGATGTTTAGAAGAACATTTGACCTCACCGTTAGGTATTTGTTAAACAAACAGTCATCGAACCCGAAGGTCGGCTCAACACGAAGTTGAGAGGAACATTTGACCTCGCCGTCAGGCATCTGTAGACAAACAGGAATTGAACTTGAAGGTCGGTTCATTACGAAGTTGAGAGGATCTTCTGACCTTGCTGTCAAGCATCTGTTAAATAAAAAGGCACGAATCCGAAGGCCGGCTCAACCTAAAGTTGAGACGAACATCTGACCTCGCCGTCAAGCATCTGTTAAACAAATAGGCATCGAACCTGAAGGCCGGCTCAAACTGAAGTTGAAAAGAACATATGACCTCACCGTCAGGTATCTGTTAAAGAAACAGGCATCGAACCCGAAGGTCGGCTCAACGCAAAGTTAAGAGGAACATCTGACCTCTCCGTGAGGCATCTGTCAAATAAACAGGCATCGAACCCGAAGGACGGCATAACCCGAAGTTGATAAGAACATTAAACCTCGCCATCAGGCGTCTGTTATACAAACAGGCATCGAACCTGAAGGTCGGCTCAACACGAAGTTGAGAGGAACATTTGACCTCGCTGTCAGACATCTTTTGAACAATCAGGCATTGAACGCGATGGGTGGCTTAACCCGAAGTTGAGAGGAACATATGACCTCGCTGAGACGCATCTGATAAACAAACAGGCATCGAACCCGAAGCTCGGCTCAATCCGAAGTTGTGAAGAACATCTCACCTCGCTGTCAAACATTTGTTAAACAAACAGGCATCGAACTCGATGGTCGTCTCAACCCTTAGTTGAGAAGAACATCTGAACTCGCTATCAAGCATCTAATAAACAAAGAGGCATCCAACCCAAAGGCCGGCTCAACTTGAAGTTGAGAGGAACATCTGACCTCGCCATCAGGCATCTGTTAAACAACCAGGCATCGAACGGGAAGGCCAGCACAACACGAAGTTGCGAGGATCATCTGACCTTGCCGCCAGGCATCTTTTAAACAAACACGTATCGAACCTGTAGTGCGGCTCAAACCGAAGTTGAGAAGACCATCTGACCTCGCCGTCAGGCATCTGTTAAACAAACAGGCATTGAACCTGAAGGCCAACACAACACGAAGTTCATAGGAATATCTGACCTCGCAGTCAGGGATCTGTTAAACAAATAGGCATCGAACCCGAAGGCCGGCTCAACCCAAGTAGAGAAGAACAACTCACCTCGCTGTCAGGTATCTGTTAAACAAACAGGCATCAAATTTGACGGTCTGCTCAACCCGAAGTTTAGAAGAACATTTGACCTCACCGTCAGGTATTTGTTAAACAAACAGTCATCGAACCCGAAGGTCAGCTCCACACGAAGTTGAGAGGAACATTTGACCTCGCCTTCAGGCATCTATAGACAAACAGGAATTGAACTCGAAGGCTGGCTCAACACGAAGTTGAGAGGATCTTCTGACCTCGCTGTCAAGCATCTGTTAAACAAACAGGCATCGAATCCGAAGGCCGTCTCAACCTAAAGTTGAGAAGAACATCTGACCTCGCCGTCAAGCATCTGTTAAACAAATAGGCATCGAACCCAAAGGCCGGCTCAAACTGAAGTTGAAAAGAACTTATGACCTCACCGTCAGGTATCTGTTAAAGAAACACGCATCGAACCCGAAGGTCGGCTCAACGCAAAGTTGAGAGGAACATCTGACCTCGCCGTGAGGCATCTGTCAAATAAAAAGGCATCGAACCCGAAGGACGGCATAACCCGAAGTTGATAAGAACATTAGACCTCGCCATTAGGCGTCTGTTATACAAACAGGCATCGAACTTGAAGGTCGGCTCAACACGAAGTTGAGAGGAACATTTGACCTTGCTGTCAGACATCTTTTGAACAATCAGGCATTGAACGCAAAGGGCGGCTCAACCTGAAGTTGAGAAGAACATCTGACCTCGCTGATAGGAAACTGTTAAACAAACAGGAATCGAACCCGAAGGTCGGCTCAATCCGAAGTTGTGAAGAACATCTGAACTCGCTGTCAGGCATCTGTTAAACAAACAGGCATCGAACTCGATGGTCGTCTCAACCCTTAGTTGAGAAGAACATCCGAACTCGCTATCAAGCATCTAATAAACAAAGAGGCATCCAACCCGAAGGCCGGCTCAACTTGAAGTTGAGAGGAACATCTGACCTCGCCATCATTCATCTGTTAAACAACCAGGCATCGAACGGGAAGGCCAGCACAACACGAAGTTGTGAGGAACATCTGACCTTGCCGCCAGGCATCTTTTAAACAAACACGTATCGAACCCGTAGCGCAGCTCAAACCGAAGTTGAGAAGACCATCTGACCTCGCCGTTAGGCATCTGTTAAACAAACAGGCATCGAACCTGAAGGCCGACACAACACGAAGTTCATAGGAATATCTGACCTCGCTGTCAGGGATCAGTTAAACAAATAGGCATCGAACCCGATATTCGGCTCAACCCAAGTAGAGAAGAACAACTCACCTCGCTGTCAGGCATCTGTTAAACAAACAGGCATCAAATTTGACGGTCTGCTCAACCCGATGTTTAGAAGAACATTTGACCTCACCGTCATGTATTTGTTAAACAAACAATCATCGAACCCGAAGGTCGGCTCAACACAAAGTTGAGAGGAACATTTGACCTCGCCGTTAGGCATCTGTAGACAAACAGGAATTAAACTCGAAGGCCGGCTCAAGACTAAGTTGAGAGGATCTTCTGACCTCGCTGTCAAGCATCTGTTAAACAAACAGGCATCGAATCCGAAGGCCGTCTCAACCTAAAGTTGAGACGAACATCTGACCTCGCCGTCAAGCATCTGTTAAACAAATAGGCATCGAACCCGAAGGCCGGCTCAAACTGAAGTTGAAAAGAACATATGACCTCACCGTCAGGTATCTGTTAAAGAAACTCGCATCGAACCTGAAGGTCGGCTCAACGCAAAGTTGAGAGGAACATATGACCTCGCCGTGAGGCATCTGTCAAATAAATAGGCATCGAACCCGAAGGACGGCATAACCCGAAGTTGATAAGAACATTAGACCTCGCCATCAGGCGTCTGTTATACAAACAGGCATCGAACTTGAAGGTCGGCTCAACACGAAGTTGAGAGGAACATTTGACCTTGCTGTCAGACATCTTTTGAACAATCAGGCATTGAACGCAAAGGGCGGCTCAACCTGAAGTTGAGAAGAACATCTGACCTCGCTGATAGGAAACTGTTAAACAAACAGGAATCGAACCCGAAGGTCGGCTCAATCCGAAGTTGTGAAGAACATCTGAACTCGCTGTCAGGCATCTGTTAAACAAACAGGCATCGAACTCGATGGTCGTCTCAACCCTTAGTTGAGAAGAACATCTGAACTCGCTATCAAGCATCTAATAAACAAATAGGCATCCAACCCGAAGGCCGGCTCAACTTGAAGTTGAGAGGAACATCTGACCTCGCCATCATTCATCTGTTAAACAACCAGGCATCGAACGGGAAGGCCAGCACAACACGAAGTTGTGAGGAACATCTGACCTTGCCGCCAGGCATCTTTTAAACAAACACGTATCGAACCCGTAGCGCAGCTCAAACCGAAGTTGAGAAGACCATCTGACCTCGCCGTTAGGCATCTGTTAAACAAACAGGCATCGAACCTGAAGGCCGACACAACACGAAGTTCATAGGAATATCTGACCTCGCAGTCAGGGATCAGTTAAACAAATAGGCATCGAACCCGATATTCGGCTCAACCCAAGTAGAGAAGAACAACTCACCTCGCTGTCAGGCATCTGTTAAACAAACAGGCATCAAATTTGACGGTCTGCTCAACCCGATGTTTAGAAGAACATTTGACCTCACCGTCATGTATTTGTTAAACAAACAATCATCGAACCCGAAGGTCGGCTCAACACAAAGTTGAGAGGAACATTTGACCTCGCCGTTAGGCATCTGTAGACAAACAGGAATTAAACTCGAAGGCCGGCTCAAGACTAAGTTGAGAGGATCTTCTGACCTCGCTGTCAAGCATCTGTTAAACAAACAGGCATCGAATCCGAAGGCCGTCTCAACCTAAAGTTGAGACGAACATCTGACCTCGCCGTCAAGCATCTGTTAAACAAATAGGCATCGAACCCGAAGGCCGGCTCAAACTGAAGTTGAAAAGAACATATGACCTCACCATCAGGTATCTGTTAAAGAAACACGCATCGAACCTGAAGGTCGGCTCAACGCAAAGTTGAGAGGAACATATGACCTCGCCGTGAGGCATCTGTCAAATAAATAGGCATCGAACCCGAAGGACGGCATAACCCGAAGTTGATAAGAACATTAGACCTCGCCATCAGGCGTCTGTTATACAAACAGGCATCGAACTTGAAGGTCGGCTCAACACGAAGTTGAGAGGAACATTTGACCTTGCTGTCAGACATCTTTTGAACAATCAGGCATTGAACGCAAAGGGCGGCTCAACCTGAAGTTGAGAAGAACATCTGACCTCGCTGATAGGAAACTGTTAAACAAACAGGAATCGAACCCGAAGGTCGGCTCAATCCGAAGTTGTGAAGAACATCTGAACTCGCTGTCAGGCATCTGTTAAACAAACAGGCATCGAACTCGATGGTCGTCTCAACCCTTAGTTGAGAAGAGCATCTGAACTCGCTTTCAAGCATCTAATAAACAAAGAGGCATCCAACCCGAAGGCCGGCTCAATTTGAAGTTGAGAGGAACATCTGACCTCGCCATCATGCATCTGTTAAACAACCAGGCATCCAACGGGAAAGCCAGCACAACACGAAGTTGTGAGGAACATCTGACCTTGCCGCCAGGCATCTTTTAAACAAACACGTATCGAACCCGTAGCGCGGCTCAAACCGAAGTTGAGAAGACCATCTGAACTCGCCGTCAGGTATCTGTTAAACAAACAGGCATCGAACCTGAAGGCCGACACAACACGAAGTTCATAGGAATATCTGACCTCGCTGTCAGGGATCTGTTAAACAAATTTGCATCGAACCGGAAGATGTGCTCAACCCAAGTAGAGAAGAACAACTCACCTCGCTGTCAGGCATATGTTAAACAAACAGGCATCAAATTTGATGGTCTGCTCAACCCGAAGTTTAGAAGAACATTTGACCTCACCGTCAGGTATTTGTTAAACAAACAGTCATCGAACCCGAAGGTCGGCTCCACACGAAGTTGAGAGGAACATTTGACCTCGCCTTCAGGCATCTTGTAGACAAACAGGAATTGAACTCGAAGGCCGGCTCAACACGAAGTTGAGAGGATCTTCTGACCTCGCTGTCAAGCATCTGTTAAACAAACAGGCATCGAATCCGAAGGCCGTCTCAACCTAAAGTTGAGAAGAACATCTGACCTCGCCGTCAAACATCTGTTAAACAAATAGGCATCGAACCCGAAGGCCGGCACAAACTGAAGTTGAAAAGAACTTATGACCTCACCGTCAGGTATCTGTTAAAGAAACACGCATCGAACCTGAAGGTCGGCTCAACGCAAAGTTGAGAGGAACATATGACCTCGCCGTGAGGCATCTGTCAAATAAATAGGCATCGAACCCGAAGGACGGCATAACCCGAAGTTGATAAGAACATTAGACCTCGCCATCAGGCGTCTGTTATACAAACAGGCGTCGAACTTGAAGGTCGGCTCAACACGAAGTTGAGAGGAACATTTGACCTTGCTGTCAGACATCTTTTGAACAATCAGGCATTGAACACGAAGGGCGGCTCAACCTGAAGTTGACAAGAACATCTGACCTCGCTGACAGGCATTTGTTAAACAAAAAGGAATCGAACCCGAAGGTCGGCTCAATCCGAAGTTGTGAAGAACATCTGAACTCGCTGTCAGGCATCTGTTAAACAAACAGGCATCGAACTCGATGGTCGTCTCAACCCTTAGTTGAGAAGAACATCTGAACTCGCTATCAAGCATCTAATAAACAAAGAGGCATCCAACCCGAAGGCCGGCTCAACTTGAAGTTGAGAGGAACATCTGACCTCGCCATCATGCATCTGTTAAACAACCAGGCATCCAACGGGAAAGCCAGCACAACACGAAGTTGTGAGGAACATCTGACCTTGCCGCCAGGCATCTTTTAAACAAACACGTATCGAACCCGTAGCGCGGCTCAAACCGAAGTTGAGAAGACCATCTGACCTCGCCGTCAGGTATCTGTTAAACAAACAGGCATCGAACCTGAAGGCCGGCACAACACGAAGTTCATAGGAATATCTGACCTCGCTGTCAGGAATCTGTTAAACAAATATGCATCGAACCGGAAGGCATGCTCAACCCAAGTAGAGAAGAACAACTCACCTCGCTGTCAGGCATATGTTAAACAAGCAGGCATCAAATTTGATGGTCTGCTCAACCCGAAGTTTAGAAGAACATTTGACCTCACCGTCAGGTATTTGTTAAACAAACAGTCATCGAACCCGAAGGTTGGCTCAACACGAAGTTGAGAGGAACATTTGACCTCGCCGTCAGGCATCTGTAGACAAACATGAATTGAATTCGAAGGTCGGCTTAACACGAAGTTGAGAGGATCTTCTGACCTTGCTGTCAATCATCTGTTAAACAAACAGGCATCGAATCTGAAGTCCGGCTCAACCTAAAGTTGAGAAGAACATCTGACCTTGCCGTCAAGCATCTGTTAAACAAATAGGCATCGAACCCAAAGGCCGGCTCAAACTGAAGTTGAAAAGAACATATGACCTCACCGTCAGGTATCTGTTAGAGAAACAGGCATCGAACCCGAAGGTCGGCTCAACGCAAAGTTGAGAGGAACATCTGCCCTCGCCGTGAGGCATCTGTCAAATAAACAGGCATCGAACCCAAAGGACGGCTTAACCCGAAGTTGATAAGAACATTAGACCTCGCCATCAGGCGTCTGTTATACAAACAGGCATCGAACCTGAAGGTCAGCTCAACACGAAGTTGAGAGTAACATTTGACCTCACTGTCAGACATCTTTTGAACAATCAGGCATTGAACGCGAAGGGTGGCTCAAACCGAAGTTGAGAAGAACATCTGACCTCGCTGACAGGCATCTGTTAAACAAACAGGCATAGAACCCGAAGGTCGGCTCAATCCGAAGTTGTGAAGAACATCTGACCTTGCTGTCAGGATCTGTTAAACAAACAGGCATCGAACTCGATGGTCGTCTCAAGCCTTAGTTGAGAAAAACATCTGAACTCACTGTCAAGCATCTTATAAACAAAGAGGCATCCAACCTGAAGGCCGGCTCATCTTGAAGTTGAGAGGAACATCTGACCTCGCCATCAGGCATCTATTAAACAACCAGGCATCGAACGGGAAGACCAGCACAACACGAAGTTGTGAGGAACATCTGACCTTGCCGCCAGGCATCTTTTAAACAAACACGTATCGAACCCGTAGCGCAGCTCAAACCGAAGTTGAGAAGACCATCTGACCTCGCCGTTAGGCATCTGTTAAACAAACAGGCATCGAACCTGAAGGCCGACACAACACGAAGTTCATAGGAATATCTGACCTCGCTGTCAGGGATCAGTTAAACAAATAGGCATCGAACCCGATATTCGGCTCAACCCAAGTAGAGAAGAACAACTCACCTCGCTGTCAGGCATCTGTTAAACAAACAGGCATCAAATTTGACGGTCTGCTCAACCCGATGTTTAGAAGAACATTTGACCTCACCGTCATGTATTTGTTAAACAAACAATCATCGAACCCGAAGGTCGGCTCAACACAAAGTTGAGAGGAACATTTGACCTCGCCGTTAGGCATCTGTAGACAAACAGGAATTAAACTCGAAGGCCGGCTCAAGACTAAGTTGAGAGGATCTTCTGACCTCGCTGTCAAGCATCTGTTAAACAAACAGGCATCGAATCCGAAGGCCGTCTCAACCTAAAGTTGAGACGAACATCTGACCTCGCCGTCAAGCATCTGTTAAACAAATAGGCATCGAACCCGAAGGCCGGCTCAAACTGAAGTTGAAAAGAACATATGACCTCACCATCAGGTATCTGTTAAAGAAACACGCATCGAACCTGAAGGTCGGCTCAACGCAAAGTTGAGAGGAACATATGACCTCGCCGTGAGGCATCTGTCAAATAAATAGGCATCGAACCCGAAGGACGGCATAACCCGAAGTTGATAAGAACATTAGACCTCGCCATCAGGCGTCTGTTATACAAACAGGCATCGAACTTGAAGGTCGGCTCAACACGAAGTTGAGAGGAACATTTGACCTTGCTGTCAGACATCTTTTGAACAATCAGGCATTGAACGCAAAGGGCGGCTCAACCTGAAGTTGAGAAGAACATCTGACCTCGCTGATAGGAAACTGTTAAACAAACAGGAATCGAACCCGAAGGTCGGCTCAATCCGAAGTTGTGAAGAACATCTGAACTCGCTGTCAGGCATCTGTTAAACAAACAGGCATCGAACTCGATGGTCGTCTCAACCCTTAGTTGAGAAGAGCATCTGAACTCGCTTTCAAGCATCTAATAAACAAAGAGGCATCCAACCCGAAGGCCGGCTCAATTTGAAGTTGAGAGGAACATCTGACCTCGCCATCATGCATCTGTTAAACAACCAGGCATCCAACGGGAAAGCCAGCACAACACGAAGTTGTGAGGAACATCTGACCTTGCCGCCAGGCATCTTTTAAACAAACACGTATCGAACCCGTAGCGCGGCTCAAACCGAAGTTGAGAAGACCATCTGAACTCGCCGTCAGGTATCTGTTAAACAAACAGGCATCGAACCTGAAGGCCGACACAACACGAAGTTCATAGGAATATCTGACCTCGCTGTCAGGGATCTGTTAAACAAATTTGCATCGAACCGGAAGATGTGCTCAACCCAAGTAGAGAAGAACAACTCACCTCGCTGTCAGGCATATGTTAAACAAACAGGCATCAAATTTGATGGTCTGCTCAACCCGAAGTTTAGAAGAACATTTGACCTCACCGTCAGGTATTTGTTAAACAAACAGTCATCGAACCCGAAGGTCGGCTCCACACGAAGTTGAGAGGAACATTTGACCTCGCCTTCAGGCATCTTGTAGACAAACAGGAATTGAACTCGAAGGCCGGCTCAACACGAAGTTGAGAGGATCTTCTGACCTCGCTGTCAAGCATCTGTTAAACAAACAGGCATCGAATCCGAAGGCCGTCTCAACCTAAAGTTGAGAAGAACATCTGACCTCGCCGTCAAACATCTGTTAAACAAATAGGCATCGAACCCGAAGGCCGGCACAAACTGAAGTTGAAAAGAACTTATGACCTCACCGTCAGGTATCTGTTAAAGAAACACGCATCGAACCTGAAGGTCGGCTCAACGCAAAGTTGAGAGGAACATATGACCTCGCCGTGAGGCATCTGTCAAATAAATAGGCATCGAACCCGAAGGACGGCATAACCCGAAGTTGATAAGAACATTAGACCTCGCCATCAGGCGTCTGTTATACAAACAGGCGTCGAACTTGAAGGTCGGCTCAACACGAAGTTGAGAGGAACATTTGACCTTGCTGTCAGACATCTTTTGAACAATCAGGCATTGAACACGAAGGGCGGCTCAACCTGAAGTTGACAAGAACATCTGACCTCGCTGACAGGCATTTGTTAAACAAAAAGGAATCGAACCCGAAGGTCGGCTCAATCCGAAGTTGTGAAGAACATCTGAACTCGCTGTCAGGCATCTGTTAAACAAACAGGCATCGAACTCGATGGTCGTCTCAACCCTTAGTTGAGAAGAACATCTGAACTCGCTATCAAGCATCTAATAAACAAAGAGGCATCCAACCCGAAGGCCGGCTCAACTTGAAGTTGAGAGGAACATCTGACCTCGCCATCATGCATCTGTTAAACAACCAGGCATCCAACGGGAAAGCCAGCACAACACGAAGTTGTGAGGAACATCTGACCTTGCCGCCAGGCATCTTTTAAACAAACACGTATCGAACCCGTAGCGCGGCTCAAACCGAAGTTGAGAAGACCATCTGACCTCGCCGTCAGGTATCTGTTAAACAAACAGGCATCGAACCTGAAGGCCGGCACAACACGAAGTTCATAGGAATATCTGACCTCGCTGTCAGGAATCTGTTAAACAAATATGCATCGAACCGGAAGGCATGCTCAACCCAAGTAGAGAAGAACAACTCACCTCGCTGTCAGGCATATGTTAAACAAGCAGGCATCAAATTTGATGGTCTGCTCAACCCGAAGTTTAGAAGAACATTTGACCTCACCGTCAGGTATTTGTTAAACAAACAGTCATCGAACCCGAAGGTTGGCTCAACACGAAGTTGAGAGGAACATTTGACCTCGCCGTCAGGCATCTGTAGACAAACATGAATTGAATTCGAAGGTCGGCTTAACACGAAGTTGAGAGGATCTTCTGACCTTGCTGTCAATCATCTGTTAAACAAACAGGCATCGAATCTGAAGTCCGGCTCAACCTAAAGTTGAGAAGAACATCTGACCTTGCCGTCAAGCATCTGTTAAACAAATAGGCATCGAACCCAAAGGCCGGCTCAAACTGAAGTTGAAAAGAACATATGACCTCACCGTCAGGTATCTGTTAGAGAAACAGGCATCGAACCCGAAGGTCGGCTCAACGCAAAGTTGAGAGGAACATCTGCCCTCGCCGTGAGGCATCTGTCAAATAAACAGGCATCGAACCCAAAGGACGGCTTAACCCGAAGTTGATAAGAACATTAGACCTCGCCATCAGGCGTCTGTTATACAAACAGGCATCGAACCTGAAGGTCAGCTCAACACGAAGTTGAGAGTAACATTTGACCTCACTGTCAGACATCTTTTGAACAATCAGGCATTGAACGCGAAGGGTGGCTCAAACCGAAGTTGAGAAGAACATCTGACCTCGCTGACAGGCATCTGTTAAACAAACAGGCATAGAACCCGAAGGTCGGCTCAATCCGAAGTTGTGAAGAACATCTGACCTTGCTGTCAGGATCTGTTAAACAAACAGGCATCGAACTCGATGGTCGTCTCAAGCCTTAGTTGAGAAAAACATCTGAACTCACTGTCAAGCATCTTATAAACAAAGAGGCATCCAACCTGAAGGCCGGCTCATCTTGAAGTTGAGAGGAACATCTGACCTCGCCATCAGGCATCTATTAAACAACCAGGCATCGAACGGGAAGACCAGCACAACACGAAGTTGTGAGGAACATCTGACCTTGCCGCCAGGCATCTTTTAAACAAACACGTATCGAACCCGTAGCGCGGCTCAAACCGAAGTTGAGAAGACCATCTGACCTCGCCGTCAAGCATCTGTTAAACAAATAGGCATCGAACCTGAAGGCCGGCACAACACGAAGTTCATAGGAATATCTGACCTCGCTGTCAGGGATCTGTTAAACAAATAGGCATCGAACCCGATGTTCGGCTCAACCCAAGTAGAGAAGAACAACTCACCTCGCTGTCAGGAATCTGTTAAACAAACAGGTATCAAATTTGATGGTCTACTCAACCCGAAGTTTAGAAGAACATTTGATCTTACCGTCAGGTATTTGTTAAACAAACAGTCATCGAACCCGAAGGTCGGCTCAACACGAAGTTGATAGGAACATTTGACCTCGCTGTCAAGCATCTGTAGATAAACAGGAATTGAACTCGAAGGCCGGCTCAACACGAAGTTGAGAGGATCTTCTGACCTCGCTGTCAAGCATCTGTTAAACAAACAGGCATCGAATCCGAAGGCCGACTCAACCTGAAGTAGAGAAGAACATCTGACCTCGCTGTCAAGCATCTGTTAAAGAAATAGGCATCGAACCCGAAGGCCGGCTCAAACTGAAGTTGAAAAGAACATATGACCTCACCGTCATGTATTTGTTAAAGAAACATGCATCGAACCCGAAGGTCGGCTCAACGCAAAGTTGAGAGGAACATCTGACCTCGCCGTGAGGCATCTGTCAAATAAACAGGTATCGAACCCGAAGGACGGCTTAACCCGAAGTTGATAAGAGCATTAGACCTCGCCATCAGGCGTCAGTTATACAAACAGGCATCGAACCTGAAGGTCGGCTCAACACGAAGTTGAGAGGAACATTTGACCTCGCAGTCAGACATCTTTTGAACAATCAGGCATTGAACGCGAAGGGCGGCTCAACCCGAAGTTGAGAAGAACATGTGACCTTGCTGACAGGCATCTGTTAAACAAACAGACATAGAACCCGAAGGTCGGCATTGAACCCGAAGGCCGGATCAACCCAAGTAGAGAAGAATAACTCACCTCGCTGTCAGGCATCTGTTAAACAAACAGGCATCAAATTTGATGGTCTGCACAACCCGAAGTTTAGAAGCACATTTGACCTCATCGTCAGGTATTTGTTAAACAAACAATCATCGAACCCGAAGGTCGGCTCAACACGAAGTTGAGAGGAACATTTGACCTCGCTGTCAGGCATCTGTAGACAAACAGGAATTGAACCTGAAGGCCGGCTCAACCCAAAGTTGAGAAGAACATATGACCTCGCTACCAGGCATCTGTAAAACAAACAGGCATCAAACCTGAAGGCCGTCTCAACACGAAGTTGAGAAGTACATTTGACATCACCGTTAGGCATCTACTAAACAAACAGGCATCGAACCCGGAGGCCGGCTCAACATGAAGTTGAGAAGAACATCTGAACTCACTGTCAGGAATCTGTTAAACAAACAGGCATCGAACCTGAAGGCCGGCTAAACACGAAGTTAAGAGGAACATCTGACCTCGCCGTCATGAATCGAACCCGAAGGCCGGCTCAAGACGAAGTTGAGATGAACATCTGACCTCGCTGTCAAGCATTTGTTAAACAATCAGGCATCGAACTGGAAGGCCCGCTCAACCCGTAGTTGAGAAGAACATCAGACCTCGCTCTCAGACATCTGTTAAACTAATAGGCATCGAACCCGAAGGCCGACTCAACACGAAGTTGAGAAGAACATCAGACCTCGCCATCAGGAATCGAACCCGAAGGCCGGCTAGACACAAAGTTGAGAATAACATCTGAACTCGCTGTGAAGCATCTATTAAACAAACAGGCATCGAATCCGAAGGCCGGCTCAACCCGAAGTTAAGAAGAACATCTAACCTTGCTGTCAGGAATCTGTTAAAGAAACATGCATCGAACCCGAAACCCGACTCAACCTAAAGTTGAGAAGAACATCTGACCTCGCCGGCAGGTATCTGTTAAACAAACAGGCATCGAACCCGAAGGTCAGCTCAACACGAAGTTGAGAGGAACATCTGACCTCACCGTGAGGCATTTGTTAAACAAATAAGCATCGAATTTGAAGTCCGGCTCAACTCGAAGTTCAGATGAACATCTGACCTCGCTGTCAGGCATCAGTTAAAAAAACAGGAATCGAACCCGAAGGCCGGCTCAACCCGAAGTTGAGAAGTACATCTGACCTTGCCGCCAGTCATCTTTTAAACAAACACGTATCGAACCCGTAACGTAGATCAAACCGAAGTTGAGAAGACCATCTGACCTTGCCGTCAGGCATCTGTTAAACAAATGGGCATCAAACCCGAAGGATGGCTCAACTTGAAGTTGAGAAGAACATCTGACCTCGCCGTCAGGCATCTATTAAACAAACAAGCATCGAACCCGAAGGCTGGCTAACCACGAAGTTGAGAAGTACATCTGACCTCACTGTTAGGCATCTGTCAAATAAACAGGCAACGAACCTGAAGGGCGGCTCAACCTGAAGTTGATAAGAACATTAGACCTCGCCATCAGGTATCTGTTAAACAAACAAGCATCAAACCCGAAGGGCGGCTCAACACGAATTTGAGAGGAACATTTGACCTCACTGTCAGGCATCTGTTAAACAATTAGGCATCGAACGCGAAGGGCGGCTCATCCCGAAGTTGAGAAGAACATCTAACCTCGCTGACCGGCATCTGTTAAACAAACAGGCATCAAACCCGAAGGTCGGCTCAACACGAAGTTTATAGGAACATCTGACCTCGCCGTGAGGCATCTTTTAAACAAACAGGCATAGAACGTGAAGGGCGGCTCAACACGAAGTTGAGAAGAACATCTTATCTCGCCGTCAAGCATCTGTTAAACAAATAGGCATCAAACCCGAATGTCGACTCAACCCGAAGTTGAGAAGAACATCTGACCTTGCCGTCAGGCATCTGCTAAACAAACAGACGTCGAATTTGAAGGCCGGCTCAACACGAAGTTGAGAGGAACATTTGACCTCACTGTCAGGCATCTGTTACACAATTAGGCATCGAACGCGAAGGGCGGCTCAACCCGAAGTTGAGAAGAACATCTAACCTCACTGGCAGGCATCTGTTAAACAAACAGGCATCGAACCTGAAGGTCGGCTCAATACGAAGTTGAGAAGAACATCTGACCTTGTCGTTAGGCATCTGTTAAACAAACAAGAATCGAACCTGATGGTCGTCTCAACCATTAGTCGAGAAGAACATCTGAACTCGCTGTCAAGCATCTGTTAAACAAACATGCACCCAACCCGAAGGCCGGCTCAACTTGAAGTTGAGAGGAACATCTGACCTCGCCATCTGGCATCTGTTAAACAACCAGGCATCAAACGCGAAGGCCGGCACAACACCAATGTTAAGAGGAACATCTGACCTTGCCGCCAGGCATCTGTTAAACAAACACGCATCGAACCCTTAGGGCAGCTCAAACCGAAGTTGAGAAGACTATCTGATCTTGCCGTCAGGCATCTGTTAAACAAACAGGCATCGAACCCGAAGGCCGGCTTAACACGAAGTTCATAGGAATATCTGACCTTGCTGTCAGGGATCTATTAAACAAATAGGCATCCAGCCCGAAGGCCGACTCAACCCGAAGTTGAGAAGAACAACTGACCTAGCTATCAGATTTTTGTTAAACAAACAGGCATCGAATTTGATGGCCGGCTCAAATCGAAGTTTAGAAGAACATTTGACCTTGCCGTCAGGTATCTGTTAAACAAACAGTCATCGAACCCGAAGGCCGGCTCAACCCAAAGTTGAGAAGAACATTTGACCTCGCTACCAGGCATCTGTTAAACAAACAGGCATCTAACCCGAAGGCTGCATCAACACGAAGTTGAGAAGTACATTTGACATCACCGTTAGGCATCTATTAAACAAACAGGCATCGAACCTGGAGGTCGGCTCAACACGAAGTTGAGAAGAACATCTGAACTCGCTGTCAGGCATCTGTTAAACAAACAGGCATCGTTCCCGAAGGTCCGCTCAACACGAAGTTAAGAGGAATATTTGACCTCGCCGTCAGGCATCTGTTAAACAAACACGCATCGAACCTGAAGGCCGGCTAAACACGAAGTTAAGAGGAACATCTGAACTCGCCGTCAGGAATCAAACCCGAAGGCCGGCTCGACACGAAGTTAAGAGGAACAACTGACCTCGTTGTCAAGCATCTGTTAAACAAACAGGCATCAAACCTGAAGGCATGCTGAAACCGTAGTTGAGAAGAACATATGACCTCGCCGTCAGACATCTGTTAAACTAACAGGCATCGAACCCGAAGGCCGGCTCAACCCGAAGTTAAGAAGAACGTCTGACCTCACTGTCAAGCATCTGTTGAACAAAAAGGCATTCAATCCGAAGGCCGGCTCAACCCGAAGTTAAGAAGAACATATGACCTTGCCGTCAGGCATCTGTTAAAGAAACGGGCATCGAACTCGAAACCCGGCTCAACCTGAAGTTGAGAAGAACATCTGACCTCGCCGTCAGGTATCTGTTAAACAAACAGGTATCAAATCCTAAGGTCGGCTCAACACGAAGTTGAGAGGAACATATTACCTCGCCGTGAGGCATCTTTTAAACAAAAAGGCATCGAACCCGAAGGGCGGCTCAACACGAAGTTGAGAAGAACATCTGACCTCGCCGTCAGGCATCGTTTAAACAAACAGGCATCGAATTTGAAGGCCGGCTCTACCCGAAGTTTAGAAGAACATTTGACCTTGCTGTAAGGCATCAGTTAAACAAACAGGAATCGAACCCGAAGGCCAGCTCAACCCGAAGTTGAGAAGAACATCTGACCTCGCCGTAAGGCATCTGTCAAATAAACAGGCATCGAGCCCGAAGGGCAGCTCAATCCGAAGTTGATAAGAACATTAGACCTCGCCATCAGGCATCTGTTAAACAAACAGGCATCGAACCCGAAGGCCGGCTCAACACGAAGTTGAACGGAACATTTGACCTCGCTGTCAGGCATCTGTTAAACAATCAGGCATCGAACACGAAGGGAGGCTAAACCCGAAGTTGAGAAGAGCATCTGACCTTGCTAACAGGCATCTGTTAAACAAACATGCATCGAACCTGAAGGTCGGCTCAATCCAAAGTTGGGAAGAACATCTGACCTTACCGTCGGGCATCTGTTAAACAAACAGGCATAGAACCTGATGGTCGTCTCAACCATTAGTTGAGAAGAACATCTGAACTTGCTGTCAAGCATATGCTAAATAAACAGGCATCCAACCCGAAGGCCGGCTAAACTTGAAGTTGAGAGGAACATTTGACCTCGCCATCAGGCATCTGTTAAACAAACAGGCATCGAACGCGAATGCCGGCACAATACGAAGTTGAGAGGAACATCTGACCTTGCCGCCAGGCATATGTTAAACAAACACACATCAAACCCGTAGGGGGGCTCAAACCGAATTTGAGAAGACCATCTGACCTCGCCGTCAGGAATCTGTTAAACAAACAGGCATCGAACCCGAAGGTCGGATCAACACGAAATTCATAGGAATATCTGACCTCGCCATAAGGGATCTATTAAATAAATAGGAATCGAATCCAAAGGTCGGCTCAACCCGAAGTTGAGAAGAACAAATAACCTAGCTGTCAGGCATCTGTTAAACAAACATGCATCGAATTTGATGGTCGGCTCAACCCGAAGTTTAGAAGAACATTTTTCCTTGCCGCCAGGTATCTGTTAAACAAACAGTCATCGAACCCGAAAGTCGGCTCAACACGAAGTTGAGAGGAACATTTGACCTTGCCGTGAAGCATATGTAGACAAACAGGAATCGAACCCGAATGCCGGCTCAACCCAAAGCTGAGAAGAACATCTGACCTTGCTGCCAGGCATCTGTTAAACAAACAGGCATCGAACCCGAAGGCCTGCTCAACCCGAAGTTGAGAAGAACATCTGACCTCAGCGTCAGGCATCTGTTAAACAAACAAGCATCAAACCTGAAGGCTGGCTCATCCCAAAGTTGAGAAGAACATCTGACCTCACTATCAGGCATCTGTTAAACAAAGAGGCATCAAACCAGAAGGCCGGCCCAACACGAAGTTGAGAAGTACATTTGACCTCACTGTTAGGCATCTGTTAAACAAACAGGAATCGAACCCGGAGGCCGGCTCAACACGAAGTTGAGAAGAACATCTGAACTCGCTGTAAGGCATTTGTTAAACAAACAGGCATCGAACTTGAAGGCCGGCTAAACACGAAGTTAAGAGGAACATCTGACCTCGCCATCAGGAATCGAACCCGAAGGCCGGCTCGACACGAGGTTGAGAGGAACATCTGACCTCGCTGTCAAGCATCTATTAAACAAACAGGCATCGAACCCGAAGGCTGGCTTAACCCGTAGTTGAGAAGAACATCTAACCTCACCGTCAGACATCTGTTAAACTAACAGGCATCGAACCGAAGGCCGGCTCAACACGAAGTTGAGAAGAACATCTGACCTCTCCGTCAGGAATCGAACCCGAAGGCCGGGTAGACACAAAGTTGAGAGGAACATCTGACCTCGCTTCCAGGCATATATTAAACAAACAGGCATCGAACTTGAAGGCCGGCTCAACCCGAAGTTGAGAAGAACATATGACCTCATTGTCAGGCATCTGTTAGACAAACAAGCATCGAACCCGAAGGTCGGCTCGACCCGAAGTTGAGATGAACATCTGACCTCGCCGTCAGGCATCTGTTAAACAAACAGGCATCGAACCCGAAGGCCGGCCCAACACGAAGTTGTGAGGAACATCTGACCTCGCCGTGAGGCATCTGTCAAATATACAGGCATCGAACCCGAAGGGCGGCTCAACCCGAAGTTGATAAGAACGTTAGACTTCGCCATCAGGCATCTGTTAAACAAACAAGCATCGAACCTGAAGTTCGGCTCAACATGAAGTTGAGAGGAACATTTGACCTTGCGGTTAGGAATCTTATAAATAATCGGGCATCGAACGCGAAAACCGGCTCAACCCGAACTTGAGAAGAACATTTGGCTTCACTAAACGACATCTCTTAAACAAACAGGCATTGAATTCGAAGGTCGACTCAATCTGATGTTGTGAAGAACATCTGACCTCGACGTCAAGCATCTGTTAAAGAAACAAGCATCGAACCCGGTGGTCGTATCAACCCTTAGTTGAGAAGAACATCTGAACTCTCTCTCAAGCATCTATTAAACATACATGCATCCAACCCAAAGGCCGGCTCAACATGAAGTTGAGAGGAGCATCTGACCTCGCCATCAGGCATCTGTTAAACAACCAGGCATCGAACGCGAGGTCCGGCACAGCACGAAGTTGAGAGGAACATCTGACCTTGCCGCCAAGCATCTGTTAAACAAACATGTATCAAACCCTTAGGACAGTTCAAACCGAAGTTGATAAGACCATCTGACCTTTCCGTTAGCATATGTTAAACAAACAGGAATCGAACCCGAAGGCCGGAACAACACGAAGTTCATAGGAATATCTGAAGTTGCCGTCATGGATCCATTAAACAAATAGGCATCAAACGCGAAGGTAGACACCACACGAAGTTGAGAGGAACATCTGACCTTGCCGCCAAGCATCTGTTAAACAAACACGTATCAAACCCTTAGAGCGACTCAAACCGAAGTTGAGAAGACCATCTGACCTTGCCGTTAGGCATATGTTAAACAAACAGGCATCGAACCCGAAGGCCGGAACAACACGAAGTTCATAGGAATATCTGAAGTTGCCTTCAGAGATCTGTTAACAAATAGGTATCGAACCCGAAGGCCGGTTCAACACGAAGTAGAGAAGAACAACTTACCTCGCTGTTAGGCATCTGTTAAACAAACAGGCATCGAATTTGATGGCTGGCTCAACCCGAAGTTTAGAAGAACACTTGACCTCACCGTCAGGAATCTGTTAAACAAACAGTCATCGAACCCGAATGTTGGCTCAACACAAAGTTGAGAGGAACATTTGACCTCTTCGTCGGGCATCTATAGACAAACAGGAATCAAACCCGAAGGCCGGCTCAACCCAATGTTGAGAAGAACATCTGACCTTGCTTCCAGGCATTTATTAAACAAACAGGCATCGAACCTGAAGGCCGACTCAACCCGAAGTTGAGAAGAACATCTGACCTCGCCGTCAGGCATCTGTTAAACAAACAGGCATCGAACCCGAAGGTCGGATCAACATGAAGTTGAGAGGAACATCTGACCTCGCCATCAGGCATCCGTTAAACAACCAGGCATCAAACGCGAAGGCCGGCATAACACCAATGTTAAGAGGAACATCTGACCTTGCCGCCACGCATCTGTTAAACAAACACGCATCGAACCCTTAGGGCAGCTCAAACCGAAGTTGAGAAGACTATCTGATCTTGCCGTCAGGCATCTGTTAAACAAACAGGCATCGAACCCGAAGGCCGGCTCAACACGAAGTTCATAGGAATACCTGACCTCGCTGTCAGGGATCTATTAAAAAAATAGGCATCCAACCCGAAGGCCGCCTCAACCCGAAGTTGAGAAGAACAACTGACCTAGCTATCAGGTATCTGTTAAACAAACAGACATCGAATTTGATGGCCGGCTCAAATCGAAGTTTAGAAGAACATTTGACCTTGCCGTCAGGTATCTGTTAAACAAACAGTCATCGAACCCGAAGGCCGGCTCAACCCAAAGTTGAGAAGAACATTTGACCTCGCTACCAGGCATCTGTTAAACAAACAGACATCTAACCCAAAGGCTGCCTCAACACGAAGTTGAGAAGTACATTTGACATCACCGTTAGGCATCTATTAAACAAACAGGCATCGAACCTGGAGGCCGGCTCAACACGAAGTTGAGAAGAACATCTGAACTCGCTGTCAGGCATCTGTTAAACAAACAGGCATCGTTCCCGAAGGTTAGCTCAACACGAAGTTAAGAGGAATATTTGACCTCGCCGTCAGGCATCTGTTAAACAAACAGGCATCGAACCTGAAGGCCGGCTAAACACGAAGTTAAGAGGAACATCTGAACTCGCCATCAGGAATCAAACCCGAAGGCCGGCTCGACACGAAGTTGAGAGGAACAACTGACCTCGTTGTCAAGCATTTGTTAAACAAACAGGCATCAAACCTGAAGGCATGCTGAAACCGTAGTTGAGAAGAACATCTGACCTCGCCGTCAGACATCTGTTAAACTAACAGGCATCGAACCCGAAGGCCGGCTCAACCCGAAGTTAAGAAGAACGTCTGACCTCGCTGTCAAGCATCTGTTGAACAAAAAGGCATCCAATCCGAAGGCCGGCTCAACCCGAAGTTAAGAAGAACATATGACCTTGCCGTCAGGCATCTGTTAAAGAAACGAGCATCGAACTCGAAACCCGGCTCAACCTGAAGTTGAGAAGAACATCTGACCTCGCCGTCAGGTATCTGTTAAACAAACAGGTATCGAATCCGAAGGTCGGCTCAACACGAAGTTGAGAGGAACATATTACCTCGCCGTGAGGCATCTTTTAAACAAAAAGGCATCGAACCCGAAGGGCGGCTCAACACGAAGTTGAGAAGAACATCTGACCTCGCCGTCAGGCATCGTTTAAACAAACAGGCATCGAATTTGAAGGCCGGCTCTACCCGAAGTTCAGAAGAACATTTGACCTTGCTGTAAGGCATCAGTTAAACAAACAGGAATCGAACCCGAAGGCCAGCTCAACCCGAAGTTGAGAAGAACATCTGACCTCGCCGTAAGGCATCTGTCAAATAAACAGGCATCGAGCCCGAAGGGCAGCTCAATCCGAAGTTGATAAGAACGTTAGACCTCGCCATCAGGCATCTGTTAAACAAACAGGCATCGAACCCGAAGGCCGTCTCAACACGAAGTTGAACGGAACATTTGACCTCGCTGTCAGGCATCTGTTAAACAATCAGGCATCGAACGCGAAGGGAGGCTAAACCCGAAGTTGAGAAGAGCATCTGACCTTGCTAACAGGCATCTGTTAAACAAACATGCATCGAACCTGAAGGTCGGCTCAATCCAAAGTTGAGAAGAACATCTGACCTTACCGTCGGGCATCTATTAAACAAACAGGCATAGAACCTGATGGTCGTCTCAACCATTAGTTGAGAAGAACATCTGAACTTGCTGTCAAGCATATGCTAAATAAACAGGCATCCAACCCGAAGGCCGGCTCAACTTGAAGTTGAGAGGAACATTTGACCTCGCCATCAGGCATCTGTTAAACAAACAGGCATCGAACGCGAATGCCGGCACAATACGAAGTTGAGAGGAACATCTGACCTTGCCGCCAGGCATATGTTAAACAAACACACATCAAACCCGTAGGGGGGCTCAAACCGAATTTCAGAAGACCATCTGACCTCGCCGTCAGGAATCTGTTAAACAAACAGGCATCGAACCCGAAGGTCGGATCAACACGAAATTCATAGGAATATCTGACCTCGCCATAAGGGATCTATTAAGTAAATAGGAATCGAATCCAAAGGCCGGCTCAACCCGAAGTTGAGAAGAATAAATAACCTAGCTGTCAGGCATCTGTTAAACAAACATGCATCGAATTTGATGGTCGGCTCAACCCGAAGTTTAGAAGAACATTTTTCCTTGCCTCCAGGTATCTGTTAAACAAACAATCATCGAACCCGAAATTCGGCTCAACACGAAGTTGAGAGGAACATTTGACCTTGCCGTGAAGCATATGTAGACAAACAGGAATCGAACCCGAATGCCGGCTCAACCCAAAGCTGAGAAGAACATCTGACCTTGCTGCCAGGCATCTGTTAAACAAACAGGCATCGAACCCGAAGGCCTGCTCAAGCCGAAGTTGAGAAGAACATCTGACCTCAGCGTCAGGCATCTGTTAAACAAACAAGCATCGAACCTGAAGGCTGGCTCATCCCAAAGTTGAGAAGAACATCTGACCTCACTGTCAGGCATCTGTTAAACAAAGACGCATCAAACCAGAAGGCCGGCCCAACACGAAGTTGAGAAGTACATTTGACCTCACTGTTAGGCATCTGTTAAACAAACAGGAATCGAACCCGGAGGCCGGCTCAACACGAAGTTGAGAAGAACATCTGAACTCGCCATCAGGAATCGAACCCGAAGGCCGGCTCGACACGAGGTTGAGATGAACATCTGACCTCGCTGTCAAGCATCTATTAAACAAACAGGCATCGAACCCGAAGGTCGGCTTAACCCGTAGTTGAGAAGAACATCTAACCTCACCGTCAGACATCTGTTAAACTAACAGGCATCGAAACGAAGGCCGGCTCAACACGAAGTTGAGAAGAACATCTGACCTCTCCGTCAGGAATCGAACCCGAAGGCCGGGTAGACACAAAGTTAAGAGGAACATCTGACCTCGCTTCCAGGCATATATTAAACAAACAGGCATCGAACTTGAAGGCCGGCTCAACCCGAAGTTGAGAAGAACATATGACCTCATCGTCAGGCATCTGTTAGACAAACAAGCATCGAACCCGAAGGTCGGCTCGACCCGAAGTTGAGAAGAACATCTGACCTCGCCGTCAGGCATCTGTTAAACAAACAGGCATCGAACCCGAAGGCCGGCCCAACACGAAGTTGTGAGGAACATCTGACCTCGCCGTGAGGCATCTGTCAAATATACAGGCATCGAACCCGAAGGGCGGCTCAACCCGAAGTTGATAAGAACGTTAGACTTCGCCATCAGGCATCTGTTAAACAAACAAGCATCGAACCCGAAGTTCGGCTCAACACGAAGTTGAGAGGAACATTTGACCTTGCGGTCAGGAATCTTATAAATAATCGGGCATCGAACGCGAAAACCGGCTCAACCCGAACTTGAGAAGAACATTTGGCTTCACTAACAGGCATCTCTTAAACAAACAGGCATCGAATTTGAAGGTCGACTCAATCTGATGTTGTGAAGAACATCTGACCTCGCCGTCAAGCATCTGTTAAAGAAACAAGCATCGAACCCGGTGGTCGTATCAACCCTTAGTTGAGAAGAACATCTGAACTCTCTCTCAAGCATCTATTAAACATACATGCATCCAACCCAAAGGCCGGCTCAACATGAAGTTGAGAGGAGCATCTGACCTCGCCATCAGGCATCTGTTAAACAACCAGGCATCGAACGCGAGGTCCGGCACAACACGAAGTTGAGAGGAACATCTGACCTTGCCGCCAAGCATCTGTTAAACAAACATGTATCAAACCCTTAGGACAGTTCAAACCGAAGTTGATAAGACCATCTGACCTTTCCGTTAGCATATGTTAAACAAACAGGAATCGAACCCGAAGGCCGGAACAACACGAATTTCATAGGAATATCTGAAGTTGCCGTCATGGATCCATTAAACAAATAGGCATCAAACGCGAAGGTAGACACAACACGAAGTTGAGAGGAACATCTGACCTTGCCGCCAAGCATCTGTTAAACAAACACGTATCAAACCCTTAGAGCGACTCAAACCGAAGTTGAGAAGACCATCTGACCTTGCCGTTAGGCATATGTTAAACAAACAGGCATCGAACCCGAAGGCCGGAACAACACGAAGTTCATAGGAATATCTGAAGTTGCCTTCAGAGATCTGTTAACAAATAGGTATCGAACCCGAAGGCCGGTTCAACACGAAGTAGAGAAGAACAACTTACCTCGCTGTTAGGCATCTGTTAAACAAACAGGCATCGAATTTGATGGCTGGCTCAACCCGAAGTTTAGAAGAACACTTGACCTCACCGTCAGGAATCTGTTAAAGAAACAGTCATCGAACCCGAATGTTGGCTCAACACGAAGTTGAGAGGAACATTTGACCTCTTCATCGGGCATCTATAGACATCTGACCTTGCTTCAAGGCATCTGTTAAACAAACAGGCATCGAACCTGAAGGCCGACTCAACCCGAAGTTGAGAAGAACATCTGACCTCGCCGTCAGGCATCTGTTAAACAAACAGGCACCGAACCCGAAGGCCGGCTCAACCCGAAGTTGAGAAGAACATCTGACCTCGCCGTCAGGCATCTGTTAAACAAACAGGCATCGAACCTGAAGGCCGGCTCAACACAAAGTTGAGAAGTACATTTAACCTCACCGTTAGGCATCTGTTAAACAAACAGGCATCGAACCCGGAGGCCGGCTCAACACGGAGTTGAGAAGAACATTTGAACTCGCTGTCAGGCATCTGTTAAACAAATAGGCATCGATCCCGAAGGTCGGCTCAACACGAAGTTGAGAGGAATATATGACCTCGCCGTCAGGCATCTGTTAAACAAACAGACATCGAACCTGAAGGCCGGCTAAACACGAAGTTAAGAGGAACATCTGACCTCGCTGTCAGGAATCGAACCCAAAGGTTGGCTCAACACGAAGTTGAGAGGAACATCTGACCTTGCTGTCAAGCCTTTGTTAAACAAACAGGCATCGAACCCGAAGGCCGGCTTAACCCGTAGTTAAGAAGAACATCTGACCTCGCTGTCAGACATTTGTTAAACTAACAGGCATCAAACTCGAAGGCCAGCTCAACATGAATTTGAGAAGATCATCTGATCTCGCCGTCAGGAATCGAACCCGAAGGCTGGCTAGACAAAAAGTTGAGAGGAACATCTGACCTCGCTGTCAAGCATCTGTTAAACAAACAGACATCGAATCCGAAGGCCGGCTCAACCCGAAGTTAAGAAGAACATTTGAACTTGCCGTCAGGCATCTGTTTAAGAAACAGGCATCGAACCCGAAACCCGACTCAACCTGAAGGTTAGAAGAACATCTGACCTCGCTGTCAAGTATCTGTTAAACAAACAGGCATCGAACACGAAGGCCGGCTCAACACGAAGTTGAGGGGAACATCTGACCTCGCCATGAGATATCTTTTAAACAAACAGGCATCGAACCTGAAGGGCGCTTCAACACGAAGTTGAGAAGAACATCTGACCTCGCCGTGAGGCATCTATTAAACAAAAAGGCATTGAATATGAAGGCTGGCTCAACCCGAAGATCAGAAGAACATCCGACCTCGCTGTCAGGCATCAGTTAAACAAACAGGATTCGAACCTGAAGGCCGGCTCAACCAGAGGTTGAGAAGTACATCTGACCTTGCCGCCATGCATCTGTTAAACAAATAAGCATCAAACCCGAATGCCGACTCAACCTGAAGTTGAGAAGAACATCTGACCTCGCTGTTAGGCATCTGTTAAACAAACAAGCATCGAACCCGAAGGCCGGCTCAAATCGAAGTTGAGAAGAACATCTGACCTCGCCGTCAGGCATCTATTAAACAAATAGGCATCGAACCCGAAGGCCGGCTTAACACGTAGATGAGAAGTACATCTGACCTTGCCGTTAAGCATCTAAGAAATAAATAGGTATCAAACCCGAAGGGCGGCTTAACCCGAAGTTGATGAGAACATTAGACCTCACCATCAAGCATTTGTTAAACAAACAGGCATCGAACCCGAAGGCCGGCTCAACACGAAGTTGAGAGGAACATCTGACCTCACTGTCAGGCAATTGTTAAACAATCAGGCATCGAACATGAAGCGTGGCTCAACCCGAAGTTGAGAAGAACATCTGCCTGGCTGACAGGCATCTGTTAAACAAACAGGCATCGAACCCGAAGGTCGGCTCAATCCGAAGTTGAGAAGAACATCTAACCTCGCCGTTAGGCATCTGTTAACCAAACAGGCATCGAACCCGAAGGCCGGCTCAACTTGAAGTTGAGAAGAACATCTGACCTTGCCGTAAGGCATCTATTAAACAAAAAGGCATCGAACCCGAAGGCCGGCTCAACACGTAGATGAGAAGTACATCTGACCTCGCCGTTAGGCGTCTAACAAATAAACTGGCATCGAACCCGGAGGGCGGCTCAACTCGAAGTTGATGAGAACATTAGACCTCACCATTAGGCATCTGTTAAACAAACAGGCATCGAACCCGAAGGCCGGCTCAACATGAAGTTGAGAGGAACATTTGACCTTGCTATCAGGCATCTGTTAAACAATCAGGCATCGAACGCGAAGGGTGGCTCAACCCGAAGATGAGAAGAACATCTGACCTCGCTGATAGGCATCTATTAAACAAACAAGCATCGTACCCGAAGGCCGGCTTAATCTGAAGTTGAGAAGAACATCTGACCTCGCCGTTAGGCATCTGTTAAACAAACAGGCATCGAACCCGAAGGCCGGATCAACACGAAGTTGAGAAGTTCATTTGACCTCTCCATGAGGCATCTTTTAAAAAAAACAGGCATCGAACCCGGAGGCCGGCTCAACACGATGTTGAGAAGAACATCTGAACTCGCTGTAGGAATCTGTTAAACAAACAGGCATCGATCCCGACGTTCGTCTCGACATGAAGTTGGGAGGAATATCTGACCTAGCCGTCAGGCATCTGTTAAGCAAACAGGCATCGAACCCGAAGGGCGACTCACGACGAAGTTGAGAAGTACATCTGACCTCGTCGTCAGGCATCTGTTAAACAAACAGGCATCGAACCCGAAGGCCGGCTCGACACAAAGTTGAGAGGAACATCTGAATTTGTTGTCACGCATCTGTTAAACAAATAGGCATCGAACCCAAAGGCCGGCTCAACCCGTAGTTGAGAAGAACATCTGACCTCGCCGTCAGGCATCTATTAAACAAACAGCCATCGAACCCGAAGGCCGGCTCAACCCGTAGATAAGAAGAACATCTGACCTCGTTGTTTGGCATCTAACAAATAAACAGGCATCGAACCCGAAGGCCGCCTAGACACGAAGTTGAGAGGAACATCAAACCTAACTGTTAGGCATCTGTTAAAAAAACAGGCATCGAATCTGAAGGCCGCCTGAACTTGTCGTCGAGCATCTGTTAAAGAATAAAGCATCGAACCCGAAACCTGGCTCAACCTGAAGTTGAGAAGAACATCTGACCTCGACGTCAGGTATCTGTTAAACAAACAGGAATCGAACCCGAACGCCGGCTCAACACGAAGTTGAGAGGAATATCTGACCTCGCCGTCAGGGATCTGTTAAACAGATAGGCATCGAACCCGAAGGCCGGCTCAACCCGAAGTTGAAAAGAACAACTGACCTCGCTGTCAGGCATCTGTTAAACAAACAGGCATCGAACCCGAAGGCCGGCTCAACCCGAAGCTGGGAAGAACATCTGACCTCGCCGTTAGGTATCTGTTAAACAAACAGGCATCGAACCCCAAGGTCGGCTCACCCAAAAGTTGATAAGAACATTAGACCTTGCCGTAAGGCATCTGTTAAACAAACAGGCATCGAACCCGAAGGCCGGCTCAACTTGAAGTTGAGAAGAACATCTGACCTTGCCGTAAGGCATCTATTAAACAAAAAGGCATCGAACCCGAAGGCCGGCTCAACACGTAGATGAGAAGTACATCTGACCTCGCCGTTAGGCGTCTAACAAATAAACTGGCATCGAACCCGGAGGGCGGCTCAACCCGAAGTTGATGAGAACATTAGACCTCACCATTAGGCATCTGTTAAACAAACAGGCATCGAACCCGAAGGCCGGCTCAACATGAAGTTGAGAGGAACATTTGACCTTGCTATCAGGCATCTGTTAAACAATCAGGCATCGAACGCGAAGGGTGGCTCAACCCGAAGATGAGAAGAGCATCTGACCTCGCTGATAGGCATCTATTAAACAAACAAGCATCGTACCCGAAGGCCGGCTTAATCTGAAGTTGAGAAGAACATCTGACCTCGCCGTTAGGCATCTGTTAAACAAACAGGCATCGAACCCGAAGGCCGGATCAACACGAAGTTGAGAAGTTCATTTGACCTCTCCATGAGGCATCTTTTAAAAAAACAGGCATCGAACCCGGAGGCCGGCTCAACACGATGTTGAGAAGAACATCTGAACTCGCTGTAGGAATCTGTTAAACAAACAGGCATCGATCCCGACGTTCGGCTCGACATGAAGTTGGGAGGAATATCTGACCTAGCCGTCAGGCATCTGTTAAGCAAACAGGCATCGAACCCGAAGGGCGACTCACGACGAAGTTGAGAAGTACATCTGACCTCGTCGTCAGGCATCTGTTAAACAAACAGGCATCGAACCCGAAGGCCGGCTCGACACAAAGTTGAGAGGAACATCTGAATTTGTTGTCACGCATCTGTTAAACAAATAGGCATCGAACCCAAAGGCCGGCTCAACCCGTAGTTGAGAAGAACATCTGACCTCGCCGTCAGGCATCTATTAAACAAACAGCCATCGAACCCGAAGGCCGGCTCAACCCGTAGATAAGAAGAACATCTGACCTCGTTGTTTGGCATCTAACAAATAAACAGGCATCGAACCCGAAGGCCGCCTAGACACGAAGTTGAGAGGAACATCAAACCTAACTGTTAGGCATCTGTTAACAAAACAGGCATCGAATCTGAAGGCCGCCTGAACTTGCCGTCGAGCATCTGTTAAAGAAACAAGCATCGAACCCGAAACTTGGCTCAACCTGAAGTTGAGAAGAACATCTGACCTCGACGTCAGGTATCTGTTAAACAAACAGGAATCGAACCCGAACGCCGGCTCAACACGAAGTTGAGAGGAATATCTGAACTCGCCGTCAGGGATCTGTTAAACAGATAGGCATCGAACCCGAAGGCCGGCTCAACCCGAAGTTGAAAAGAACAACTGACCTCGCTGTCAGGCATCTGTTAAACAAACAGGCATCGAACCCGAAGGCCAGCTCAACCCGAAGCTGGGAAGAACATCTGACCTCGCCGTTAGGCATCTGTTAAACAAACAGGCATCGAACCCCAAGGTCGGCTCACCCAAAAGTTGATAAGAACATTAGACCTTGCCGTAAGGCATCTTTTAAACAAACAGGCATCGAACCCGAATGCTGGCTCAACCCGAAGTTGAGAAGAAAATATGACCTCGCCGTCAGGCATCTGTTAAACAAACAGGCATCAAACCCGAATGCCGACTCAACCCGAAGTTGAGATGAACATCTGACCTCGCCGTCAGACATCTATTAAACAATCAAGAATCGAACCCGAAGGCCGTCTCAACCCTTAGTTGAGAAGAACATCTGAACTCGCTGTCAAGCATTTGTTGAACAAACAGGCATCAAACCCGAAGGCCGACTCAACTTGAAGTTGAGAGGAACATATGACCTCGCCATCAGGCATCTGTTAAACAACCAGGCATCAAACGCGAAGGCCGGCACAACACGAAGTTGAGAGGAACATCTGACATTTCCGCCCGGAATCTGTTAAACACACACGTATTGAACCAGTAGGGCGGCTCAAACCGTAGTTGAGAACACCATCTGACCTCGCCGTCAGGCATCTGTTAAACAAACATGCATAGAACCCGAAGGCCGGCTCAACACGAAGTTCATAGGAATATCTGACCTCGCCGTCAGGGATCTGTTAAACAAATAGGCATCGAACCCGAAGGCCGGCTCAACCCGAAGTTGAAAAGAACAACTGACCTCGCTGTCAAGCATCTGTTAAACAAACAGGAATCGAATTTGAAGGTCGGCTCAACCCGAAGTTTAGAAGAACATTTGACCTCGCCGTCAGGTATTTGTTAAACAAACAGTCATCGAACCCGAAGGTAGGCTCAACACGAAGTTAAAAGAAACATTTGACCTCGCTGTCAGGCATCTGCAGAAAAACAGGAATCGGACCCAAATTCCGGCTCAACCCAAAGTTGAGAAGAACATCTGACCTCGCTGCTAGGCATCTGTTAAACAAACAGGCATCAAACCTGAAGGTCGGCTCAACCGAAGTTGAGAAGAACAACAGACCTCGTCTTCAGGCATCTGTTAAACAAACAGGCATCGAACCCGAAGGCCGGCTCAACCCAAAGTTGAGAAGAATATCTGACCTCGCCGACAGGCATATTTTAAACAAACATGCATTGAACCCGAAGGTCGGCTCAACACGAAGTTGAGAAGTACATTTGACGTCACCGTTAGGCATCTGCTAAACAAACAGGCATCGAACCCGGAGGCCGGCTCAACACGAAGTTGAGAAGAACATCTGAACTCGATGTTAGGCATCTGTTAAACAAACAAGTATCGATCCCGATGTTCGGCTCGACACGAAGTTAAAAGGAATATCTGACCTCGCCGTCAGGCATCTGTTAAGCAAACAGGCATCGAACCCGAAGGCAGGCTCAACACGAAGTTGAGAGGAACATCTGACTTTGTTTTCACGCATCTGTTAAACAAATAGGCATCGAACCCAAAGGCCGGCTCAACCCATAGTTGAGAAGAACATCTGACCTCGCTGTCAGACATGTGTTAAACAAACAGGCATCGAACCCGAAGGCCAGCTTAACACGAAGTTAAGAAGAACATCTGACCTCGCCGTCAGGCATCGAACCCGAAGGCCGGCAGGACACGAAGTTGAGAGGAACATCAGATCTAATTGTTAGGCATCTGTTAAACGAACAGACATCGAATCTGAAGGCCTGCTCAACCCGAAGTTAAGAAGAACATCTGAACTTGCCGTCAAGCATCTGTTAAAGAAACAAGCATCGAACCTGAAACCCGGCTCAACCTGAAGTTAAGAAGAACATCTGACCTCGACTTCAGGTATCTATTAAACAACCTGAAGTTGAGTGGAACACCTGACCTCGCTGTGAGGCATCTTTTAAACAAACAGGCATCGATCCCGAAGGTCGGATCATCGCGAAGTTTAGAGGAATATCTGACCTCGCCATCAGGAATCTGTTAAATAAACAGGCATCGAACCCAAAGGTCGGCTCAACACGAAGTTAATAGGAACATCTGACTCGCCGTCAGGCATCGAACCCGAACGCCGGCTCGACAGGAAGTAGAAAGGAACATCTGACCTCACTGTCAAGCATCTGTTAAACAAACAGGCATCGAACCCGAAGGCTGGCTCAACCCGTAGTTGAGAAGAACATCTGACCTCGCCGTCAGACATCTGTTAAATAAACAAGCATCGAACCTGAAGGCCGACTCAACACGAAGTTAAGAGGAATATCTGACCTCATCGTCAGGCATCGAACCCGGCTCGACACGAAGTTGAGAGGAACGTCTGACTTTGCTGTCAAGCATCTGTTAAACAAATAGGCATCGAACCCAAAGGCCAGCTCAACCCGTAGTTGAGAAGAACATCTGACCTCGCCGTCAGACATGTGTTAAACAAACAGACATCAAACCCGAAGGCCGGCTTAACACGAAGTTCAGAAGAACATTTGACCTCGCCGTCAGGCATCGAACCCGAAGGCCAGCTAGACACGAAGTTGAGAGGAACATATGACCTCAATGTCAAGAATCTGTTAAACAAACAACATCGAATCTGAAGGTTGGCTCAACCCAAAGTTAAGAAGAACACCTGACCTTGCCGTCAGGCATTTGTTAAAGAAACAGGCATCAAACCCGAAACCCGGCTCAACCTTAAGTTTAGAAGAACATTTGACCTCGACGTAAGGTATCTGTTAAACAAACAGGCATCGAACTCGAAGGCCGGCTCAACACAAAGTTTAGAGGAACCTTTGACCTCGCCGTGAGGCATCTTTTAAACAAACAAGCATCGAACCCGAAGTGCGGCTCAACACAAAGTTGATAAGAACATCTGACCTCATCGTTAGGCATCTGTTAAACAAACAGGCATCAAACCTGGAGGCCGGCTCAACACGAAGTTGAGAAGAACATCAGAACTCGCTGTCAGGCATCTGTTAAACAAACATGCATCGATCCCGAAGGTCGTCTGAACACGAAGTTGAGAGGAATATCTGACCTCCTCGTCAGGTATCTATTAAATAAACAGGAATCAAACCCAAAGGTCGGCTCAACACGAAGTTAAGAGGAACATTTGAATCGCCGTCAGGCATCGAACCCGAAGGCTGGCTCGACATGAAGTTGAGAGGAACATCTGACCTCGCTGTCAAGCATCTGTTACACAAACAGGCATCGAACCCGAAGGCTGGCTCAACCCGTAGTTCAGAAGAACATCTGACCTCGCCGTCAGACATTTGTTAAACAAACAGGATCAAACCTGAAGGCTGGCTCAACACGAAGTTGTGAAGAACATCTGACCTCGCCGTCAGGCATTGAACCCAAAGGCCGGCTAGACACGAAGTTGAGATGAACATCTTACCTCGCTGTCAAGCATCTGTTAAAAAAACAGGCATCCAATCCGGAGGTCGGCTCAACCCGAAGTTACGAAGAACATCTGACCTTGCCGTCAGGCATCTGTTAAAGAAACATGCATCGAACCCGAAACCCGGCTCAACCTGAAATTGAGAAGAACATCTGACCTCGCCATCAGGTATCTATTAAACAAACAGGCATCGAACCCGAAGGCCTACTCAACACGAAGTTGAGAGGAACATCTGACCTCGCCATGAGGCATCTTTTAAAAAAACAGGCATCTAACCCGAAGGGCGGCTCAACACGAAGTTGATAAGAACATCTGACCTAACCGTTAGGCATCTGTTATCCAAACAGGCATCGAACCCAAAGGCCGACTCAACACGAAGTTTAGAAGAACATCTAAACTCGTTGTCAGGCATCTGTTAAACAAACAGGCATCGATCCCGAAGGTCGGCACAACACAAAGTAGAGAGGAATATCTGACCTCACCGTCAGGAATTTGTTAAACAAACAGGCATCGAACCCGAAGGCAGACTTAACACGAAGCTAAGAGCAACATCTGACCTCGCCGTCAGGCATCAAACCCGAAGGTCGGCTCGACACGAAGTTGAGAGGAACATCTGACCTCGCTGTCAAGCATCTTTTAAATAAACAGGCGTCGAACCCGAAGGCCGGCTCAACCCGTAGTTGAGAAGAACATCTGACCTCACTGTCAGACATGTGTTAAACAAACAGGCATCGAACCCGAAGGCCAGCTTAACACGAAGTTCAGAAGAACATCTGATCTCGCCGTCAGGCATCGAACCCGAAGGCGGGCAGGACACGAAGTTGAGAGGAACATCAGATCTAACTGTTAGGCATCTGTTAAACGAACAGGCATCGAATCTGAAGGCCTGCTCAACCCGAAGTTAAGAAGAACATCTGAACTTGCCATCAAGCATCTGTTAAATAAACAAGCATCGAACCTGAAACCCGGCTCAACCTGAAGTTGAGAAGAACATCTGACCTCGACTTCAGGTATCTATTAAACAAACAAGCATCGAACCCGAATGCCGGCTCAACACGAAGTTGAGAGGAACACCTGACCTTGCTGTGAGGCATCTTTTAAACAAACAGGCATCGATCCCGAAGGTCAGATCATCACGAAGTTTAGAGGAATATCTGACCTCGCCGTCAGGAATCTCTTAAATAAACAGGTATCGAACACAAAGGTCGGCTCAACACGAAGTTAATAGGAATATCTGACCTTACTGTCAAGCATCTCTTAAACAAACAAGCATCAAACCCGAAGGCTGGCTTAACCCGTAGTTGAGAAGAACATCTGACCTCGCCGTCAGACATCTGTTAAATAAACAAGCATCAAACCTGAAGGCCGACTCAACACGAAGTTAAGAGGAACATTTGACCTCGCCGTCAGGCATCGAACCCGAAGGCCGGCTCGACACGAAGTTGAGAGGAACGTCTGACTTTGCTGTCAAGCATCTGTTAAACAAATAGGCATCAAACCCAAAGGTCAGCTCAACCCGTAGTTAAGAAGAACATCTGAACTCGCCGTCAGACATGTGTTAAACAAACAGACATTGAACCCGAAGGCCGGCTTAACACGAAGTTCAGAAGAACATTTGACCTCGTCGTCAGGCATCGAACCCGAAGGCCAGCTAGACACGAAGTTGAGAGGAACATATGACCTCGATGTCAAGAATATGTTAAACAAACAACATCGAATCTGAAGCTCGGCTCAACCCGAAGTTAAGAAGAACACCTGACCTTGCCGTCAGGCATTTGTTAAAGTAACAGACATCAAACCCGAAACCCGACTCAACCATAAGTTTAGAAGAACATTTGACCTCGACGTAAGGTATCTGTTAAACAAACAGGCATCGAACCCGAAGGCCGGCTCAACACAAAGGTGAGAGGAACCTCTGACCTCGCCTTGAGGCATCTTTTAAACAAACAGGCATCGAACCCGAAGTGCGGCTCAACACAAAGTTGATAAGAACATCTGACCTCATCGTTAGGCATCTGTTAAACAAACAGGCATCGAACCTGGAGGCCGGCTCAACACGAAGTTGAGAAGAACATCAGAACTCGCTGTCAGGCATCAGTTAAACAAACATGCATCGATCTCGAAGGTCGGCTCAACACGAAGTTGAGAGGAATATCTGACCTCCCCGTCAGGAATCGATTAAATAAACAGACATCGAACCCAAAGATCGACTCAACACGAAGTTAAGAGGAACATTTGACTCGCCATCAGGCATCGAACCCGTAGGCTGGCTCGACACGAAGTTGAGAGGAACATCTGACCTCGCTGTCAAGCATCTGTTACACAAACAGGCATCGAACCCGAAGGCTGGCTCAACCCGTAGTTCAGAAGAACATCTGACCTCGCCGTCAGACATTTGTTAAACAAACAGGATCAAACCTGAAGGCTGGCTCAACACGAAGTTGTGAAGAACATCTGACCTCGCCGTCAGGCATTGAACCCAAAGGCCGGCTAGACACGAAGTTGAGATGAACATCTTACCTCGCTGTCAAGCATCTGTTAAGAAAACAGGCATCCAATCCGGAGGTCGGCTCTACCCGAAGTTACGAAGAACATCTGACCTTGCCGTCAGGCATCTGTTAAAGAAACATGCATCGAACCCGAAACCCGGCTCAACCTGAAATTGAGAAGAACATCTGACCTCGCCATCAGGTATCTATTAAACAAACAGGCATCGAACCCGAAGGCCTACTCAACACGAAGTTGAGAGGAACATCTGACCTCGCCATGAGGCATCTTTTAAAAAAACAGGCATCTAACCCAAAGGGCGGCTCAACACGAAGTTGATAAGAACATCTGACCTAACCGTTAGGCATCTGTTATCTAAACAGGCATCGAACCCAAAGGCCGACTCAACACGAAGTTTAGAAGAACATCTAAACTCGTTGTCAGGCATCTGTTAAACAAACAGGCATCGATCCCGAAGGTCGGCACAACACAAAGTAGAGAGGAATATCTGACCTCACCGTCAGGAATTTGTTAAACAAACAGGCATCGAACCCGAAGGCAGACTTAACACGAAGCTAAGAGCAACATCTGACCTCGCCGTCAGGCATCAAACCCGAAGGTCGGCTCGACACGAAGTTGAGAGGAACATCTGACCTCGCTGTCAAGCATCTTTTAAATAAACAGGCGTCGAACCCGAAGGCCGGCTCAACCCGTAGTTGAGAAGAACATCTGACCTCACTGTCAGACATGTGTTAAACAAACAGGCATCGAACCCGAAGGCCAGCTTAACACGAAGTTCAGAAGAACATCTGATCTCGCCGTCAGGCATCGAACCCGAAGGCGGGCAGGACACGAAGTTGAGAGGAACATCAGATCTAACTGTTAGGCATCTGTTAAACGAACAGGCATCGAATCTGAAGGCCTGCTCAACCCGAAGTTAAGAAGAACATCTGAACTTGCCATCAAGCATCTGTTAAATAAACAAGCATCGAACCTGAAACCCGGCTCAACCTGAAGTTGAGAAGAACATCTGACCTCGACTTCAGGTATCTATTAAACAAACAGGCATCGAACCCGAATGCCGGCTCAACACGAAGTTGAGAGGAACACCTGACCTTGCTGTGAGGCATCTTTTAAACAAACAGGCATCGATCCCGAAGGTCAGATCATCACGAAGTTTAGAGGAATATCTGACCTCGCCGTCAGGAATCTCTTAAATAAACAGGTATCGAACACAAAGGTCGGCTCAACACGAAGTTAAGAGGAATATCTGACCTTACTGTCAAGCATCTCTTAAACAAACAAGCATCAAACCCGAAGGCTGGCTTAACCCGTAGTTGAGAAGAACATCTGACCTCGCCGTCAGCCATCTGTTAAATAAACAAGCATCAAACCTGAAGGCCGACTCAACACGAAGTTAAGAGGAACATTTGACCTCGCCGTCAGGCATCGAACCCGAAGGCCGGCTCGACACGAAGTTGAGAGGAACGTCTGACTTTGCTGTCAAGCATCTGTTAAACAAATAGGCATCAAACCCAAAGGTCAGCTCAACCCGTAGTTGAGAAGAACATCTGAACTCGCCGTCAGACATGTGTTAAACAAACAGACATTGAACCCGAAGGCCGGCTTAACACGAAGTTCAGAAGAACATTTGACCTCGTCGTCAGGCATCGAACCCGAAGGCCAGCTAGACACGAAGTTGAGAGGAACATATGACCTCGATGTCAAGAATATGTTAAACAAACAACATCGAATCTGAAGCTCGGCTCAACCCGAAGTTAAGAAGAACACCTGACCTTGCCGTCAGGCATTTGTTAAAGTAACAGACATCAAACCCGAAACCCGACTCAACCATAAGTTTAGAAGAACATTTGACCTCGACGTAAGGTATCTGTTAAACAAACAGGCATCGAACCCGAAGGCCGGCTCAACACAAAGGTGAGAGGAACCTCTGACCTCGCCTTGAGGCATCTTTTAAACAAACAGGCATCGAACCCGAAGTGCGGCTCAACACAAAGTTGATAAGAACATCTGACCTCATCGTTAGGCATCTGTTAAACAAACAGGCATCGAACCTGGAGGCCGGCTCAACACGAAGTTGAGAAGAACATCAGAACTCGCTGTCAGGCATCAGTTAAACAAACATGCATCGATCTCGAAGGTCGGCTCAACACGAAGTTGAGAGGAATATCTGACCTCCCCGTCAGGAATCGATTAAATAAACAGGCATCGAACCCAAAGATCGACTCAACACGAAGTTAAGAGGAACATTTGACTCGCCATCAGGCATCGAACCCGTAGGCTGGCTCGACACGAAGTTGAGAGGAACATCTGACCTCGCTGTCAAGCATCTGTTACACAAACAGGCATCGAACCCGAAGGCTGGCTCAACCCGTAGTTCAGAAGAACATCTGACCTCGCCGTCAGACATTTGTTAAACAAACAGGATCAAACCTGAAGGCTGGCTCAACACGAAGTTGTGAAGAACATCTGACCTCGCCGTCAGGCATTGAACCCAAAGGCCGCCTAGACACGAAGTTGAGATGAACATCTTACCTCGCTGTCAAGCATCTGTTAAAAAAACAGGCATCCAATCCGGAGGTCGGCTCTACCCGAAGTTATGAAGAACATCTGACCTTGCCGTCAGGCATCTGTTAAAGAAACATGCATCGAACCCGAAACCCGGCTCAACCTGAAATTGAGAAGAACATCTGACCTCGCCATCAGGTATCTATTAAACAAACAGGCATCGAACCCGAAGGCCTACTCAACACGAAGTTGAGAGGAACATCTAACCTCGCCATGAGGCATCTTTTAAAAAAACAGGCATCTAACCCGAAGGGCGGCTCAACACGAAGTTGATAAGAACATCTGACCTAACCGTTAGGCATCTGTTATCCAAACAGGCATCGAACCCAAAGGCCGACTCAACACGAAGTTTAGAAGAACATCTAAACTCGTTGTCAGGCATCTGTTAAACAAACAGGCATCGATCCCGAAGGTCGGCACAACACAAAGTAGAGAGGAATATCTGACCTCACCGTCAGGAATTTGTTAAACAAACAGGCATCGAACCCGAAGGCAGACTTAACACGAAGCTAAGAGCAACATCTGACCTCGCCGTCAGGCATCAAACCCGAAGGTCGGCTCGACACGAAGTTGAGAGGAACATCTGACCTCGCTGTCAAGCATCTGTTAAATAAACAGGCGTCGAACCCGAAGGCCGGCTCAACCCGTAGTTGAGAAGAACATCTGACCTCAGTGTCAAACATGTGTTAAACAAACAGGCATCGAACCCGAAGGCCAGCTTAACACGAAGTTCAGAAGAACATCTGATCTCGCCGTCAGGCATCGAACCCGAAGGCGGGCAGGACACGAAGTTGAGAGGAACATCAGATCTAACTGTTAGGCATCTGTTAAACGAACAGGCATCGAATCTGAAGGCCTGCTCAACCCGAAGTTAAGAAGAACATCTGAACTTGCCATCAAGCATCTGTTAAATAAACAAGCATCGAACCTGAAACCCGGCTCAACCTGAAGTTGAGAAGAACATCTGACCTCGACTTCAGGTATCTATTAAACAAACAGGCATCGAACCCGAATGCCGGCTCAACACGAAGTTGAGAGGAACACCTGACCTTGCTGTGAGGCATCTTTTAAACAAACAGGCATCGATCCCGAAGGTCAGATCATCACGAAGTTTAGAGGAATATCTGACCTCGCCGTCAGGAATCTCTTAAATAAACAGGTATCGAACACAAAGGTCGGCTCAACACGAAGTTAAGAGGAATATCTGACCTTACTGTCAAGCATCTCTTAAACAAACAGGCATCGAACCCGAAGGCTGGCTTAACCCGTAGTTGAGAAGAACATCTGACCTCGCCGTCAGACATCTGTTAAATAAACAAGCATCAAACCTGAAGGCCGACTCAACACGAAGTTAAGAGGAACATTTGACCTCGCCGTCAGGCATCGAACCCGAAGGCCGGCTCGACACGAAGTTGAGAGGAACGTCTGACTTTGCTGTCAAGCATCTGTTAAACAAATAGGCATCAAACCCAAAGGTCAGCTCAACCCGTAGTTGAGAAGAACATCTGAACTCGCCGTCAGACATGTGTTAAACAAACAGACATCGAACCCGAAGGCCGGCTTAACACGAAGTTCAGAAGAACATTTGACCTCGTCGTCAGGCATCGAACCCGAAGGCCAGCTAGACACGAAGTTGAGAGGAACATATGACCTCGATGTCAAGAATATGTTAAACAAACAACATCGAATATGAAGCTCGGCTCAACCCGAAGTTAAGAAGAACACCTGACCTTGCCGTCAGGCATTTGTTAAAGTAACAGACATCAAACCCGAAACCCGACTCAACCATAAGTTTAGAAGAACATTTGACCTCGACGTAAGGTATCTGTTAAACAAACAGGCATCGAACCCGAAGGCCGGCTCAACACAAAGTTGAGAGGAACCTCTGACCTCGCCTTAAGGCATCTTTTAAACAAACAGGCATCGAACCCGAAGTGCGGCTCAACACAAAGTTGATAAGAACATCTGACCTCATCGTTAGGCATCTGTTAAACAAACAGGCATCGAACCTGGAGGCCGGCTCAACACGAAGTTGAGAAGAACATCAGAACTCGCTGTCAGGCATCAGTTAAACAAACATGCATCGATCTCGAAGGTCGGCTCAACACGAAGTTGAGAGGAATATCTGACCTCCCCGTCAGGAATTGATTAAATAAACAGGCATCGAACCCAAAGATCGACTCAACACGAAGTTAAGAGGAACATTTAACTCGCCATCAGGCATCAAACCCGTAGGCTGGCTCGACACGAAGTTGAGAGGAACATCTGACCTCGCTGTCAAGCATCTGTTACAAAAACAGGCATCGAACCCGAAGGCTGGCTCAACCCGTAGTTCAGAAGAACATCTGACCTCGCCGTCAGGCATTGAACCCAATGGCCGGCTAGACACGAAGTTGAGATGAACATCTGACATCGCTGTCAAGCATCTGTTAAAAAAACAGGCATCCAATCCGAAGGTCGGCTCAACCCGAAGTTACGAAGAACATCTGACCTTGCCGTCAGGCATCTGTTAAAGAAACATGCATCGAACCCGAAACCCGGCTCAACCTGAAATTGAGAAGAACATCTGATCTCGCCATCAGGTATCTGTTAAACAAACAGGCACAAACCCAAGGCTGACTCAACACGAAGTTGAGAGGAACATTTGACCTAGCCGTGAGGCATCTTTTAAAAAAACAGGCATCTAACCCGAAGGGCGGTTCAACACGAAGTTGATAAGAACATCTGACCTAACCGTTAGGCATCTGTTATACAAACAGTCATCGAACCCAAAGGCTGACTCAACACGAAGTTTAGAAGAACATCTAAACTCGCTGTCAGGCATCTGCTAAACAAACAGACATCGATCCCGAAGGTCGGCATAACATGAAGTAGAGAGGAATATCTGACCTCACCGTCAGGAATCTGTTAAACAAACAGGGATCGAACACGAAGGAAGACTTAACACGAAGTTAAGAGGAACATCTGACCTCGCCGTCAGGCATCAAACCCGAAGGCCGGCTCGACACGAAGTTGAGAGGAACATCTGACCTCGCTGTCAAGCATCTTTTAAACAAACAGGCATCGAACGCGAAGGTCGGCTCAACCCGTAGTTGAGAAGAACATCTGACCTTGCCGTCAGACATCTGTTAAACAAACAGGCATCGAACCCGAAGGCCGACTCAACACGAAGTTGAGAAGAACATCTGACCTCGCCGTCAGGCATGGAACCGAAAGGCCGGCTAGACACGAAGTTGAGAGGAACATCTGACCTCGCTGTCAAGCATCTGTTAAACTAACAGGCATCCAATTCGGAGGTCGGCTCAACCCAAAGTTACGAAGAACATCTGACCTTGCCGTCAGGCATCTGTTAAAGAAACACGCATCGAACCCGAAGGCCGGCTCAACCTAAAGTTGAGAAGAACATCTGACCTTGCCATCAGGTATCTGTTAAAAAACAGGCATCGAACCCGAAGGCTGGCTCAACATAAAGTTGAGAGGAACATCTGACCTCATCGTGAGGCATCTTTTAAACAAATAGGCATCGAACCCGAAGGGAGGCTCAACACGAAGTTGATAAGAACATCTGACCTCACCGTTAGGCATCTGTGAAACAAACAGGCATCGAACCCGGAGGCCGGCTCAACAGGAATTTGAGAAGAACATCTGAACTCGCTGTCAGGCATCTGTTAAACAAACAGGCATCGATCCCGAAGGTCGGTTTAACACGAAGTTGAGAGGAATATCTGACCTCGCCTACAGGAATATGTTAAACAAACAGGCATCGAACCCGAAGGCCGGCTCAACACGAAGTTAAGAGGAACATCTGACCTTGCCGTCAGGCATCGAAACCGAAGTCCGGCTCGACACGAAGTTGAGAGGAACATCTGACCTCGCTGTCGCTACCGCGAAAATAAGGTGTCGGCAGAACAGAAGAGTCACCACCTTTCGTTATTTATCCCTCAGAACGGGAAAGGAAACGATCGGAAAAACCTGACGAAAAGGTATAAGACAAGGTCATCGCAACCATTGTCTGGGTTCGGGAGTCGGTTACGCAAGGGGAAGGTATTAGCACCCCTCACGTCCATCGTACTCGATGGAATCCATGCTTGTTGTGTTTATTTGACGGGTTGGTTTAATCTATCTACCTATCAAGGCTGGCTTAAAAAGGAAAGAAAAATGACTCGGCAAAGCGTCGCACTTTATGCCTACATATTCTCATCAGAGAATGAGAAATCAGAGTCAACGTAGTTCGCTTAACTACGGGGTACGGGGAAGGTGGCTCGCCAATACGTCAGTATTGTGCCTACATACTCTCAACAGGTATGAGAGATCAGAGCTTACGTAGTTCGGGATAACACGGATAAATGGGGTTTCAGATTCATCTGTTTTATCGAGTAGGGTTAACAAACAGTTCTAGCAGTTTGGTGTATGCAGCTCGACCCTTGGAGACTTAGGCGTTACCGTTTACGGTAGAACTGGGAGTTAACAACACTCTTTTCTTCAGAAAAGCTTCCTTTGAATTATGGGCCCACGGGGCAAAAAGGTTTGAAGTTTGTTTTCTGTCTTTTACGGAAGAACTGTTTTTTATGTTTGTCTGTAGTTCGTACCACACTAGAGACTATGACCTAGGAGCGAATGCGTCGCATATCGTCCAAAGGAAGTATACTAAACATTCTAGACGATTGAGAGGAGGCCACTCAATTATCATTACCCAAGTAGCTTAAGGCTCGTAACGCGCTTATACTAAATTGCCTTTATTACGTTTTTTACTGTTGTTTGAGATGAGAAGAGAGGGGAGACAACTACGGGGGGACTATCAAGTCCTACTGTTGTCATGCCAAGGATTCATCCTATAGTTGAAGTTTGAAACAGGGATCTCCTAGAAGTTATCATGCATAGGTTTCAACCTAAAGTTCTAATCATCACTTCCTTGTCAAAGGAAGGGAGATTCCTAGGGGATCATGTCAATGATAAACAGAACAGCTAAAGCATCAGCTTAAACAGTAAATAGTAAACAGTAAATGATTATAAAATGCATGCAATGCAAGTGAGGGAGGAAGTGTGTGTGGGGCATCAGCCTCCACAAGCTCGTCTCGACCTCAAGCCAGATATGAATAACTGCAATCATGCAGAAGAATAAAATAAAATGCCATCAGGCAAACCACAAACCACATAGGCAAGGGAGCTGAGCTCTACCGAGTACCCGCAAGCAAAGCCATACAGTAACAATACAAGCAGAGGGAGCAACTCAACCTCTAGTGAAATCATGATCCTAGATTAAATCAGTCTAAGCATGAACTTATTCTAATGCATCAAGCAAATCAAACAAGTCACATCAATACAGTTGCACAGAAAGCAAACAGACAAGAAAGAAAGCAGATCAACAACTTCCACAGCTTCACAGCAAAGCAATCTTCTGACAGCAGTTCAGTCTTCAGTCTATAATTGTTCTTCAAGGCTATCATCTTCAATAGCAAGTTTCAACTTGCTTCTTCAAGCTTTCAATGCATCAAACACAAGTATCAACTTGTTCTCCAACTTCAAGCTTCAGCTCTTCATTTGATCTCAGCTGGATTTTCTTCACAAGTGTCAACTTGTTCTTCTTGGTCTTCAAGCTTCAGCTCTAATGGCAGTCTTCAACTACAGGGAAGTGGCAACTTCTAGCATCTTCAATCTTCTAGCAAGGAACTCCATCCTCTAGCAAGGGAGAAAGATTCATCTAACAAGAGCAAGGTGTGGATAGTGGAAAGCAAAGTGAAGACCAAAGGTCCCCTCTAAGCATTACACCATCAAGGAAAGGAACCCTCAAAGGTTTACCAATTTGTGAGAAGCCAATCATCCTACCAAAGGAGGGATGAGGCCTTCACAATGGGACCTTACATCATAGGGAGGGATGGAAGTGATCAACACCTTCCATGTTTCATGAAGGAAGAAAAATCTATTCTAAGAGATCTCCCTGAAAACCCTAATCCTTAACCCTAAACAAACTACACCAAAGGAAGAGCAAACTTCAAGTCCAAGCTCCACCATGCATTCCTCAGCAGCCCACACATGTCTTCATCATCATCCAAGAGCAAGAGAAGCAAAACCCTAATCTAAGGGAACTAAAGAAGTCATTCTAGTTGAGTTAGCAAGTTAGGATCACCTAAAAACCTAGTACTAAAGTTAATCCTAACTAAAATACTAAAACCAATTGTAAAATTCTACAAAAATAACAATGGGAACCTAAGTCAATCATGACTCCATCATGTTAATTCCAGAGATAAAATCATCCAATAAGCCCTAGAATTAAATTCTAAACTATGAGGTACTAAGGTTAAACCCTAAAACTAGAGCACCTAAAGTTTCAATCTAAACACCTCATCTAATTTCATCACAAAAATGTGAGAAAAATACTAAGGGAGCATACGTATCTAAACTAGCTACACACAAAAAATCAGCTCAAAAATCATCATCAAATGATCACACAAAATTTCACAAGACAAGGTATCAACCATAATGAAATTAATGTCAATTAAAATACCAAAAATGCAATTAAAATCACAAATGCATGAATTCCTAATCTTTTAATTTCCTAAAATTCTAGACTCATTCATGAGTCAAGGGAAAAAAACTTGGATCAATTTGAGTTATTTTCCTATTTATTATGAATTATTTTCTAAACTACATGAAATGATGAAAAATAAGAAAATAAGAAGAAAATAATAAAACTGGCGTATCAAATAGCAATTCACATCAGTTCATTTCAGGAATTTGGGCCAAACGGGGGTGTGGATATCAATCTGTGCACTAAACCCAAACCAAACCAATTAATGAAACGGTGCGTTTCATTCAGAGTCTCTCTTCAGAATTTGAAATCAAATCGTGGCCGTGTATCCCTTGCCTGAGTCAAAGGTCCACCCTTCATCCAATGGCCAGTATGCTTCGTCCCCAATTTGAATCAGATGGAGGGAAATAACCAGACGGTGGCCTGAGCTGCAGCGCCACCGTCTTCTCCGGTGAGGTGCTCGTCTTAGGTCATCAAAAATGTCAAACCAATACCCAATCCTACTCAATTTTTCATCCTGATCACGAATCCATCATCCAAATTCACTAATTCCTTGTCTAACTCCAAACACGATAGAATTTTCAGAAATCCACCAAATCTTGATCATCACAATTCTCAAAGATAATGATCCTAATGTAATCTACACTCTTCACTGATCAATTTCCACTATCCAATCATGAATGTATCACCAAGAATCTTGAGAAATCAGGCTCAACAGAAAATGGTCCATACCCTAGAGTGTCTCTATCCATCAAATTCTTGTACCAAAATCCATCTATGCCATGATAAGAAACTAACCACATAAAGATTTCTAGTTATCTCCGTATAGATTAAGCACAATTTCGATTTGTACAAACCTGGTTTCAGATGAAGAACAGGTGCAACTCTTGCTCGATTCCTCCTCCACAATGATCCAGATTCACTCTAAATCTTCCTTTGAAGCCAATGCACACCTCAATTTGGCTTGATTCCTCTTCAATCTCCAAACACGATCTTGAGTTGCAGCTCTGAGTTTTCACTTGCTATCTCCGCTACCAGCTTCAATGCTTCCAAAAAAAATGGCTGAACACACTCCAAATCTTATATAGAACTCATTAGAATCATCTAGAAAGTTCTGTAACCACCCAAATGAGATTTTGCAATTTCAATTTCTCTTCAAAATGTCATCCACACCAGTCACCATTCTGGCTCTCTTTGGGCATGAAAATGCTTGGAAAATTCATCTCATGAGATATTGAATTAGTTTGTTATGTTCTCTTCCTTGTTTGCAATCCAATGGCTCATGTTGGTTATGTTGCTTCATCATGAAGAAATGAAATGAAATGGCATGAATTTGACCTCAAACCAAAATTCTAGCATTGCCAAAGTTTCTAAAATGATTTTTCCATTCAAAATGACCTATAATTTTGCCTTGTTTGGACACAAAATGAATTATTTCAATTTTTTGGTCATTAAATGCCTTAATTCTTCTTTTTTCAAAATTCCTTGAACCACATCCTTCCTTGAGCCATTTCAATGTCTCCTTGATGCATGGTCAAGGTTAAAACCCCATTTTGAGCAACTTTAAAGTTGAATAAAATTTCATTTGAGGTGTCTAAGTTGGTGAAAATGACCTATGATCATAAATGACCTATAATCACAAATTCCCAAAATACCCTTGACTTATCAAAGCCATAACTTGAGTTCTACAAATCCTATCAAGGACTTCTAGTACTCTATGGAAAGCTAAGAGGACAAGGAACAACATTCATGTTGACCAAAAGCTCATAGGAATCATCCTTCTTGGGCAAAGGTTTCATGCAAGTTGGGTAACGTTCAAGCCCCAAATTCACATACCTCAGATGACTTGTAACTTGGCAAAGCCATAACTTGAGTTCTACAAATCCTATAAAGGACTTCTACCACTCAAATTAAAGCTAAGACCATGATCTACAACAATCATGTTGGGGGCAAGATGAGATGACAATCATATACTGAGCTAAATTGCCTTGAAGATAGGGGCCAAATTAGGGGATTTTACACTGTCAAGCCTTAGAAACCCTAGCTTGAAACTTCTCAAACTCTTCAGTTATGATGAGTTAACCTTGGAATCATCCTTATAACATCCCAATGTATCAATCCATGATCCCATGGATCTTGGATTAAGTCTCAACTTTCTTCAAATCATCAGTTGACTTAGGGTTGACCCAGTCAAACCCTAGCTGCACCACTCATGGCTGAGCCTTCTTAATCTTGCACAATGACCTGTCTAGGCCTCAAAGTGATCTTCAACACCTCTCATGAGCTTTCTCAAGAACTCAAGTCTAACTTCATTGCTTCATAATCATCTGATGACTTCCCACAACTCTCAAGTTAGGAGACCTACACACTCTTGGTTTTAACCACTCTTTCTGAGGATCTTTTAACTTCTCTGACAAGGATGTCAACCCTTGGACATATGAATAACCTTCTTTGCTAGCTTCATAGTCTTGTGTAGCTCTTAATTGGTAATCATACCTCTTGATCTCCTGCATACATGTCAATGAAATGCAAATGATAATGCTAATGTGCATGAAATGAACCATAAGCTAGGTAAAGAAATGTTGGGAAAATTTTGGGGTGCAACACTTGCTATCAAGCATCTGTTAAACAGACAAACATCTAACCCGATGGCCGGCTCAACCCGTAGTTGAGAAGAACATCTGACCTCGCCGTCAGACATCTATTAAACAAACAGGCATCGAACCTGAAGGTCAGCTCAGCACGAAGTTGAGAAGAATATCTGACCTCGCCGTCAGGCATCGAACCCGAAGGCCGGCTAGACACGAAGTTTAGAGGAATATTTGACCTCGCTGTCAAGCATCTGTTAAACAAACAGGCATCAAATCTGGAGGCCGGCTCAACCCAAAGTTAAGAAGAATTCTAACCTTGCCGTCAGGCATCTGTTAAAGAAACAGGCATCGAACCCGAAACCCGTCTCAACCTGAAGTTGAGAAGAACATCTGACCTCGCCATCAGGTATCTGTTAAACAAACAGGCATCAAACCTGAAGGCCGGCTAAACACGAAGTTGAGAGGAACATTTTTCCTTGCTGTGAGGCATCTTTTAAACAAACAGGCATCGAACCTGAAGGGCGGCTGAACACGAAGTTGATAAGAACATCTAACCTCACTGTTAGGCATTTGTTAAACAAATAGGCATCGAACCCGAAGGCCGGCTCAACACGAAGTTGAGAAGAACATCTGAACTCGCTGTCAGGCATCTGTTAAACAAACAGGCATCGATCCCGAAGGTCAGCTCAACAAGAAGTTGAGAGGAATATCTGACGTCGTCGTCAGGAATCTGTTAAACAAACAAGCATCGAATCCGAAGGCCGACTCAACACGAAGTTAAGAGGAACATCTGACCTCGTCGTCAGGCATCGAACCCGAAGGCCGGCTCGACACGAAGTTGAGAGGAACATCTAACCTCGCTTTCAAGCATCTGTTAAACAAACCGGCATCGAACCCGAAGGCCGACTCAACCCGTAGTAGAGAAGAACATCTGACCTAGCCGTCTGACATCTGTTAAACAAACAGGCATCGAACCCGAAGGCCGGCTCAACACGAAGTTGAGAAGAACATCTGACCTTGCCGGCAGGCATTCAACCCAAAGGTCGGCTAGACACGAAGTTGAGAGGAACATCTGACCTTGGTGTCAAGCACCTGTTAAACAAACAGGCATCAAATCCGGAGGTCGACTCAACACGAAGTTACGAAGAATATCTGACCTTGCCGTCAGGCATCTGTTAATGAAACATGCATCGAACCCGAAACCCGGCTCAACCTGAAGTTGAGAAGAACATCTGACCTTGCCATCAGGTATCTGTTAAAAAAACAGGCATCGAACCTGAAGGCCGGCTCAACACGAAGTTGAGATGAACATCTGACATCGCCGTGAGGCATCTTTTAAATAAACAGGCATCGAACTCGAAGGGCGGCACAACACGAAGTTGATAAGATCATATGTCCTCAATGTTAGGCATCTGTTAAACAAACAAGCATCGAACCCGTAGGCCGGCTCAACACGAAGTTGAGAGGAACATCTGACCTCGCTGTCAGGCATTTGTTAAACAAACAGGCAACGAACCCGAACGACGGCTCAACCCGTTGTTGAGAGGAATATCTAACCTCGCCGTCAGGAATCTGTTAAATAAACAAGCATCGAACCTGAAGGCCGGCTCAACACGAAGTTGAGAAGAACATCTGACCATGCCGTCAGGCATGGAACCGAAAGGCCGGCTAGACACGAAGTTGAGAGGAACATCTGACCTCACTGTCAAGCATCTATTAAACAAACAAGCATCCAATTCGGAGGTCGGCTCAACCCGAAGTTACGAAGAACATCTGACCTTGCTATCAGGCATCTGTTAAAGAAACAAGCATCGAACCCGAAGGCAGGATCAATCTGAAGTTGAGACGAACATCTGACCTTGCCATCAGGTATCTGTCAAAAAAACAGGCATCGAACCCGAAGGCTGGCTCAACACAAAGTTGAGAGGAACATCTGACCTCGTCGTGAGGCATCTCTTAAATAAATAGGCATAGAACCCGAAGGGCAGCTCAACACGAAGTTGATAAGAACATCTGACCTCACTGTTAGGCATCTGTTAAAAGAACAGGCGTTGAACCCGAAGGCCGGTTCAACAGGAAGTTGAGAAGAACATTTGAACTCGCTGTCAGCTGTTGCACCCCAAAATTTACGGTTGGCAAATTTTCGGGTTTCTTGGTATTCAACCGTCTTCTACCTATCAAGGACTTCTAGCACTCAAATTAAAGCTAAGACCATGCTCTACAACAATCATGTTGGGGGCAAGATGAGATGACAATCATATCTTGAGCTAAATTGCCTTGAAGATAGGGGCCAAATTAGGGGATTTTACACTGTCAAGCCTTAGAAACCCTAGCTTGAAACTTCTCAAACTCTTCAATTATGATGAGTTAACCTTGGAATCACCCTTATAACATCCCAATGTATCAATCCATGATCACATGGCTCTTGGATTAAGTCTCAACTTTCTTCAAATCATCAGTTGACTTAGGGTTGACCCAGTCAAACCCTAGCTGCACCACTCATGGCTGAGCCTTCTTAATCTTGCACAATGACCTGTCTAGGCCTCAAAGTAATCTTCAACACCTCTCATGAGCTCTCTCAAGACCTCAAGTCTAACTTCATGGCTTCAGAATCATCTGATGACTTCCCACAACTCTCAAGTTAGGAGACCTACACACTCTTGGTTTCAACCACTCTTTCTGAGGATCTTTTAACTTCTCTGACAAGGATGTCAACCCTTGGACATATGAATAACCTTCTTTGCTAGCTTCATAGTCTTGTGTAGCTCTTAATTGGTAATCATACCTCTTGATCTCCTGCATACATGTCAATGAAATGCAAATGATAATGCTAATGTGCATGAAATGAACCATAAGCTAGGTAAAGAAATGTTGGGCAAATTTTGGGGTGCAACAGCTGCCCCTATTCAAACGGCTTGGACCTGACTGGGTGAGAAGCAAACGGCTCTCAAACAATCAAGGTGAAAGACTGTTGAATACCAACAAACCCGGAAATTTGCCAACTGCACAGGTATACGGTACTCTGATGGGGACAAATCTTCGGAAACTGAAATAATAGTTGCGCGGCAACTAGCTGGAGAAATACTGATCTGAATCTCCGTCAGGATGATTCTCTGATTTATCTGATATCATTGCGTCCTCAAATCATCGAGGGATCACTGGTTACACGGTAATGGGTGATTTGCCAACCACACACAAGTAAACGATACTCTGATTGGTCGGAACATCTTCAAAACTGAGCATGACAGTTGCACGACAACTCTGCTAGGGAATTGGTCACACGATAATTGGTGAATGGTCTAATCTCAAATCTCCGTCAGGATGATCATCTGATTTTGTTGTAGATATTCGTCCTCAAGTCATCAAGGAGTCACCGGTTACGCGGTAACTGGTAATGAATGGTTGGTATTACCGTTAGGCATTCTGCGGCACGGTGGCAAAAGAATTCCTCGGGACTCATCAGGTCATTTAGGAACTTTTTTTTTACAATCCAGTTAATTATGCCATCGGGCATTCAAAGACAATTTCGGGCGTCAGCCAGACTTCGTCAGTGAATCTGAACTAGAATCCTCGGTCAATCATGAACCAAACAGGGATACCCAAACTTCTGCCATCAGGCACTCCGCATCAGCTGAGAGAACTGCTTCGATATCACTGTTGGACTTCATCAGTAAGTCAGGAGTTTTGGCACTACTGCTAGACTTCAATCATCAAGTCTTCAAGGAAATCTCAACTTCTCTGTTCAAAAACCTGTCGGGGATGACACATCTCCGCTGGGGATTCTGGAGAACTATCAAGTAACTCTGCTTCGGGGATCCAGAAATCATTATGGGTGAATCAACTCTGCTAAGGACTTCAAGAATCATCTTGGACAAATAACTCCGCCGGGGACTTCAAGGATCATCCTGAGCAAACACTCTGTCGGGGACTCTAAGCATCAACTTGAGCAATCTGCTCTGGCGACTTCACTGGGGATTTTAAGAATCATCTTAATCAAACAACTTCGCTGGGGATTTCAAGAATCATCTTGAGCAAACCATTCTGCGGAGGAACATCTGCAAAACAAGAACGGTAATGACCTAGCTCATGTTTCATATGCATATGTTTGGTAAATGGCGCAATGCTCCACACGTGGAAATGCTACGTGTTTTTAGGGTAAATGCTATGTAATTATGCAAAATGCTATGACCCCATCAGCAAAATAAGTGCTGAAGGGAAAAGCCTCCTGTCAAGGAGAAAGAACCACTCTGGTGGGGGAAGGAATCATCTTGGCGAGAAGAAGAAGTCACGCCAATCTAATTGGATTCCGCCTGGGGAAACGATCTTCAGTTGAATGCTGCAGGGGGACAAAGTTCTACGAGAACTGGGACCCGCTCAACCAGGTACTCAAACCACAAGCTGAGGAAACGATATCAGTCGTAGAAATAAACTGCACGGCCTTCGCGGAAAAACTTCCCTGGAGATAACGACTCCGATGGGGAAATACAACATCAACTATTCACCATTCTACTGGGGAAAACCAATCATGGCCCGCACGACTTCCAAGGACTCAACTCTATTGTGGATTTGCAAACTTGACTGGGGAAGAAGGAATCATCCTGCTTGCTGGGGAGAATACAACTCTGTGGGGAATCTCAATTCCGCTGGAGACTTCAGTCTTGAACTATCGAGTGCTGCATACTTGCGGATAGTTTTCTATGAGAATCTGCATATTGACCCAGTGCTGGGGAAGAACATACACTTCAGTGTATTGCTCAGCTGGGGAGATGACGATCCTGCAGGATACCTCTGATTGGGGAGAATCTTCTCTGCTTGGGGAGACATATCAACGTTCACCATCCCACGTTCCGGCTCCGTGGGGAGATGCTGCTAAACTCACTGGGGTAGAAGGAATCATACTGCTTGGGGACGCATACGGCGTACTACCTGGAATATGCTACCTGCAACAACAAAAACAAACAGACAGGATACCCTTCTCAAAGGGACCTATCAAGATTATCATCTTGTGACAATGTTCAAGTAATTCATTGTTTCAACAATCAGTGGCCTAGGCCAGTAAGTTTATGTATGCGTATTTTATCAAAAACATCGGCGTTCTTTTTCGCAAACAAAATAGATAAATGCTAAACAAGCAAACAGAATTGTTGAATAGTATATATTTTATTGATGATGAACGCCTGAATGGGTGAAGATGTTTTACAACGGATGCAAGCTCCTGAAATGAGGAAGCTGCGCAAATATAAAAACATAAATATACGTCAGTATATACACAAATGTCGGCAATGCAGCGTAGACGAACACCATGAGTTGATCCCTCTATGACCCACTCGACTTCGATACTTCTCCGATGCTTCAGCCTCAGAAGAGATTGATTCAGATAAACGACCCTCAGGTCTTCCAAACCACTAACTAATGAAAGTCCATACGCGGAACGCAATCATTTGCTTTTTTAAATCCCTAACTTTTGCCTGAATCGCCCTTACGGGTTTTAGATTCACCGGGATACCCTTTTTTGCCAAAGTCGCCCTTCCAGGTTTTCGACTTTGCGGGTGTACATTCTTTTCTTTTATATCCCTAATTTTTGCCCGAACCCTTTTCCTTTTTTATGGTTCGCCGGGATGCCCCATTTTTTCCTGGATATTCTTTTTCTTTCCAGCGGGTCGTTTTTTAAGCAAAGTATTTTTTAACTGCGTCCGCGTTTTCCGGGGATGCAAAATCTTCGCCATCCATCGTGGATAACAACAAGGCTCCTCCCGAGAAGACCTTGCTGACGATGTACAGACCTTCGTAATTGGGAGTCCACTTACCCCGGTGATCGGAGTGTGGAGGAAGAATCTTCTTCAGGACGAGATCACCCGTCTGAAAGCTTCTAGGACGCACCTTCTTGTCATAAGCTTTCTTCATTCGGCTCTGGTACAGACGACCATATGCAATCGATACTAGTCGGTTCTTAATCCATTCTACCTCATCGAGTTTAACATCAACCAAAACTCGTAAAGAAGGGATCTCAACTTCTAACGGTAGGACAACTTCCATACCGTACACCAGTGAGAAAGGAGTTGCCCCGGTCGATGTACATACCATTTTACGATAACCGTGCAGTGCAAATGGCAACATCTCGTGCCAATCCTTATAGGTCACAACCATCTTTTGCACAATCTTCTTGATGTTCTTATTGGCCGCTTCAACGACGCCATTCATCTTCGGCCGGTAAGAAGATGAGTTGTGGTGTTCAATCTTGAAATTCTGGCATATCTCCTTCATCATCTTGTTATTCAGATTCGAACCATTATCAGTAATGATCCGCTCGGGAATTCCGTATCGACAAATGATGTCCCTCTTTATGAATTTAGCCACCACCTGCTTGGTCACGTTAGCATACGAGGCTGCCTCCACCCACTTGGTGAAGTAGTCGATGGCTACTAGAATGAAGCGATGACCGTTAGATGCGGTGGGCTCGATCTTTCCTATCATGTCGATGCCCCACATGGAGAATGGCCACGGGGAAGACATGACATTCAACGGGCACGGCGGTACATGAATCTTATCAGCATAAATCTGGCATTTATGACATCTCTTCACGAATTTAAAGCAATCCGACTCCATCGTCAGCCAGTAGTACCCTACTCTCAGGATCTTTCTCGTCATCGCATGCCCGCCGGCGTGCGTACCAAATGTGCCTTCATGGACTTCTTCCATGAGCATATTCACTTCTTTCTCATCTACACATCTGAGTAGCACGAGATCATGGTTTCTTTTATACAAAACTCCATCAGGATTGAGATAAAAATTTCCAGACAGCCTCCTCAGAGTCTTCTTATCCTAGGTTGACGCTCCCGCGGGATACTCCTTAGTCATAAGGAAAGTCTGGATATCATGGAACCATGGCTTGCCGTCGGAGGCTTCCTCGATCGCAAAGACGAATGCAGGTCTATCAAGACGAGAAAGGACAATTCTTGGAGCTTCATTCTGTTGCACCCCAAAATTTGACCAACATTTATTTACCCATCAAGTGATTGAAGGTTGATACCTTCATCAGAAAGCTCAAGAGATCCTCAGAGGAATTGGTTGAAACCAAGGTGGTGTGCCTCAAAACTTGAGAGTTGTGGGTGCTCCTCAGATGATTCTGAGACTATGAGGATAGAATTGAAGCTTTGAAAAAGCTTATGAGATGTCTTGAAAGCCATCATGAAGCCCAGAGAGGTCATTATACAAGAATTCAGAGGATTCAACCATGAGTGGTAGAATTAGGGTTTGACTGGGTCAACCCTGGGTCAGCTGAAGATTTGGAGAAGGTTGAGACCTAATCCAAGGGCCATGTGATCATGTAATGATGTATTGGAATTCTATAAGGATGATTCCTAGACCAACTCATCATGATTGAGGAGTTTGAGAAGTTTTAAGCTAGGGTTTCTAAGGATTGATAGTGTAAAATCCCCTAGTTTGATCCCTATCATCCAGGCAGTTTTAGATTAAGATGTGATTGTCATCTAATCTTACCCACAACATAAATGTTGTAGAGCTTGTTCTTAGCTTTAATTTGAGTGGTGGAAGTCCTTGATAGGATTTGTGGAGCTCAAGTTATGGTTTTGGCAAATTACAAGTCATCTGAGGTATGTGAATCTGGGTCCTTGAAAGTCACTCAGCTTGCAGACAACTTTTTCCCTAGTAGGATGATTCCTATGGATTTTTGGTCAACATGAATGTTGAAAAGCATATTCTTAGCTTTCTATAGAGTACTAGAAGTCCTTGATAGGATTTGTAGAACTCAACTTATGGCTTTGACAAGCCAAGGGCATTTTGGTCATTTGGAAGTTATAGGTCATTTCAAGCATATGGCCATATCTCCTACTTCCAAGCTTCAAATGGAAAAATCTTCAACATAAAAGTTGCTTAGAATGATGTTTTAAGGCTAGTAGGGTGGTCATGAGATGTTGGAAAGGCTCATATTAAAAAGTGATAAAAATAGCCTAAAAATGAGGCATAAGTTAATTCAAGTGAAATGGAAAATCATAAATCCCAAGTTCTAAATCCAAACCATGCCATATGATAGGCCATTTTGACTCGAAATGACATTCTAAGAACAATGGTTCAGCCACAATTTTGATTTGAGGCTTGCATCTTAGGGTTGCTTTGTAAAAGTCTTGCTTGCATAATGGGGTACCAAACCAAAACAAGGAAAAGCTTAATAAACAAGGGAGATATGCATTGTATTTTGTCCTAAATCTCATTTAAGGAGAAAATCAAGTTAGTTACCCAAGTTACAAGGGTTTTTTCATGATATACCATGTGGTGAGAATTGAAATGCAAATTACCATGACATGGAAAATTCAAGTTCTTTCTAGATGGTTCTAGACCTTTCTAAACCTCTCTATATATTGAGTACAACTTCCATTGGTGAGAGGTTGGTGATAGTTGGTGTTAATTGTAGAAGAGAATAGAGATTGAAATCCAAAAACTCCATTTGCAAATCACATTGAATCTTCATATTCTTCTTCATTACCTTTCTATTTTTCTCCACAAATCATCTCCATAAACATTTCTGATTGTGTTCATATTGATTTGCAACTCCATTGATGAAGATTTGAAAGCTTTCACATTGAATTTGCAAGGAAGCAAATTGCATTGGATCTTGGAGTGCAAGTCCTCTACATCAAATCTTGTGCAAGCAGAAGAAAATTCACCATTCAAGGAGTGTTCTTGAGGAGTTACAAGGCTTGGATTGAAGCTTTTCACCACCTACCATTTCAAGGAGCAAGGTATGCAAAACCACTTCTACACCCTATTCTAGGCATGGCTAGGATTAATTATTAGTGTGAAACTGTTAGAGACAATTAGGTGGTTCATTTTGATGAGTTTAAGATCAATTGGTGAGGTTTCATTAATGGTGGTCAATTCTTGGATGAGCTGAAACGAGTGATTTAATGGATGATAATGCAAGATATATGGCTGATTTTAATGAGGGTAACATGAGGATCATTTTTGTATAAAGAATGTTGAGTTTGGTGAATGTCGAAAGCTGATGAAATTTTGAGTTCATGAGGTTATACCGTTCGGTTTGGATGATAGAGGTTGTTTCAATGCAAACTAAGATCACAGTTGTATTCTACGTGAAATTCTAGTCAAGTTTGGTTCTTATACCGTGTAATTTGGTGGAGGAACGAGGCCATACGAATGAGAGGAAGAGGAATGCATGGGAGCTGTTTTCATGGAGTTCTGCAAACCCTAATATTCCAAGGTGGAAGATGACTTTTCTACCGTTCGATGGCGCCTTGACCACTTGACTGAGAAGTAGATCCAACGGCTTGGATTTAAAACGCGAATTGGAGGGAGAGCTGACCCATGGAACGCTGCGTTTCATTAAACGCGTTCCTGGGCTTAAGTGAGTTCAATGTTATCCAAACCCCCAAGCGTGGCCCAATTCCAATTTCAATTGTATTTCTTTCCTATTTGCACCGCGATTTTATTTTTTTCTTTCCATTTTAATTTGTTTTTCTGATTAATTCATTGGGCCCAGCGTATTCCTATACGCACCCCTCATGTTGGGCCCAGATGTGAAAATAACTCGGTATTCTTACTAGCTGCACCCCATGCATTCATAAATCATTTTAATTTTCTCCAAATTTTATCCAACTTTAAAAATGCATATTAAATTGAAAAATGAATATTTTTCAATGGGAATTTTTTTCCCACTTTCCATTTTTTTGTCAAGAAAAATATAAAATCATAAAATTGCCATTTTATTTCATTTTTATATTTTTTGCATATTTTCTCTTTTTATGCATTTTTAATTCTTTTAGTTGATATGTGAATTTGTAGATTTTAGTTTAGATAGCTCCCTTTATATTTTTAATTCAATCTTCTTAGGGTAGTTAGATGAATGTCTTAGGTTCCCCCTGAATTAAGTCCATATTTTTGTCATGATTTTAGGATAGTTTTGATTATGTAATTCTAGGTAGTGTAGAATTAGGTTAAAACTTCAACATAGGTCCATAACAACTTTAGATTTTGGGTTTTTAGGACAATTTAGACTATGGGGCATATATGGGACTTAAGGGTAGGTAGGTAGGACCCCTTAGAAATTATATTAGGATTTAATATAATAGTATGCTATTTTTAGTTGATTTTTGTATTGAATGATTGTTTGTGTTGCCTTTAGGGCATGTATTGTTAGTTTGCTTTGCTTTGGAGTTTTCCTTTGGCTTGAGGAGCTTGGTATCTCTTTGTGGAGCATTGTGAAGCATGGTTGAAGACTTGAAGATGCAGGGAGGAGCTTGAGGAGCTTGTTCTTCTTTTCTTTTTTTTGTTTTAGGGTTAGGAACTAGGAAGAGCTTAGATGCAGATAACTTCTTTCTCAAACATGGATGGTATCATTCACCTCCATTCCTCCCTATGATTCAAAGTCCTTCCATGGTGTGCACCTCTCTCCTTTGGAGGGATAAGTGCTATACCTAGGAGGTAGAACTTTTGAGGGAAGCAGTCCCTTGATATTGAACCCTTAAAGGTCACCTTTGGTGATCAAATAAGCAGTTCAATATCCCCTAGCTTATCCGGTAAGTGATTTTCTCTGGTTTGACTGTCTTGAGAGCTGCTGAGCCTGAGCTTGAAGATGAAGACTTCATTGAAGAGTATTGAAAAGGATGAATCCCTGAGTAGTGCCATTCCAGCTGAAGCTTGAAGAGCATGAAGATCAAGTTGATACTTGAAGATCCCTGAAGATTAGGTGAAGCCTGAAGGTGGAGCTGATCAAAGAAGCTGAAGGTTAGGGAAGAAGATGAGTTGAAACTCATGTTGTAGGGTGAAACCTGGAAAGCAATTGATATCTGAAGTCTGAAGACTGAGTTGCTTCTGGAGGAGCTGAGGCTTTCTTCTGTTTTCTTTTCTGTATTGTGTGTTTTGCTTGATTTGTTTGTTGCATTAGAATAAGTTCATCTAGAATGAGTAGAATCTAGGAGCATGATTGCATTAGAGGTTGAGTTGCTCCCTCTGCTTGTATTGTTATTGCGTGGCTTTGCTTGCGGGTATTCGGTAGAGCCCAGCTCCCTTGCCCATGTGGTTTATTTTCCCGATGGCATTTCCTTTCATTTTATCTGTATGATTGCAGTTTACTGTTTATTGCTTGATAGCATGTTGTTTATATTTCAGTATGATTACTGTTATTTCATGACTGGCTTGAGGTTGAGATGAGCTTGTGGAGGCTGAAGCCCCACACACATTTCCTCCCTCACTTGCATTGCATGCATTTTACTGTTAAGATGATGCTTTGTCTGTTTTGGTGTATCATTGACATGATCCCTTAGGACTCTCATTTCCTTGGATAAGGATTTGATGATAGACTTTTAGGTTGAAACCTATGCATTACAACTTCTAGGAGTTCCCTGTTCAAACCTCAACCATAGGATGAATCCATGGCATGCCAACAGTAGGACTTGATAGTCTCCCTCCTAGTTGGGCCTGTTCTCTTCTCATCTCAAAACAGTTTAATATACAGTAATCATGAATGATTTCTTTCGTACGTTACGAGCCTTAAGCTACCTGAGAAAGGATTGTGGGAGAGTTTCTTTTCCACAGTCTGGATGTTTAGTATGGTACCCTTTGGGTGACATGCGACGCATTCACTCTCAGGTCATAGTCTCTAGTGCGGTTGAAATTGCAAACACAATAAAAAACACTTCTTTCGTAAAAGACAGGAAATAAACCGTAGTTTCCCGAACTACGTATGCTCTGATCTCTCATGCCTGTTGAGAGTACGTAGGCACAAGATGGCGATGTCTTGGCGAGCTACCTTCCCCCATAACCCTTCGTAGGCCGAACTACGTTGACTCTGATTTCTCATTCTCTGATGAGAATACGTAGGCATAAAGCGCGACGCTTTGTCGAGTCATTTTTCTCTTCTTTTTCAGCCAGCCTTGATAGGTAGATAGAATAAAACCAACCCGTCCAAGTAAACACAACAAGCGAGGATCCCGTCGAGTACGACGGACGTGAGGGGTGCTAATACCTTCCCCTTGCGTAACCGACTCCCGAACCCAGACAATGGTTACGATGACCTTGTCTTACCCTTTTTCGTCAGGTTTTTTTCGATCGTTTCCTTTCCCGCTCTGAGGGATAAATAACGAAAGGTGGTGACTCTTCTGTCATGCCGGCACCTTATTTTCGCGCAAGCGACAGCTGGCGAATCTGCTGTGGACTCCAACGGTTCCCTGCGAGAGTCAATCCTACCGCTTGTATGTTTACCTGTTGGGTTGTGTCTATTTATCGCATTTTACTTCTCGCACTTTATTTCCCGCATTTTATTTTCAGTATAATATGATTATTTGTGCTGCTGTGGGATGGGAGTTCTGATGAGTGAGAAGCCAGACCCAGGCTTGAGTGCACCATAGACTTAGAGTGGAAATTAATGGGCGCGTGCTTGCTTTGCAGGCACTAGTGTCTCATGAAATCCACGCTCAGACAAGGTTCATCCGGTTGGCTTCACTTTCAACCCTTTGGGTTGAGACGGTTGCTGGTTTGGTGGATTGTCGACTCTGGGGACCGATCATTTGTGATTCAGCTAAGTGAGGCCGCTTCATGAGCTGGTGATGCCACACCTTCTGGGTATCGTATCACCCCTCTTGAAAGTCTGTGACGCTGATGAACGCATAGGATTTCGTACCATGAGTCAGTTTAGGTCCATACCTGTGAGTGGGATTGGGTTTATTGCAGGAAACTTAGACCTTCAGACTACCTAGTTTTCTCGACAGTGAATCAGTTGTGTTGGTACCAGGATTTCTCAGTTGCAGATTTGTCTGTTCTTGATAGAGGAGGTTTTGATCAGAGGATCTTATCATCAGGTGTATGTCTGTTCTTGATAGAGCAGGTCTTGATCAGAGTATTGTCATCAGTTGTTTGTTCGTGATAGAGCAGATTTTTGGGGTCTGAAGATCTCATCAGCAGATGTTGTTTGTTCTTGATAGGGCAGATTTTTGATTTGGGGTATGAAGATTTCATTAGCAGATATTTCTTGATCATACATCCGAGGTCCTTATTATCAGACATTTGTTCTTGACAGAGCAGAATTTTAATCCTATGTATATGGTCCTATCAGATGGTTGTTCCTGGTAGATCAGATTTGTGGTCTTACACCGGGGTTTTCTTCTCATCAGTGGTTTTGTTGATACAGAATCTCCGCAACACCAGCTACCTGGATATATTATTGCATGACTGCATTTTGAATTAGTTTGCATACTCATTTGCATTCCATTAACGTGTGTCTGTGTTGCAGGTACTGTTTCCCCGATCCAGGATTTCTCGCCTCCTATTGTATTGTTATGGCCTCTCTCAGGAAGAATGTTGCGTACAAGTTCCCGACCCCTGATGTGTCGAAGTTGACTGGTTTGATAGCTCTAGCAGGTGATTCTGTGAAGGATGAGTTCAGGAAATCTTATGGTCGGTTGCTCAGTTTGGTTTGCAAGCCTTCTACGTTCGAGCTGAATGGGTTGCATGCTCTGTTGCAGTTCTACGACCCTCCGCTGAGATGTTTCACTTTTCAGGACTTTGTTCTCGCGCCGACACTGGAAGAATATGCTGATTTGCTGGGTGTGCCTATCAAAAGGCAGATGCCTTTTGTCCACATGGATGCTGAGCCTGATCTGGCTGGTTTAGCTTCTGATAGGTAGGAAGGGCTGCATAAACTACAATCCATCGTTGTTGGTTCGACAATTCGCGTATGCTTTGAGGACTCCGCCGAAGGAGGAAGAGGTACGGGAATCTTTGTACCTCACGGGTACTTTAGAAGGGGATTTGTTGTCCAAGCTTCAGCGTGCGTGGAACAGTATCAGTAAGAGAGGAAAGCCTTTGTTGGGAAAAAGCAACAGTCAAGCCTACCCTCCATATTCAGCATGGATCAGAGCCAGGGCCAATGCTATAGGAATGCCATTTCCTCATGCCAAGCCAGAAAGCTCTCTAGCAGTCGAAGAGCCTACTATTGTGCCCATCCTTCAGCATAACCAGGTATTAGCTGAGCGGGATGAATTGAAGCGGGCGAACGCAGAACTGGAGAAGGAGTTAGCTCATCTTCGAAGTGAGAGGAACGAAGTCGTGCATGCTTTCAAAAAAGCAAACAGAGTTGGTAAACGAACTGGGTACAAACCTGGCAAAGCAGATTGTCGATCGTGAGCGCATGGGTCAAGACTTCAGGGCTGTCAACGACGTACTAGCTACGAAGAAGCAGCATTTGGACGAGGCATATCGGAGGATATCCAAGTTCGACCAGCACTGGAAGGCTTCCCTGGCCACCAGGAAAGAGCACGAGGATAAGCTGATGCTGCGAATATCCAAAATGGAAGCCGAGGTGAAGGACAGTGAGCGAAGGTTTGATGAAGAAACCGCCCGCAGGTACGCCGCCGAAGGCCAACTCAACAAAGCACTTACCAACCTGAAGGAGCACAAGCTGATGTTTGAGTCTAAAAAGCGAAAACTGGAAGATTGCTTCGGCGAAGGAGCATGGGAAAGTTCAGTTTAGGGGCTTCAGTATACCATTGCGCAGAGGGAACTACTCGTCGAGGGGTTGCTTACTTTGCCAGATTGTCCAAAGACGAAGGAGTTATTAGCAGAGTATCGCGCCCGTGGCCGTACTTGACTAGCTTGTATTCCTTTTGTTTTGATCTTTGTTGTATACTGACCATCACCAGGCTTGTTGGCCGAGGTCACGCTGTTGATTTGTCTTGTACTTGCTGATGTTATGTACTGCCTTGATAGGCTTTCCTTATATATATATGAGATTGATGTTTCCATGATTGGGCTCAGACTTCTTCTTCTTATTATTATTATTATCAGCATTGGCACTAAGGCACTAGGATCGGGGGAAATCTCCCAAGCACACACACACACGCATGCATCTGCATGAAGCATTTACATGGCGTACATTTTGTTGTTTTTCCTAACCTTTAGTGTTTGAAGGTTTTTTCAGGTTCATAGGTTCCAGGCTATTTTCGGTGACTCCAGAATTGATCAGAGACACATTCACCGTTATCCAACTCGAGCTAATCAGACAAGGATCATGGATCAAGTGCAGACAGATGTCCAGGAGCTCCGTGAGCGGATGGATCGTTTTATGGAACTGATGCAGGTGGTCGCTAATGGTCAAGATCAACTCCGGACTTTGGTTCAACCTTTGATCTCAAGGGTTGATAGTAACGGCATACTTCATGGCGGGGTTGTGCCTACTCCTCCACCAGTGGATACTCCGCAGAATGGTGTCCCTGTTGCCGGGGGCAATGGCAGCGCTAATGGCAATGTGATGGCCAATATCGGACTCAATGTGACAGGCGTCGGCAATGGTAGTCTGGGAGCTAATGTCAACATCGGGCCGGTCAACGGCAATGCTGGCGTCCGAAACCTGTTGGTGCCTCAACCGTGGCTTGAGGATCATCAGGATGATGTGTTTTCTCAAAGAGGTGCGGAAGCGGAGCTGAATGCCGAAGCGCGTCTCAGATTCAAAGCACTGGAAGATAAAATGAGAGACATTGAGAATCAGAATACTTTGGGCGTTGATATGTCCAAGCTGGGGTTAATTGCTGATTTCAAGGTACCTCCTAAGTTCAAGGTGCCTGTCTTTGAGAAGTATAAGGGTACTACTTGCCCTCGTGTCCACCTCCGATCGTACTATAGAAAGATGTCTGCCTATTCAGAGGATGAGAAGTTGCTGATGCACTTCTTCCAAGATAGTCTTTCGGGGCCGTCCCTCAAGTGGTACATGGGCTTGAAGCCCACTACCGTGCGCACATGGAAGGATCTCGCTGAAGCGTTTGTCCTCCATTATCAGTACAATAGTGACTTGGCCCCAAACCGAGTCCAGCTCCAGAACCTTTCGCAGCGAAATAGTGAAGGATTTAAGGAGTACGCCCAGCGGTGGCGTGAGTTGGCTGCTCGGGTTCAACCGCCGATGGTTGAGCGCGAGCTCGTGCAGATGTTTGTTGCTACCCTCCCGGGAATCTACTATGAAAAGTTAGTCAGTGGCATGTCTGGGACGTACTCAGCTCTCATTACCATGGGCGAGCACGTCGAGAATGGTATCAAGATCGGAAAAATTCAAGGTGAATCATCCTCAGCTGGAGGAGGTGTAAAGAAGCCTTATGCTGGTAAACAACGAGAAGGCGAAGCGAGCGCAGTAACCAACACTCGGAGAAACGGCAAGGGCCCTCAGCACCAGATAGCCAGTATAAATATCCCAGCAGCTCCGCAGCAGCAGCAGCAGCCGCAGCAACAGAATCAACAGGGCTATAGAAAATACCAGAATCGGGCACCTTTGACAAACCGTCACTTCGAGGCTCCGCCCATGTCGTACGCGCAACTCTTGCAAACTTTGCTTCAGCTTCAGTTGGTTCAGAAGAGGACGATGGCTCCCTTGACAGGGGCACCGCCACCAGGGTAGGATGCAAATGCCACTTGCAATTTCCATACAGGGGCACCAGGCCATACAATCGAGAACTCCAAAGCTTTTAAGCACAAGGTGCAGGACCTGGTAGATGCCAAGATTATTAATTTCTCTGATAATGTGCCCAATGTCACGAAAAACCCTATGCCGAATCATAGGGGAGGCGGAGTGAACGCTATTATCGAAGAAGAGAGCGCAGATCTGTTGACTGATGTCAAAGACCTAAAGACGCCGCTTAGTTTCGTCAAAGCTAAGTTGTTAAAGAAAGGGTTCTTTCCAGGATGCGGAGAGTTATGCATGAACTGTGCTACACATTCTGATGGGTGTGAGCAGCTGGTAGAAGGTATCCAAAGTCTGATGACTGAGGGTATTTTGCAGTTCAGCCGGAGGGCTGAAAGTGTATCAGGGGAGGTTGTGTTGAAGCAGGCCGATGAAGTCGCCACCATCACCATTCCTCGCCGACCAATAACCATCTCTGCGCCCAGACCGCCTACGATCACTATTACCAAAGCTGGGCCGATCCCATTCGAGAGCACTAATGCCGTTCTGTGGCATTACGGCGCCGAAGTCTACTGCAACGGTCAGAAGCTAGAGCTGGAGCCGTATGGGTCGACTGTGGAGAATCTCGCAGGAATCAGTGGTATTACTCGAAGCGGAAGAGTGTTCGCACCGCCAAAGGTCGTGGCAGAGAAAGCGGTCAGAGCTGATGCGGCTGATAAGGGTAAAAGCAAAGTCGTCGAAGAGGTCCCGTGTGGGGGAGAGAAAGATTTGCTAGTCAAAGATGCCGAAGAGTTTATGCGGTTAATCAAAAAGAGCGACTACAAGATTGTAGACCATCTCCATCAGAGCCTTCGAAGATTTCTATTCTTAACTTGTTGCTGTATTCTGAAACGCACCGCAACGCGTTACTAAAGGTATTGAACGCTGCCTATGTACCGCAAGAGATATCCGTGAATCAGCTAGAAGAGGTGGTAGCCCATGTTAATGCTGGCAACAGGCTAGGTTTCACAGATTTAGAGCTGACTCCTAAAGGGAGGAATCACAACAGCGCCTTGCATATCTCGATAGAGTGCAGAGGCACAATCATGTCGCACGTCCTGGTGCACACGGGTTCGTCGCTTAATGTGCTTCCAAAGAAGGCATTAATGAAGTTGGACACTCGTGGATTGCTTTGCACGCCCAGTGATCTGGTGGTGAAAGCATTTGACGGAACTAAACGCCACGTTTTCGGAGAGTTGACCCTGCCGATCCAAGTTGGTCCGGAAACGTTCAACACGGTCTTTTATATTATGGACATCATGCCCGCCTACAGTTGCCTCTTAGTTCGGCCATGGATCCATGCTGCTGGTGCCGTGACCTCCACGTTGCACAAAAAGCTCAAATATGCTGTCGGGGGAAGCATAGTAACCGTGTGTGGTGAGGAGGACATCCTGGTGAGCCATTTGTCATCCTTTAAGTATGTTGAAATGGATGGCGAAATCTATGAAACTCTCTGCCAAGCATTTGAAGCCGTCAAAGTGAAAGAGGTAGCTCCTTTCGTCACAGAGAAGCAAGAGATGAATCTCTCCTCGTTCAAAGAAGCTCGGGCCGTCGTCGAAGCCGGTTCCACCCCAGGCTGGGGGCATATTTTGGAGATACCGATCAAGCAGGATAAGTTTGGATTGGGGTATTCTCCTGAAGCTGAAGCTTCTTCTTCTTCGTCTAGCAATTCGTCTCGTGGTAAGGGGCTGATCCTATTTACCAGCGGCGGAGTGATCTTCGAAAGCATCAACGCGGCGTCTGAGGACAGCGGGGATAGTGATTGTGATCTTGACTCTTGGATTCAGCCAAGCAAGCCGGGCAAGCACCTCAACAATTGGACCATCAAGGAAATTATCCAACTGACAAGTGAAGAGTAATGATTTACTTTTTACAATCATTGTACAACCCTATGTCCTACCCGGGGCATAGCGGCTTTATCGTCAGGGCCTTGTTGGATTATGTACATGCATTTTGTTAATAAATCAAAGGCGTTTTTGTCGTATTCAAATATTGCGTTCTCTGTTATTCTTGTTTTATGTTTATTTTTGAAAAAAACAGCAAAATGGCAACGGGGTTTGTGCTAACCTGCATATTCTTGTTTTAAACTTAACCCTTGTTATTGCAGGATCCACATAACAGACGACATCGACTCTGGACCTTCTACGGCTCACTTCGACTTCGATTGTCCGGTCTATCAAGCCGAGGAAGAGATTGATGAAGACAAAGACCTTCCTGAAGAGTTGGCCCGCTTGTTGAAACAAGAGGAAAAGGTTATTCTGCCTCACGAGGAGGAAATTGAGATCGTAAATCTGGGTTCTGAAGAGCTCGTCAGAAATGTCAGAGTAGGGGCTGCGCTGCAGAGTAATGTCAAGCAGAGACTGGTCGAGATGCTTCGAGAGTATAGTGACGTCTTTGCTTGGTCATACGAAGATATGCCCGGACTTGACACGGATATCGTGGTCCACCGCTTGCCGCTGCGAGAAGATTGCCCTCCAGTCAAGCAGAAGCTTAGGAGGACGAGACCAGACATGGCTGTAAAAATCAAAGAAGAAGTCCAGAAGCAGTTGGACGCAAGATTTTTAGCCGTTACCACTTACCCTCCGTGGGTTGCCAACATCGTGCCTGTACCGAAGAAGGACGGTAAGGTACGCATGTGCGTCGATTATCGGGATTTGAATAGGGCAAGCCCTAAAGATGATTTCCCGCTGCCTCATATCGATGTGTTGGTCGACAATACAGCCCAATTCTCCGTGTTTTCATTCATGGATGGCTTCTCCGGTTACAACCAGATCAAAATGGCGCCGGAGGACATGGAGAAAACGACGTTTATCACCCCCTGGGGAACATTTTGCTATAAGGTAATGCCCTTCGGTCTGAAGAACGCAGGGGCCACTTACCAGCGAGCAATGGTGACTTTGTTTCATGATATGATTCATCATGAGATCGAGGTCTATGTTGATGACATGATTGCAAAGCCCCAAACGGAGGAAGAGCATCTGGTCAACTTATTGAAGCTTTTTGAGAGGCTTAGGAAATTCAGGCTGAGGCTGAATCCTAACAAGTGCACTTTCGAAGTACGGTCCGGAAAGTTGCTGGGGTTTATCGTTAGTGAACGAGGTATCGAGGTTGATCCTGCGAAAATAAAAGCCATTCAAGAAATGCCAGCGCCGAAAACAGAAAAAGAAGTTCGTGGTTTCTTAGGCCGAATAAACTACATTGCAAGGTTTATCTCTCAGCTCACGGCCACCTGTGAACCGATGTTCAAGCTTTTAAAGAAAAATTAGGCGATTACTTGGAATGAAGATTTCCAGAAGGCATTCGACAAGATAAAGCAGTATCTTCAAGAACCTCCAATCTTGATACCCCCAATGGCTGGACGTCCTTTAATCATGTACCTGACGGTTCTGGAGAATAGTATGGGGTGTGTTCTCGGTCAGCACGACGAGACGGGCAGAAAAGAGCATGCCATTTACTATTTGAGTAAAAAGTTCACTGAGTGTGAATCTCGATACTCGATGTTGGAGAAGACGTGTTGTGCACTAGCTTGGGCTGCCAAACGTCTACGACAGTACATGCTCAATCACACCACTATGCTAATTTCGAAGATGGATCCGATCAAGCACGTCTTCAAGAAGCAGGCTCTTTCGGGCAGGATTGCCAGATGGCAAATGGTGTTAACGGAATATGATATTCAGTACGTGTACCAGAAGGCCATCAAGGGAAGCGTATTGTCTGATTACCTTGCCGAGCAGCCGATCGAGGATTACCAGCCGATGAAGTTCGAATTCCCTGACGAGGATATTATGTTTCTCAAAGCGAAGGATTGCGATGAGCCGTTGCCCGGCGAGGGGCCAGATAGGAAATCCCAGTGGAAGTTGATATTCGATGGAGCCGTTCATTCCTATGGAAGTGGCATCGGGGCTATCATCACGACTCCCCACGGATCCCACATCCCGTTTACTGCGAGACTGACGTTTCCAGTTACCAACAATGAGGCAGAGTACGAAGCATGCATTATGGGTCTAGAAGAGGCAATTGATTTGAGAATCAAGAATCTAGACGTATATGGTGACTCAGCGCTTGTGATCAACCAAATCAAAGGGGAGTGGGAGACTCGTCAAGCGAATTTGGTGCCGTACATGAATTATGCCAGGAGGCTACTTCCGTTATTCGATCGAGTGAAACTTCATCACGTACCCAGAGCTGAAAATCAGATGGCTGATGCCTTAGCCACGTTGGCTTCAATGTATAAAGTCAATTTTTGGAATGAGGCTCCAAGAATTGTACTCTCGCGTCTTGATAGACCGGCATTTGTCTTTGCAATCGAGGATGCCGCCGACGGCAAGCCATGGTTCCATGACATCCTGACTTTCCTTATGACTAAGGAGTATCCTGCGGGTGCGTCAACCCAGGATAAGAAGACCCTGAGGAGGCTGTCTGGAAACTTTTATCTCAATCCTGATGGAGTGTTGTATAAGAGAAACCACGATCTCGTGCTACTCAGATGTGTAGATGAGAAAGAGGCGAGTATGCTCATGGAGGAAGTCCATGAAGGCACATTTGGTATGCACGCCGGCGGGCATGCCATGACGAGAAAGATCTTAAGAGAAGGATACTACTAGCTGACGATGTAGTCGGATTGCTTCAGATTCGCGAAAAGATGTCATAAATGCCAGATTTATGCTGATAAAGTTCATGTGTTGTCGTGCCCGTTGAATGTCATGTCCTCCCCGTGGCCGTTCTCCATGTGAAGATTTTGCATCCCCGGTGAACGCGGACGCAGTTAAAAAATACTTTGCTTGAATGCGACCCGCTGGACAAAAAAGAAGGAGTCCAGGCAAAAAAGGGGCATCCCGGCGAACCAAAAACAGAATAAAAGGTTCGGGCAAAAATTAGGGATATATTGAAAAAATGTACACCCGCGAAGTCGAAAACCTACACTGGGCGGCTTCGGCAAAAAAGGGTATCCCGGTGAACTGAAAACCCGTAAAGGGCGGTTCACGCAAAAGTTAGGGATTTGAATAAGCAAATGACTGCGTTCCGCGTGTGGACTTTCATTGTTTAGTGGTTTGGAGGACCTGAGGGCCGTTTATCTGAATCAATCTCTTCCGAAGCTGAAGCGTCGGAGAAGTATCGAAGTCGAGTGGGTCTTAGAGGGATCAATTCATGGTGTTCGTCTACGCCTCGTTGTCGACATTTGTATATACTGATGTATATTTATGTTTTATTTCTGCGCGGCTTCCTCATTCCAGGAGCTTGCCTCTGTTGTAAAACATTTTTACCCATTCAGGGGTTCATTATCAATAAAATGCATACTATTCAGCAATTCTGTTTGCCTGTTTAGCATTTATCTGTTTTGTTTGCGAATGAAGACGCCGATGTTTTTGATAAAATGCGCATACATAAACTTACCGGCCTAGGCCATTGATTGTTGAAACAATTAATTGCTTGAATATTGTCACGAGATAATAACCTTGATAGGTCCCTTTGAGAAGGGTATCTTGTCTGTTTGTTTGTGTTGTTACAGGTGTAGCATATTCCAGACAGTGCGCCGTGCGCATCCCCGAAGCAGGATGATTCCTCCTTCTCCAGCAGAGTTCAGTGGCCTCTCCTCGCAGAGTATGAACGCAAGACTGTGAGCATTGATATGTCTCCCCAGGCAGAGATGATTCTCTCCCCAAGCAGACGCGTCCCAAAGAAATGTCACCTCCTCAGCTGAGTCACGCGGCGAAGCATAAGTTCATCCCCCCGCACCGGGTCACAAGTGCAGGTTTCGTAGGAAACTACTCGTACGCCGAAGTATGCAACAACTGATGGTGCCAGATTGAAGTCTCCAACGGAATTGAAATTCCCCACCAGATTCGTACTCTCTCCCGAAGTCGGATGATTCCCTCTTCCCTAGTAGAGTGTTGGAACAGCTGATGTTGTATTCCCCTGCAGAGTTGTACTCTCCCCTGAAGTCAGATGACTCTTTCTTCCCCAGCGAAATTGAAATTCCTCATCAAAGTCGTACTCTCCAGTGAAGTAGAGTGATTTCTCTCTCCCCGGCTGAGTCCGCAGGTCCCCAAGAGAGCCGAATCCTTGAAAGCAGTTGGGACCATGAGTAGTTTTCCCTAACAGAGCGTTGAGCAGCTGACGCTTTATTCCCCCCAGAGTCGTACTCTCTCCAGTGAAGTAGAATGGTTTCTCCTTCCTCAGCCGAGTTTGCAGATACCCAAGAGAGCCAAATCCTTGGAAGTTGATCAGACAGTGATTGGTTTTCCCCAGTGGAGTGTTGAGCAGCTGAAGTTGTTTCCCCACAGAGTCTTATCATCCCCAGAAGAGTAGACGAGGCGGCCACGCAGTTCATTCCCGCGATTGACATCGCTTTCCTTCAGCAGGTCCAGGTTCTCGTAAAGCTTCGTTCCCCTGCAGTAATCAACTGAATTTGTTTCCCCTGCAGCAGTCAACTGAAGATCATTTCCCCAGACGGAGTCCAATTGATATTAGCGTGACCATGTTCTCCTCAGCAGGATGACTCCTCTATCTGAGTAGTTCTTTCTCCTTGACAGGAGGATTTCCCCTTCGGCATTTATTTTGCTGACGGGATCGCATCATTGTGCATGATTGCATAGCATTTATCATAAATGCATAGCATTTCCACCGTGTGGAGCATGGCGCCGAAGCATATGCATAATAAACATGATCTAGGTTGTTTCTGTTCTTGTTTCGCAGGTGTTCCGCCGAAGGATCAGTTGCTCAGGATGATTCCTGAAATTCTCCCCGACGAAGTCGTTTTCCCAAGATGATTCTTGAGATCCCCAGCGAAGTCTTCAGTTCAAGATGATTCTCGAATCCCTCAGCAAGGCCGTTTGCTCGAGATGATTCTTAAGACCCCAGTGCAGTCTCCAGAGTTGGTTTCTCAAGTTGATACTTGGAGTCCCCAGCTAAGATCGCCCAGGATGATTCCTGAAGCCCCAAGAGAGCCGAATCCTTGGAAGCTGCTCAAGCCATGATTGGTTTGTCCCCGGCAAGAGTTGTCCAGGATGATTCCTGGAATTCCCAACAGAATGTCTGCTCAGAATGGGTATCGGTTCAAGATGATTCTTGAAGGTCCCCGACGGAGTTATTTGTTCAAGATTATTCTTGAAGTCCTTAGCAGAGTTGATTCCTCCAGAATGATTTCTGGACCCCCGGAGCGGAGTTGCTTGATAGTTCTCCAGATTCCCCAGCGGCGAAGCGTCCTTCCCAGCAGGTTTCCGACGGCGAAGTTGAAATCTCCCTTTGAAGACCCCATGGGTGAAGTCTGATCAACCTGATGGTTGAAGTCCGGCTGATGCCCAACAGTTTCTTTGGATGCCTGATGGCATGATCGACTGCGTATTACTGGTTACCGTGCAATCAATTCCCCAATGGATATTTGTTTGACGGCGAGGTCATATCATGTTTGTTTCCAGCGGCGATTTTGGACGTTTGTTTTGGCGGCGAGGTCAGATTATGTTTGTTTCCGACGGCGATGTTGGACATTTGTGTTTGACGGCGATGTCAGATTATGTTTGGTCCCGACGGAGATGTTGGACATTTGTGTTTGACGGCGAGGTCAGATTATGTTTGTTTCCAGCGGTGATGTTGGACGTTTGTTTTGACGGCGAGGTTAGATTATGTTGAGTTCCCGACGGTGATGTCGAGTATTCCTCAGAGTTATAGGGTTTCTGGCGGCGATGTCGGGTGTTTGTTTCCAGCGGCGATGTTGGGTGTTCGTCTCCAGCGGCGATGTTGGGTGATTTAGTGTTCCAGCGGCGATGTTGGATATTTGTTTTGACGGCGAGGTCAGATCATGCTTGTTTCCAGCGGCGATGTTGGATGTTTGTGTTTGACGGCGATGTCAGACTCTTTAGCTCCCCAGCAGAGATTATGTTTGTACGACGGCGATGTCGAGTGTCTCTCAGAGTTATGTTTGTTTATGACGGCGATGTCAGATTCTCTATTTCTCCAGCGGCGATGTTGGATGTTTGTTTCTGGCGTCGATGTCAGTGGATCTAGTTTTCCAGCGGCGATGTTGGGTATTTCTCAGATTCTTTGTTTCCAGCGGCGATGTTGGGTATGTCTCAGATTCTTTGTTTCCAGCGGCGATGTTGGGTATTTCTCAGATTCTTTGTCTTCCGGCGGCGATGTTGGATGTTTGTTCATGACGACGATGTCAGATTGATTTCGTTTCCCCAGCGGCGATGTTGGATATTTGTTTGTTTCTGACGGCGATGTCAGGTGATTCAGTTCTCCAGCGGCGATGTTGGATGTTTGGTTCTGACGGCGATGTCAGATTATTCTTTAGTTCTCCAGCGGCGATGTTGGGTATGTTTGTTTCTGACGGCGATGTCAGGTGATTTAATCTTCCAGCGGCGACGTTGGGTGTTTTGGTTGTCTGATGACAATGTCAGAAGAATTTAGTGTGGATAACTGACGGCGATGTCAGATCAGTATGTCTCCATCTAGTTGTCGTGCAGCTACTATTCCAGTTTTCGAAGATTTGTTCCCCGCAGAGTATCGTGTGCTCGTGCAGTTGGCAAATTTCCGGGTTTACCGGTATTCAACCGTCTCGCACCTTGATTGGCTGAGAGCCATTCGCTCCTCACCCAGTCAGGTTCAAGCCATTTGAATAGGGGCAGCTGTTGCACCCCAAAATTTGACCAACATTTATTTACCCATCAAGTGATTGAAGGTTGATACCTTCATCAGAAAGCTCAAGAGATCCTCAGAGGAATTGGTTGAAACCAAGGTGGTGTGCCTCAAAACTTGAGAGTTGTGGGTGCTCCTCAGATTATTCTGAGACTATGAGGATAGACTTGAAGCTTTGAGAAAGCTTATGAGATGTCTTGAAAGCCATCATGAAGCCCAGAGAGGTCATTATACAAGAACTCAGAGGATTCAACCATGAGTGGTAGAATTAGGGTTTGACTGGGTCAACCCTGGGTCAGCTGAAGATTTGGAGAAGGTTGAGACCTAATCCAAGGGTCATGTGATCATGGAATGATGTATTGGAATGCTATAAGGATGATTCCTAGACGAACTCATCATGATTGAGGAGTTTGAGAAGTTTTAAGCTAGGGTTTCTAAGGATTGACAGTGTAAAATCCCCTAGTTTGATCCCTATCTTTCAGGCAGTTTTAGCTCAAGATGTGATTGTCATCTCATCTTCCCCACAACATGAATGTTGTAGATATTGTTCTTAGCTTTAATTTGAGTGGTGGAAGTCCTTGATAGGATTTGTGCAGCTCAAGTTATGGTTTTGGCAAATTACAGGTCATCTGAGGTATGTGAATCTGGGTCCTTGAAAGTCACCCAGCTTGCAGACAACTTTTGCCCTAGAAGGATGATTCCTATGGATTCTTGGTCAACATTAATGTTGAAGATCATCTTCTTAGATTTCTAGAGCGTACTAGAAGTCCTTGATAGGATTTTTAGAACTCAACTTATGGCTTTGACAAGCCAAGGGCATTTTGGTCATTTCGAAGTTATAGGTCATTTCAAGCATATGGCCATATCTCCTACTTCCAAGCTTCAAATGGAAAAATCTTCAACATCAAAGTTGCTTAGAATGATGTTTTAAGGCTAGTAGGGTGGTCATGAGATGTTGGAAAGGCTCATATCAAAAAGTGATAAAAATAGCCTAAAAATGAGGCATAAGTTAATTCAAGTGAAATGGAAAATCATAAATCCCAAGTTCTAAATCCAAACCATGCCATATGATAGGCCATTTTGACTCCAAATGAAATTATAAGAACAATGGTTCAGCCACAATTTTGATTTGAGGCTTGCATCTTAGGGTTGCTTTGTAAAAGTCTTGCTTGCATAATGGGGTACCAAACCAAAACAAGGAAAAGCTTAATAAACAAGGGAGATATGCATTGTATTTTGTCCTAAATCTCATGTAAGGAGAAAATCAAGTTAGTTACCCAAGTTACAAGGGTTTTGTCATGATATACCATGTGGTAAGAATTGAAATGCAAATTACCATGACATGGAAAATTCAAGTTCTTTCTAGATGGTTCTAGACCTTTCTAAACCTCTCTATATATTGAGTACAACTTTCATTGGTGAGAGGTTGGTGATAGTTGGTGTTAATTGTGGAAGAGAATAGAGATTGAAATCCAAAAACTCCATTTGCAAATCACATTGAATCTTCATATTCTTCTTCATTACCTTTCCATTTTTCTCCACAAATCATCTCCATAAACATTTCTGATTGTGTTCATATTGATTTGCAACTCCATTGATGAAGATTTGAAAGCTTTCACATTGAATTTGCAAGGAAGCAAATTGCATTGGATCTTGGAGTGCAAGTCCTCTACATTAAATCTTGTGCAAGCAGAAGAAAATTCACCATTCAAGGAGTGTTCTTGAGGAGTTACAAGGCTTGGATTGAAGCTTTTCACCACCTACCATTTCAAGGAGCAAGGTATGCAAAACCACTTCTACACCCTATTCTAGGCATGGCTAGGATTAATTATTAGTGTGAAACTGTTAGAGACAATTAGGTGGTTCATTTTGATGAGTTTAAGATCAATTGGTGAGGTTTCATTAATGGTGGTCAATTCTTGGATGAGCTAAAACGAGTGATTTAATGGATGATAATGCAAGATATATGACTGCTTTTAATGAGGGTAACATGAGGATCATTTTTGTATAAAGAATGTTGAGTTTGGTGAAGGTCGAAAGCTGATGAAATTTTGAGTTCATGAGGTTATACCGTTCGGTTTAGATGATAGAGGTTGTTTCAATGCAAACTAAGATCACAGTTGTATTCTACGTGAAATTCTAGTCAAGTTTGGTTCTTATACCGTGTAATTTGGTGGAGGAACGGGGCCATATGAATGAGAGGAAGCGGAATGCATGGGATCTGTTTTCATGGAGTTCTGCAAACCCTAATATTCAAGGTGGAAGATGACTTTTCTACCGTTTGATGGCGCCTTGACCACTTGACTGAGAAGTAGATCCAACGGCTTGGATTTAAAACGCGAATTGGAGGGAGAGCTGACCCATGGAACGCTGCGTTTCATTAAACGCGTTCCTGGGCTTAAGTGAGTTCAATGCTATCCAAACCCCCAAGCGTGGCCCAATTCCAATTTCAACTGTATTTCTTTCCTATTTGCACTGTGATTTTATTTTTTTCTTTCCATTTTAATTTGTTTTTCTGATTAATTCATTGGGCCCAGCGTATTCCTATACGCACCCCTCATGTTGGGCCCAGATGTGAAAATAACTGGGTATTCTTACTAGCTGCACCCCATGCATTCATAAATCATTTTAATTTTCTCCAAATTTTATCCAACTTTAAAAATGCATATTAAATTGAAAAATGAATATTTTTCAATGGGAATTTTTTTCCCACTTTCCATTTTTTTGTCAAGAAAAATATAAAATCATAAAATTGCCATTTTATTTCATTTTTATATTTTTTTGCATATTTTCTCTTTTAATGCATTTTTAATTCTTTTAGTTGATATGTGAACTTGTAGATTTTAGTTTAGATAGATCCCTTTATGTTTTTAATTCAATCTTCTTAGGGTAGTTAGATGAATGTCTTAGGTTCCCCCTGAATTAAGTCCATATTTTTGTCATGATTTTTAGGATAGTTTTGATTAGGTAATTCTAGGTAGTGTAGAATTAGGTTAAAACTTCACCATAGGTCCATAACAACTTTAGATTTTGGGTTTTTAGGACAATTTAGACTATGGGGAATATATGGGACTTAAGGGTAGGTAGGTAGGACCCCTTAGAAATTATATTAGGATTTAATATAATAGTATGCTATTTTTAGTTGATTTTTGTATTGAATGATTGTTTGTGTTGCCTTTAGGGCATGTATTGTTAGTTTGCTTTGCTTTGGAGTTTTCCTTTGGCTTGAGGAGCTTGGTATCTCTTTGTGGAGCATTGTGAAGCATGGTTGAAGACTTGAAGATGCAGGGAGGAGCTTGAGGAGCTTGTTCTTCTTTTCTTTTTGTTGTTTTAGGGTTAGGAACTAGGAAGAGCTTAGATGCAGATAACTTCTTTCTCAAACATGGATGGTATCATTCACCTCCATTCCTCCCTATGATTTAAAGTCCTTCCATGGTGTGCACCTCTCTCCTTTGGAGGGATAAGTGCTATACCTAGGAGGTAGAACTTTTGAGGGAACCAGTCCCTTGATATTGAACCCTTAAAGGTCACCTTTGGTGATCAAATAAGCAGTTCAATATCCCCCAGCTTATCCGGTAAGTGATTTTCTCTGGTTTGACTGTCTTGAGAGCTGCTGAGCCTGAGCTTGAAGATGAAGACTTCATTGAAGAGTATTGAAAAGGATGTATCCCTGAGTAGTGCCATTCCAGCTGAAGCTTGAAGAGCATGAAGATCAAGTTGATACTTGAAGATCCATGAAGATTAGGTGAAGCCTGAAGGTGGAGCTGATCAAAGAAGCTGAAGCTTAGGGAAGAAGATGAGTTGAAACTCATGTTGTATGGTGAAACCTGGAAAGCAATTGATATCTGAAGTCTGAAGACTGAGTTGCTACTGGAGGAGCTGAGGCTTTCTTCTGTTTTCTTTTCTGTATTGTGTGTTTTGCTTGATTTGTCTGTTGCATTAGAATAAGTTCATCTAGAATGAGTAGAATCTAGGAGCATGATTGCATTAGAGGTTGAGTTTCTCTCTCTTCTTGTATTGTTATTGCGTGGCTTTGCTTGCGGGTAATCGGTAGAGCCCAGCTCCCTTGCCCATGTGGTTTGTTTGCCCGATGGCATTTCCTTTCATTTTATCTGTATGATTGCAGTTTACTGTTTATTGCTTGATAGCATGTTGTTTATATTTCAGTATGATTACTGTTATTTCATGACTGGCTTGAGGTTGAGATGAGCTTGTGGAGGCTGAAGCCCCACACACATTTCCTCCCTCACTTGCATTGCATGCATTTTACTGTTAAGCTGATGCTTTGTCTGTTTTGGTGTATCATTGACATGATCCCTTAGGACTCTCATTTCCTTGGATAAGGATTTGATGATAGACTTTTAGGTTGAAACCTATGCATGACAACTTCTAGGAGTTCCCTGTTCAAACCTCAACCATAGGATGAATCCATGGCATGCCAACAGTAGGACTTGATAGTCTCCCTCCTAGTTGGGCCTGTTCTCTTCTCATCTCAAAACAGTTTAATATACAGTAATCATGAATGATTTCTTTCGTACGTTACGAGCCTTAAGCTACCTGAGAAAGGATTGTGGGAGAGTTTCTTTTCCACAGTCTGGATGTTTAGTATGGTACCCTTTGGGTGACATGCGACGCATTCACTCTCAGGTCATAGTCTCTAGTGCGGTTGAAATTGCAAACACAATAAAAAACACTTCTTTCGTAAAAGACAGGAAATAAACCGTAGTTTCCCGAACTACGTATGCTCTGATCTCTCATGCCTGTTGAGAGTACGTAGGCACAAGATGGTGATGTCTTGGCGAGCTACCTTCCCCCATAACCCTTCGTAGGCCGAACTACGTTGACTCTGATTTCTCATTCTCTGATGAGAATATGTAGGCATAAAGCGCGACGCTTTGCCGAGTCATTTTTCTCTTCTTTTTCAGCCAGCCTTGATAGGTAGATAGAATAAAACCAACCCGTCCAAGTAAACACAACAAGCGAGGATCTCGTCGAGTACGACGGACGTGAGGGGTGCTAATACCTTCCCCTTGCGTAACTGACTCCCGAACCCAGACAATGGTTGCGATGACCTTGTCTTACCCTTTTTCGTCAGGTTTTTTCCGATCGTTTCCTTTCCCGCTCTGAGGGATAAATAACGAAAGGTGGCGACTCTTCTGTCATGCCGGCACCTTATTTTCGCGCAAGCGACACTTTCCAAAAATTGACTTTATACATCGAAGGCAACGTGGCTAGAGCATCAGCCATCTGATTCTCAGCCCTGGGCACATGATGGAGTTCCACTCGATCAAAGAACGGATGCAGCCTTCTGGCATAATTCATGTACGGCACCAAATTCGATTGGCGAGTCTCCCATTCCCCTTTAATCTGGTTGATCACAAGTGCCAAGTCACCATATACATCTAGGTTCTTGATTCTCAAATCAATTGCTTCTTCCAGGCCCATGATGCATGCTTCGTACTCTGCCTCGTTATTGGTGACCAGAAACGTCATTCTAGCGGTGAACGGGATGTAGGATCCATGGGGAGTCGTGATGATCGCCCCAATGCCACTTCCATAAGAGTTAACTGCCCCGTCAAATATCAATTTCCATCGGGATTTCCTATCTGGACCCTCGTCGGGCAACGGTTCATCGCAATCTTTCACCTTGAGAAACATGATATCCTCATCAGGGGATTCAAATTTCATCGGCTGATAATCCTCTATTGGTTGTTCGGCAAGGTATTCAGACAATACGCTTCCCTTGATGGCCTTTTGGGGCACGTACTGAATGTCATATTCCGTCAACACCATTTGCCATCTGGCAATCCTGCCCGAAAGCGCTTGTTTCTCGAAGACGTACTTGATCGGATCCATCTTCGAAATTAGCATGGTTGTATGATTGAGCATGTACTGTCGTAAACGTTTGGCAGCCTAGGCTAGTGCACAACACGTCTTCTCCAGCATCGAGTAACGAGATTCATAGTCCGTGAACTTTTTACTCAAGTAATAAATGGCATGCTCCTTTCTGCCCATCTCGTCATGCTGACCGAGAACACACCCTATACTATTCTCAAGAACTGTTAAGTACATGATTAAGGGTCGTCCGGCCACTGGGGGTATCAAGATCGGAGGTTCCTGTAGATACTGTTTTATCTTATCAAATGCTTTATGGCAATCCTCGTTCCAGATAATCGCCTGATCTTTCTTTAGCAGTTTGAACATCGGTTCACACGTGGCCGTGAGCTGAGAGATAAACCTTGCAATGTAGTTTATTCTGCCCAGGAAACCACGAACTTCTTTTTCAGTTTTTGGCGCTGGCATTTCTTGTATTACTTTTATCTTCGCAGGATCAACCTCGATGCCTCTTTCGCTCACGATAAACCCCAGTAGTTTTCTAGACCGTACCCCAAAAGTACACTTGTTAGGATTCAGCCTCAACCTGAACTTCCTAAGCCTCTCAAAAAGCTTCAGCAAATTGACCAGATGTCCCTCCTCCGTTTGGGACTTCGCAATCATGTCATCAACATAGACTTCAATCTCATGATGAATCATATCATGAAACAAAGTAACCATTGCTCGTTTGTAAGTGGCCCCTGCATTCTTCAGACCGAAAGGCATTACCTTGTAGAAAAACGTTCCCCAAGGTGTAATAAACGTAGTTTTCTCCATGTCCTCCGGTGCCATCTTGATCTGATTGTAACCGGAGAAGTCATCCATGAACGAAAATACGGAGAACTGAGCTATATTGTCGACTAACACATCAATATGAGGGAGCAGGAAATCATCCTTAGGGCTCGCCCTATTCAAATCCCGATAATCGACGCACATTCGCACCTTACCGTCCTTCTTTGGTACAGGTACTATGTTGGCGACCCACGGAGGGTAAGTAGTGACCGCTAAGAAGCCAACATCAAGCTGCTTCTGCACTTCTTCTTTGATCTTAACGGTCATATCTGGTCGCGTCCTCCTAAGCTTCTGCTTAACGGGAGGACAATCTTCTCGCAGCGGCAAGTGATGGACCAGGATGTCAGTGTCAAGTCTGGGCATATCTTCGTATGACCAAGCAAAGATGTCACTATACTCTCTCAGCATCTCAACCAATCTCTGCTTGACATCATTCTGCAATGCAGTCCCTATCCTGACGTTCCTGACCAGTTCTTCAGAACCTAGATTCACAATCTCAATCTCTTCCTCGTGAGGCAGAATAACTTTCTCTTCTTGTTTCAACAAGCGGGCCAACTCTTCGGGAAGGTATTCGTCTTCATCAATCTCTTCTTCGGCTTGATAGATCGGACAGTCAAAGTCGAAGTGAGTCGTAGAAGGCCCAGAGTCGATGTCATCTGCTATGCGGATCCTGCAATAACAAGGGTTAAGCTTAAGACAAGGATATGCAGGTTAGCACAAACCCTATTGTCGTTTTATTGTTTTTCAAAACAAACATAAAACAGGAATAACAGAGATCACAACATTTGAATACGAAGAAAAATGCCTTTTGATTTATTGGTAAAATGCATGTACATAATCAAAGAAGGCCCTGACAATAAAACCACTATGCCCCGGGTAGGACATAGGGTTGTACAACGATTGGAGAAAGTAAATAATTACTCTTTGTCTGTCACTTGGATGGTATCCCTGATGGACCAGTTGTTGAGGCTCTGGCCTAGTTTTCTTGGCTGGATCCAAGAGTCTAGGTCGCAATCGCTGTCTTCGCCGTCTTCAGACACTGCGTTGACACTTTCGAATATAACCCCGCCACTGGTAAACTGGATTGGCCCTTTACCTCGCGACGCACAGTGAGAAGAGGAAGCTTCAGCCGCAGGAGAGTATCCTAACCCAAACTTGTCCTGTTTGTTAGGTATTTCTAGCACTTGCCCCCAGCCTGGGGTAGATCCGGCTTGAACAACGGCCCGGGCTTCCTTGAAGGAAGAGAGAGTCATCTCTGGTTTCTCAATCATTACAGGAGTCATGTCCTTGACCTTAACAGCTTCGAACGCCTGACATAGGGTTTCATGGATTTCCCCATCCATCTCAACATATTTGAAGGAGGACAAATGGCTCACCGTTATATCTTCCTCGCCACAAACAGTTACGATGCTGCCTCCGACAGCATACTTGAGTTTCTGGTGCAACATGGAGGTCACGGCACCAGCAGAATGGATCCATGGCCGGCCTAAGAGACAGCTCTAGGCAGGCATGATGTCCATAATGTAGAAGACTGCGTCGAAAGTTTCCGGCCCGACTTGGATTGGCAATGTTACCTCTCCAAAGACATGACGCTTAGTTCCATCGAATGCCTTCACAACCAGATCACTGGGTGTGCAAATCAATCCCCGAGTATCTAACTTCATCAATGCTTTCTTCGGAAGAACATTGAGCGATGACCCAGTGTCCACCAACACATGAGCCATAACTGTTCCCCTACACTCTATCGAGATGTGCAGGGCGCTGTTGTGGTTTCTTCCCTTTGGCGTCAGCTCCAGGTCAGTGAACCCTAACCCGTTTCCAGCATTCACATGGGCTACTATCCCTTCCAACTGGTTGACCGAGATTTCCTGCGGTAGATACGTGGCATTCAAAACCCTTAACAGCGTGTTGCGATGTGACTCCGAACACAGCAACAAATTTAGGATGGAAATTTTTGAGGGTGTTTGATGGAGGTGATCCACGATCTTGTAGTCACTCTTCTTGATCAACCTCGTGAACTGTTCAGCGTCCTTCACAAGTAAGTCCTTCTCTACCCCACGAGGGGTTTCCTCAATGACTTTACTCTTTCCTTTATCAGTTTCCTCAGCTTTGTCCGCTTTGTCCGCCACAATCTCAGGTGGAGCAAATACTCTTCCGCTGCTCGTGATTCCGCCAATTCCCACTAGGTTATCCACAGACTGCCCAGATGGTTCCAGCTCAAGCTTCTGTCCATTACAGTAGACGTCTGCCCCATAATGCCATGGGACAGCATTGGTGCTTTCGAAAGGTATCGGCCCAACTTTGGTGATGGTAATTGTGGGCGGCCTGGGTGCAGAAATGGTTATCGTTTGGCGAGGGATGGTGATGGTGGCAACCTCATCATCTTGCTTCAGCATTACCTCTCCAGATCCACATTCGGCCCTTCGGCTAAACTGCAAGATTCCTTCGGTCATCAGACTCTGAATCCCCTTCGTCAACTGTTCGCATCCATCAGGACGAGTCGCACAGCCCATACATAGTTCTCCATAGCCCGGAAAGAAGCCTCTCTTTATCAGCTTGGCTTTAACGAAGCTAAGCGGTGTCTTTAGATCCTTGACATCAGTCAACAAATCCAAGTTCTCGTCTTCAATAATGGCATTCACCCCACCTCCCCTATGATTCGGCATAGGGTTCTTCGTGACATTCGACACATTATCTGAGAAATTGATGATCTTAGCATCCACCATATCTTGCACCTTGTGCTTGAAGGCTTTGCAGTTTTCTATTGTGTGGACGGGTGCCCCTGAGTAAAATCACATGTTGCATTCGCATCATAACCCTGCGGAGGTGCCCCTGTTAAGGGAGCCAGGGTTCTCTTCTGGACTAGCTGTAACTGAAGCAGAGTTTGTAATAGCTGAGCATAAGACATGGGCGGTGTCTCAAGGTGACGGCTCGACAGAGGTGCCCTGTTCTGATACTTTCTGTACCCTTACTGATTTAGCTGCTGCTGCTGCGGCTGGGGTTGTTGGATAGCAGGGATGGTTATGCTAGCCACCTGCTGGCGTGGGCCTTTACCTTTCCTGCGAGCGTTGGACACGGCGCCCGTCTCCCCTTCACACCTTTTACTACCATATGGTTTCTTTCCTCCTCCAGTTGAGGATAGATCAACACCTTGAATTTTCCCCAGTTTGATCCCATTTTCAATGTGCTCGCCAGTGATGATGAGATCTGAGAAACTTCCTGACATACCGCTGACTTGTTTCTCGTACTAAATCCCTGGGAGGGTGGCTACAAACATCTCAACAAGCTCCCGTTCAACCATCGGCGGTTGAACTCTAGCTGCTAATTCACGCCACCGCTGGGCGTATTCTTTGAACCCTTCATTGTTCCTCTGCGACAAGTTCTGCAGTTGAACCCGGTTCGGAGCCAAGTCACTGTTATACTGATAATGGTGCACGAATACCTCAACAAGTTCCTTCCACGTGCGCACACTGGTAGGTTCCAAACTCATGTACCATTCCAAGGATGGCCCGAACAAGCTATCCTGAAAGAAGTGCATCAGCAACTTCTCGACTTCAGAGTGAGCGGACATCTTTCGGTAGTATGACCTTAAGTCGACACGAGGGCAAGTGGTGCCCTTGTATTTCTGAAAGTCGGGCACCTTGAATTTGGGAGGCACCTTGAAATCAGAAATCAATCCCAATTTAGTCATGTCGACCCCCATAGTGTTCAGGTTCTCGAAATTCCTCATTTTGTCCTCGAGTGCCTTAAACCTCAGACGTGCTTCAGCAGTCAGCTCTCCTTCAGCACTCCTTTGTGAGAAAAAATCTTCTTGACGATCCACTAGCCATGGCTGAGGCCCATACAGATTTCCAGCACCTGTGTTGCCGTTGCCCATTCCAGCATTGCCATTAGCTTCAAAGTTTCCATTACCGAAGCTAGTCGTATTACCATTGAGCCCTATCTTAGTGATCACATTGTCGTTACCACTTCCATTCCCCCCGGTCACGGGGATGCCATTCTAAGGAGTTTCAACAGGTGGAGGGGTTGGAATGCTCCCTCCATGAAGTACACCATTGCTGTCAACCCTTGAGATCAGAGGCTGGACCAATGTTCTGAGCTGGTCTTGGCCGTTGGCGACCACTTGCATGAGCTCCATGAATCGGTCCATCCTCTCCCGGAGTTCCTGAACGTCAGTCTGCACTTGTTCCATTGCTCTAGCTTGATTTGCTCTGGTCGGATAGCGGTGGATTGGCCTTCGATCAATCCTGGAACAACCTGTATACACAAAGGGTTAGAAAAAACGACAAAGTGCTCGTTATGCAAATGCTTCATGCAAATGCAAATGTGTGTCTGTGCCTTGGGGAGATCCCCCCGATCCTAGCTTCCGAGACAAATAAAGTATATGATCCAATCATGGAAAAGAAATCCTCATATATTCATCTGAACAGCCCGCTTGGGTAGCATACAACTGTAATCACATACAACTGAATCAATAAGGCATGACCCCAACCAACAGACCTGGCGGTGATCAACATATCAATGTATAAAAATGTACAAAGAAAGATACAAAAGATCAGGCACGGACACGGGCACGAAAATCTTCTATCAACTTCTTTGTAATGGAGTGATCTGACTGAGTAAGCAAACCCTGGGTCAGCAGGTCCTTCTGACTGATGGACTTTGGGAGGTTCTCGGCAATGCTCCTAGAAATACCTTCTTCAGGATGGTTCTCGACTCTTCTTCTCTTAGCATCTGCCCGGAGTTGAGAATCTTGCAGAATCGCCTCGGCTTCAGCCAATCTATACTAGACGTCATGTCGCAGGGAGGCTTCAGCCTCTATACTCTCGTTTTTCACCATAATTTGAGCTTCCAGCTCGGCTACTCGCTGCTTCAGCTTTTCTTCCCATTCTTTGTACTTGGCTATGGTGCTGCTCCAGACCCTCTCGTATTGGGTTAGCTTCCGGTACACTCTGTCCAGATCCTATTTCTTGGTTGTCAACACGCCATGCACTGACTTCAGATCCAACCCCAGACGTTCCTTAGCATTAGTTTCTGTGGTCAGGTTGGAGCCTAGACGGTTGATCATCTCAGTCTGCTTTTTGCAGGTATAAACGGCTTCACTTTTCTCTTTTCGAAGTTGAGCAATCTCTTTCTCCAACTCTTCGTTGGCCTTTTGTAGCTCTTCCTTCTCTCGGAGTACCTGGTTGAATTTCTGGATATTAACCGTAGTAGGTTCTTTGTACACGGAAGCACACAACGGTGCTACAGCAGGAAACAACATTAGAAACTTGACGGCTCTCTCTCAAACCCAAGTCACATACGGATCAAAGGCCTTGTTATTGCTTTTTCCTAGCAAGACTTTCCCCTTTCGGTGAATTTTGCTCCAAGCATTCTGTACCTTGCCCAAGGTGTCACCTTCAAGCAACCCCGTGAAATACAGAGATTCCCGTATTTCTTCCTCTTCAGGAGGACCTCGTAGCGCATACCCGAATTGTCGTACTAGCAGAGATGGATTGTAGTTGATACACCCTTTCCTTCCGACCAAGGGGACGTTTGGAAAGCCACAACAACTATGCACAATATCCTTGCCCAGCAGATCTCTATCAAACCAGATGATATTGTCAGCAGTCAAACCCATCAAACGCGCAGACCAAGGCGAAGACTCAGCAGAATCAATAAACGGCCCTGACTTAGGAAGATGACTAGCAAACCATTTATACAGTAAAGGGGCACAACACGCCACGTTCTTCCCCTTTCTGTTCTCATTCTTGCTGTGAACTGAATGGTAGACGTCTCCAAGGAGAGTGGGCATTGGATTCCCGGAGGCAAATATGAGGCAAGCATCCATGCTTATGAAGTCCGGGTGACTTGGGAATAGCACGATCCCATAGATACAGAGGGCTAAGAAGGCATTGAAGACATCCCAACGACCCTTCTCTGCAAACTTTCGGGCTTTTTCCATCAGGAAAGACAAAGGGAAACCATGAACTCCGATCTTTCTGGATACCATCCCTTCTAATTCAGGCTCATCTACGTGAAGAGCGTCAGTCAACTTACTCAGTTTGCATTGTTGCATACAAATTTTGCATATCATTAATGTGTGTCTGTGCTGCAGGTGCATTTCATACCCTCTGATTCTAGTTGCCCGGATTTCTGTCTGCTGCTATTATGGATACTTTGAAGAAGACTATGGCTTACAAGTTGCCTACTCCAGATGTTTCTTCTTTGCTTGGTTTGATGTCTTTAGCTGATGATGATGTGAAGAGAAGCTTCAGGAAGAGTTATGGGAAACTGCTTAGGTTGGTTTGCAAACCAACTACGTATGAGCTGAACGGATTGTACGCGCTGATGCAGTTCTATGATCCCCCGCTGAGGTGTTTTACTTTCCCTGACTTCATTCTGGCTCCGACCATGGAGGAATATGCTGAGATCTTGGAGTTAACCATTCAGAACAGGGTACCCTTCATTCATATGGATGCTAAGCCCAAGCTGGAGGATTTGGCTGTTGCTTTGCATTTAGACTTCTCAGAGTTGCTGTCAACCTCGTGGAATGGAGTTTCTGGTTTTTCTCTCAAGTTCTTGGTTGGGAAAGCACAAGAGTATGCCAAGAGAGGTTGTTGGATTGTGTTTAATGCTATCCTTGCTTTGTGTATCTATGGCATTGTACTGTTCCCTAATATGCCTAACTTTGTTAATTTGGATGCATTCCATATATTTGCTTCAGGCAATCCTGTGCCTACACTGATTGGAGACTTCTATCACTCTCTGCATTACAAGAACGAGAATAGGAGGGGCAAGAACGTCTCTTGTTGTGTGCCTTTGTTGTATATGTGGTTTGATAGTCACCTGCCTAAGAAGGGTATCTTTGCTGAGTCTGCAGCTACGGTGGAATGGTCTGAGCGTCTGATGGGGCTTTCTTCAGAAGATGTTGTCTGGTTTGATAGGGATTTACTGGGATCTGAGATTATCTACAGCTGCACAGGATATCCTAACGTTCCTCTGATTGGGAGGAAAGGGTGCATTAACCATAATCCGTCATTGTTGATCAGGCAATTCGGATATGCTTTGAGAAGCCTGCCAAAAGAGGAAGAAGTGCAGGAATCTCTATACTTCACAAGCAATCTGAGTGGAGAATTGTTATCCAAGCTTCAGCATGCTTGGAATAACATCTGCAAGAAAGGGAAGCCGTTGTTGGGTAAGAATGATAGTCAAGCCTATCCTCCGTACCAAGTCTGGATCCAAGATAGGGCAAAGCAGGCACTGATGCCATTTCCTGCAGTATTACCTCCTGCTCCCCACGTGGTTGAGGAGCCAACTACTGTGTCTATTGAGAGATATGAGCAGGTTGTGAAGGAGAAAGAAGAGCTGATGAAAGCCAACGAGAAGTTGGAAGAAGAGCTAGCGCAACTCAGAAGAAATGAAGTCGTACACTCCTTCAAACAACAAATAGAGCTGGTGAATCAGTTAGGTACAGAACTGACTGAACAACGAAAGAAGCGTGAACGTTTGGGGATAGATTTCAAGAGCTCTCATGACATGCTGGAGTCTAAGAAGAAAGCACTTGATATAGCTTACTTGGAGATCTCTACGTTCAACAAAACTTGGAACGCTACATTGACCAACAACAAGGAGAGAGAAGATAAGTTGAAGTTGCAAATCTCCAAGTTGGAGGATCAGTTGAAAGCTAGCCAGAGGAAGTTTGAGAAAGAAGTTGTGCGTAGTTTTTCCATTCAAGCCTCGTTGAACAAAGCTGTCAAAAACCTGAAGGAGCACAGGCAGAACTTTGAAGCCAAGAAGAGAAAGTTAGAAGACTGTTTTGGTAAGGGAGCTTGGGAAAACTCCAACGAAGGCCTCCAGTTCACTATACGGCAGTTAGCGTTGCTCATCGAAGGGTTGCCCACTCAGCCAGATCATCCAGAGACCAAGAAGTTGTTAGAAGAGTACCGTGCTCATTGTAACACTTGACTGTTGTATATGCTTTATTTGCATTGTGCTGACCATCACCAGGCTTGTTGGTTGAGGTCATGCCTTCTTGTTATTGTGTACAGTCAGAGATATTGTATTTCTGCCTTGATGGGCTTTTCAGCAATATATGAGATGTTTCTTCTATGAGTGGATTCCAGCTTCTTATCATATCACTTCATTGGCATTGCACTGGCACTTTGGCACTAGAATCGGGGATGATTTCCCTAACGCACAGACACGCATTGCATTTGCATATTCATTTTGCATTGCCAGTTACTTGTTGAATATGTATCTTATTTCCTGAATCTCACAGGTTTTTCAAGATTGACGACCAAAGAATCCACCGCTACTCAACCAGAAACAATTGTAAGAAAGCAATGGATCAAGTTCAAGTCGAGATGCAGGAAATCCGTGAGAAGCTGACTCTGTTCATGCAAGCTATGGAGAGCATGGCCAAGGGCCAAGAGAGCCTTCAGACCTTGGTGCAGCCGCTGCTGACGCGGACAAACGGAAATGGCAATACTAACTACAATTCTGTTGGAACTCCTCGCCGGGAGGATGAGATACCGGTAGTTACTCCACCTGTTGTGACTGTCAACGGAAACACTGGTACTGGTGCAGGTGCTGGCACTGGTAATGGCAATACTGGGAATGGTGGTGATGGGCATGTTGTTAACAACAATGGCAACACTAGGGATGCCAATCAAGGATTCGGTGACAATGCTGGCTTTGGAAATAATGGGTATGGAAATGTCAATCAGGACGGGAACTTCGGGTTCAACAATCAAGGCTTTGGTAATGACGGTTACGGCAACAATCAGGGGTATGGCCACGGTAATGGTGGATTCAGTAATGTGAATAACAACGGCGCTGGAGCATTTCCTTTCAATAATGGTTTTGGACCTGCTGGGGTCAATCAAGGGTTCGCCAACCGAGGACAGGGTCCTATGTTCAATCAGCAAGGATTTGGCCGTAACATGGGTTACGATGGGTATGGAAATGACTGGAATGTGGATCACCAGGACGACGCTTTTTCGGGAAGAGGTATGGGACCTGAGGGCCCCATTGACCCTGTTCAGAGGATCAGAATGCTCGAAGAGCAGATGAAAGGTGTGGTTAATCAGAACTCCGCTGGGTTAGATATGACTACTATGGGGTTGGTACCAGGGCTGAGGGTGCTGTCGCTTCCGCGAAAATAAGGTGCCGGCAAAATAGAAGAGTCGCCACCTCTCGTTATTTATCCCTCGGAGCGGGAAAGGAAACGATCGGAAAAACCTGACGAAAAGGTATAAGACAAGGTCGTCGCAACCATTGTCTGGGTTCGGGAGTCGGTTACGCAAGGGGAAGGTATTAGCACCCCTCACGTCCGTCGTACTCGACGGGACCCACGCTTGTTGTGTTTACTGGACGAGTTGATTTATCTATCTACCTATCAAGGCTGGCTGAAAAAGAAAAGAAAATGACTCGGCAAAGCGTCGCACTTTATGCCTACGTATTCTCATCAGAGAATGAGAAATCAGAGTCAACGTAGTTCGACCTACTACTGGTTACGGGGAAGGTGGCTCGCCAATACGTCAGTATTGTGCCTACGTACTCTCAACAGGCTTGAGAGATCAGAGCTTACGTAGTTCGGGATAATACGGATTACGGGGATTCAGATTCATCTGTTTTATCGAGTAGGGTTAAACAGCAGTTCCAGCAGTTAGGGACAAAGCCTGTTTGCGTTGGCGCTGAAGTTTAACGACACTCTTTTCCTCAGAAAAGCTTTCCTTTGAATTATGGGCCCACGGGGCAAAAAGGTTTGAAGTTTTTTTTCGGTCTTTTACGGAAGAAGTGTTTTTTATTGTGTTTGCAATTTCAATCGCACTAAATACTATGACCTGAGAGTGAATGCGTCGCATGTCACCCAAAGGGTGCCATACTAAACATCCAGACTGTTGAAAAGAAGCTCTCCAATAATCCTTTCTCAGATAGCTTAAGGCTCGTAACGTACGAAAGAAATCATTCATGATTACTGTATCTTAAGCTATTTTGAGATGAGAAGAGAGCAGGCTCAACTAAAGGGAGACTATCAAGTCCTACTGTTGTCATGCCAAGGATTCATCCTATAGTTGGAGTTTGAAACAGGGAACTCCTAGAAGTTATCATGCATAGGTTTCAACCTAAAGGTCTATCATCACTTCCTTATCAAAGGATGTGAGAGTCCTAAGGGATCATGTCAATGATAAATAGAAACAAATAAAGCATCAGCTTAAACAGTAAACGGTAAACGACTGTAAAATGCATGCAATGCAAGTGAGGGAGGAAATGTGTGTGGGGCAGCAGCCTCCACAAGCTCATCTCAACCTCAAGCCAGAATGAATAACTATAATCATACAGAAAGAATAACATGCTATCAAGCAAAATAGGAGAAACTGCAATCATACAGCTGAAAATAAAATGTTGTCAAGCAAAGTAAACCACATGGGCAAGGGAGCAGGGCTCTACCGAATACCCGCAAGCAAAGCCACACAGTAACAATACAAGCAGAGGGAGCAACTCAACCTCTAGTGCAATCACGCTCCTAGTTTAAAGTCAGTCTAATCATGGACTTATTCTAATGCATCAAGCAAATCAAACAAGGTACATCAGTAATACAGGAAAACAGACAAGAAAGCAGATCAACAACTCCCTGTTAATTCCAAGCCTCAGCTCTTCTAACAGCAAACCAGTCTTCAGAATTCAATCACCCTTCAAGGCTATCATCTTCACTGGCAAGTATCAACTTGTTTCTCTAGGGTTTCAATCCACCCAAACATAATTATCAACTTATTCTCTCTTCTCCAAGCTTCAGCTCCTTAGCCAACTCTACCTTCAGGCTTCACTCTTAACTGCAAGTATCAACTTGATTCCTTCAGGCTCTCCAATCATCAATGCAAATATCAACTCATTCTTTATTCCTCAAGCCTCAGCTCTCTTCATTCAATCTCCCTTGGGTCTTCAAGTGTCAACTTGTTATTCAAGCTCTTCAAGCTTCAGCTGCAATGGCAATGCTCCAGGAATCATCCTCTTCCACACTCTTCAAAGAAGTCCTCATCTTCAAACTCAAGTCCAACATCTTTCAAGATACTCAAACCAGAAGACAACCAAGGGATGAGTGGAAATGATAAACAGCTTATTGACAACCAAGGGAAGCCTGTAAGGGTTCATCATTATGAGAGACTGGTTCCCTCAAAGTTCTACTTCCCAGATAAAGCCACTCATCCCTCCAAAGGAGGGATGTGAATATTTGAGAAGGACTTTTAGTCATTGGGAGGAATGAAAGCACAAGATCCTTTCCATATTTGTGAAAGAAATCATTCTAACTACAAGGCTCTCCCTATGTCCTATCTCCTAATCTTCATCAGACACCCTCAGGCACAAACAAATCCAAAGCTCCAAGCAACTTCAAGCAACTTCAAGCATCCTCTTCTTGTCTTCAACTTGTCTTCAATCCCAACCAAATGGAAACCAAGCACAAACCCTAATCTAAGGGGACTAAGGAAGTTAAACTAGTTGAATTAGTAAATTAGGATCACCTAAAACCTAGTACTAAAGTTAGTCCTAACTAAAATACTAAAATCAATTGTAAAATCCTGCAAATATTACTATGGGAACCTATGTCAATCATGACTCTACCACATTAATTTCAAAGATCAAACCATCAAATTAGACCTAGAACTAAATTCTACACTACAAGGTATCAAACCTAAACCCTAAAAGGAAGCACCTAAATATCAATCTAGAAAGCACACCTATTTTCATCACAAAAATATGATAAAAATACTATGGGATCATACATGTCTAACCAAATCAAACACAAAAACTTAGGCTCAAAATCATCACCAAGAGATCATACAAAATTCCACAAAAATATGCATCAAACATAACCATTTTAATATCAATTAAAATGTAAAATTCCCATTAAATCAGAAATTACATGAAATGAAAATATTTTTTCTCTAAAAAATAATGGACTCAATCATGAGTAAAATGCAAAAAGAATGGGTTTAATTGGATTAATTTTCATATTTATATGAATTTTACAAGAACCATGAATAAAATGAAAAAAATAAAGAAAATCCAATTAAAAGAAATACACGCGCGGTGTGGATAGCAATCAGACTCAGTTAAAATCATGGGTTATTCATCAGAATCCTTCACAAATCAACTTTAAAACGTGGCCATTGGATCAGCCTCAAAGTCCAAGTCAAACCCTCATCTAACGGTCCCAGAGTCATCTTCAACCTTTTCAAACCTCTGCAACTCGCGCCCAGCTCCGGCCACCACCGGTGGAGCTCCGATCATCTTCCTCAACCCTAGTTCTCTCTAGAAGCCTCTAATCCAAATGGTCAAAACATGAATCTTATCCCAAATCTTGCCACGAGTTCAACCATACCCTTAGTTTCCTCTGAAACCTCAAGATTCACCATATCCCAATCTCAACCGAAAATGGCAATTCACCTAATTTGTCTCTAACTTTCCAATTAACTATCTGAAATCCATCCTACACCATTCTATAATCAATCTAGCACCTTAATTCAACCTAATTCTACCTAAATCATGCTATAGGAAGAAAGGTACCAACCTGAAAATCTTGGTTGAACAGATGCACTAATCCTCCACTTCAAGCTCTACAATCTTGCAGACACGATCAATGAACCTTCCTCTTGCTTTTGTATGCAAAAGAACCAATGGAAAGTGCTTGAATCTTGAAACCCGATGGTGAGTTGCAGGTGCTGAAAATCACTTGCTCATACACGATCTAGCCACCAATTCTTCTTGGAAATGATCTGGAATCACTCCTTGACATTCATGGAAGAAGTATCAATCAAGAAAATGGGAAGAAAATGGAGAATTTGATGAAACCGATTGCACTTGCAAGCTATGAAATTTCAATCTCAAACTAAGTTCAATACTTCAATGATTACCAACCTCTGCAATGGATCCACTCTACTCCTTATATAGATGAAGTTTGGATGATCTAGAATCCTCTAGATCCTTCCAATGAGATTTTCCACTTCTCATGTCATGAGATTTTCAATCATGTATCATGACATGCACAATTCTGTTTCCCTTGGTGCAGCAACTTGTTCTCATCCCAAAATCTCCCCAAGTGAGATATTAGAAGTGTTTAGCTTGCTCATGCCTTGCTCATGCCTTGATTTTGAGTTTTGCAAATGTTGCTTAATATGCAAGTCATTACTTTTCAAAGCAAGTCCACAATTTAGACCTCAAATCAAAAATGTGGCTAAACCAATGTTCTTAGAATGTTTTCTAGAGTCAAAATGATATATTACATGCCATGGTTTGGATGTGTAGGTTGAAAATATCAATTTCCAACTTTGGTTTATTTAACTTATGCCTTTATTTTAGGTCATTTTTGCAACTTTGAGCTACAAGCATTTCCATCATCTCATGACCTCCTTACTAGCCTTAAAACATCATTTTTAACAAGTTTAATGTTGAACATTTTTCCATTTGAAGCTTGGAAATAGGAGTTATGGCCTTATACTTGAAATGACCTGTAATCTCCAAATGACCAAAATGCCCTTGACTTGTCAAAGCAATAACTTGAGCTCTACAAATCCTATCAAGGACTTATAGTACTCTCTAGAAAGCTAAGAAGATAAGGAACAACATTCATGTTTACCAAAAGTCCATAGGAATCATCCTTCTTAGGAAAAAGTTTGATGCAAGTGGGGTAACTTTCAAGGCCCCAGATTCACATACCTCAGATGACCTGTAACTTGTCAAAGTCATAACTTGAGTTCTACAAATCCTATCAAGGACTTCTAGTACTCAAATTAAATCTAATAACATGCTCTACAACATTCATGTTGGGGGTAAGATGAGATGACAATCACATCTTGAGCTAAACTGCCTTGAAGATAGGGGTCAAACTAGGGGATTTTACACTGTCAAGCCTTAGAAACCCTAGCTTGAAACTTCTCAAACTCTTCAATCATGATGAGTTAACCTTGGAATCATCCTTATAACATCTCAATGCATCAATCCATGATCACATGGATCTTGAATTAGGTCTCAACCTTGTTCAAATCATCAGTTGACCTAGGGTTGACCCAGTCAAACCCTAATTACACCACTCATGGCTGAGGCTTCTTAATCTTGCACCATGACCTATCTAGGCCTCATGATGGCTTTCAAGACATCTCATAAGCTCTCTCAAGGCTTCAAGTTCACATTCCTGGCTTCAGAATCATCTGAGGAGCTCCCACAACTCTCATGTTAGGAGACACACCCTCTTGGTTTCAACCATTCTCTCTGAGGATCTTTTAACTTCTCTGACAAGGATATCAACCCTTGAACACTTGAATAACCTTCTTGGCTAGCTTCATAGTCTTGTGTAGCTCTTGATTGGTACTCATACCTCTTGATCTCCTGCATACATGTCAATGAAATGCAAATGATAATGCTAATGTGAATGAAATGAAGCATAAGCTAGGTAAAGAGAAGTTGGTCAAATTTTGGGGTGCAACAGGTGCCATTAAAATTCAAGGCTCCAACATTCGACAAATACAAAAGGGATACCTGCCCAAAGGTCCATGTACGTTCTTATTATAGAAGGATGTCTTCATATTCCAATGATGAAAGGATGCTCATGCATTTCTTTCAGGATAGCTTATCGGGACCATCATTGGAATGGTACATGGGAATGGAGCCCACTCAGATTAGAAGCTGGAAGCAGTTGGCTGATGCTTTTGTTATGCATTACAAATATAACAGCGATTTGGCGCCAAACAGAGTTCAGTTGCAGAGTCTGTCGCAGAAAAGTGGTGAAAGTTTCAAAGAGTACGCGCAGCGGTGGCGCGATATGGCAGCTCGGGTGCACCCTCCTTTGGTTGAAAGGGAGATGAATGACATGTTTGTGGGGACATTTACAGGAATGTACTATGACAAGTTACTCAATGTTTCGATGGATAGCTTCTCCGATATGATCCTTATGGGAGAAAGGATCGAAAATGGAATTAAAATTGGAAAGATGCAGGCAGGCGAATCTATTTCAGCTGGGGGTGCGAGAAAAGCATTCGGCGGAAGACGACAGGGTGATACAAGCGCTGTATTTGGTGGCAGAGGTCGGGGAAGAGGCAGAAATCAGTACATTCAACCTCAACAAATAGCCAGTGTTACTATTCCAATCCAACCACAACAACAGCAACAACAACCACAGCAGCAGCAAAGGCAGAATCAGGGTCAGAGAAGGTTTCAGAATGTAAAGCCGAAGAGGGTATTTGATAAGCCTCCTTCGACATATGCAGAGCTTCTTCAGACACTGCTGGGGTTGAAGTTGGTCGAGAAAAGAACATTGGAACCGCCTACAGGACCGGTACTTCCTTATGGGTATGACGCTAATAAGCATCGCGAATTCCATTCCGGGGCGCCCGGACATGATGTAGAATCTTGTCATGCTTTCAAGCATAAAGTTCAAGACTTGTTGGACAGTAAAGCCATCAACTTTGGCCAGGTGGGGCCCAATATTGTACAACAGCCTATGCCTAATCACGGGGCAAATGCCATCTTAACAGAAGAAAATTTGAACTTGGTGATGGATGTTAACGAACTGAAGACACCATTGAGTGAGGTGAAAAGCAGGTTGCTTAGAGGGGGAGTATTCCCTGGTTGTGACGAATACTGTTTAGAGTGTTGGACCCAGCCTGAGGGTTGTACTGATTTGAAGTAGGGCATTCAGGCCATGATTGACGAAGGGACCTTGCAATTTGATCGAACTGCGGTTGAGAAGCTTGTGGAGGCATTATGTGATAAGCAGAATGATATTGCAACGGTGACGATCCTGAGGATGACTATAACGATAACGGCGCCCACCCAGCGGCCAACTATTACGATTACCAAAGCAGGGCCTGTTCCCTTTGAGAGTACGAAAGCTGTCCCATGGACATACGGATTAGAAGCATATTGCAACGGTGAAAAGATTGTGGTGAATAGCCAGCCAGCTGGGGATGTTGATAATGTCGTTGGAACGGGGGGCATGACCCGTAGCGGAAGGATCTTTACCTCACCTGAAATAGAAGCAGAGAGATTGGCCAAAGGCAAAGCCAAAGTAAATGAAAGCGGGCCTAATCAGTTGAAAGAAAAGGATATGTCACTCAAGGACGTAGAGGAGTTCATGAGACTGATTCGCAAAAGCGACTACAAAATTGTTGAACACCTACAGCAGACGCCGTCGAAGATTTCTATCTTGTCGTTGTTGTTATGTTCCGAGGCCCACCGGAACGCCTTGCTAAAGATTCTGGATACGTCATTTGTGCCTCAAGAAGTTTCTGTAAATCAGTTAGAGGGGATAATGGCACATGTTAATGCTGGACATAGCCTGGGTTTCACAGATTTTGATCTAACACCCAGGGGTCGAGAGCACAACATGGATTTGCATATATCGATGGAATGCCGGGGCACCATAATGTCGCGTGTATTGGTGGATATTGGATCGTCGTTGAACGTATTACCAAAGAAAGCCATGATGAAATTGGACATACGGGGAATTATTTGCACGCCCAGCGATTTGGTTGTGAGGGCGTTTGACGGGACGAAAAGATCAGTGTTTGGGTCAATAACATTACCGCTTCAGGTGGGGCCAAAAATTTTTGATACCGAATTCTACATCATGGATATCCATCCAACTTATAGCTGCCTTCTTGGGCGCCCATGGATCCACGCTGCAGGGGCCGTAACGTCCACATTGCATCAGAAGTTGAAGTACATGGTGGGTGATAGTTTTGTTACCTGTCTTCGTTCAGATATGTTGAAGTCGACGGAGAAATACACGAGACACCTTGTCAAGCCTTCGAAGGGTTGCGGATTAAAGACAAAGCTCAGGGTCCCAGCAAAATGCCAGATGTGGCAATGTCATCCTACAAAGAAGCTCAAGCTTTAGTGCAGACTGGTGAGACTAAAGGTTGGGGGCAGGTACTGGAGGTTTTTGTGAAGAATGACAAGTTTGGGCTAGGGTATCGACCGACGTCGTCAGCGTCATCTTCAGGAGTGCCCAGGTTCAAGGGACCGGTAACAATTACGCCAAGCGGGGTGTGCTTTGATACAATCAACGCTATTTCCGATGCCGAAGACGGAGATAGTGACTGCGATATGGACGCGTGGATCAAGCCAAGCGTGCCAGGACAAAGTCTCTGCAACTGGTCCATCCGGGAAACTGTCCCAGTGACTCTTAAACAGTAATGATTTGTTTTGTCAATTGTTGAATAATCCTATGTCCTACTCGGGGCATAGTGATTTTACCTTAGGGCTACTTGATTATGTGTATTGCACTGTTTTAATCATGAAGTAAAGGCGTTTTTCATATACAAATATTGTGATCCCTGTTTTTCTTGTTTTTACTTTAACAATAAATGGCAACGTGGTTATTTGCTTTGTTTGCGTTTTGAAGCATTTAACCATTTCCTTTGCAGGACTAATATTTCAGATGACATCTTCTACGAACCGCCTATGACTCGTTTCGACTTCGAGCACCCGGTATTCCAAGCAGAGGAAGAGATTGTTGAGGATAGCGACTTGCCAGAGGAGCTGACTCGTTTGTTGAAACAGGAAGAGAGAATCATTATGCCTCATCAGGAGGAAGTTGAGATTATCAACTTGGGGTCGGAAGAAGTTGTGAGAAATATCCGTATAGGGGTTGCGCTGCAGAGCGACATCAAGCAAAGGCTGATTGAGATACTGCGAGAGTATAGTGATATATTTGCTTGGCCGTACGAGGATATGCCTGGGTTGGATACGGACATGGTTGTGCACCGTCTGCCGTTGCGAGAGGAATGTCCTCCTGTTAAGCAGAAACTCAGAAGAACCAGACCAGACCTGGGTGTGAAAATCAAAGAGGAAGTTCAAAAACAGTGGGATGCTGGTTTCCTAGCCGTTACAACTTATCCGTCATGAGTCGCTAATATAGTACCAGTGTCGAAGAAAGACGGTAAAGTGCGAATGTGTGTAGACTACCGTGATTTGAATAGGGCGAGCCCGAAAGACGACTTTCCACTTCCTCACATTGATGTGCTGGTTGATAACACTGCTCAGTTCTCCGTATTCTCCTTCATGGACGGCTTCTTAGGCTATAATCAGATCAAAATGGCACCAGAAGACATGGAGAAGACTACCTTCATTACTCCCTGGGGAACATTTTGCTACAAAGTGATGCCCTTCGGACTGAAGAACGCTGGGGCAACATATCAACGTGCTATGACGACTCTCTTTCATGACATGATGCACAAAGAGATCGAGGTTTATGTTGATGATATGATTGCCAAATCTCAGACAGAGGAGGAGCATTTGGTTAATCTTCTGAAACTGTTCAAAAGACTTAGGAAGTTCAGGTTTAGACTGAACCCTAACAAGTGCACCTTTGGGGTGAGATCGGGTAAACTGCTGGGGTTTATTGTGAGTGAAAAGGGAATAGAGGTTGATCCTGCAAAGATAAAAGCTATACAAGAAATGTCGACGCCTAAAACCGAAAAAGAAGTGCGTGGGTTTTTAGGGAGGTTGAACTATATTGCTCGGTTCATATCTCACCTAACTGCGACATGCGAGCCGTTATTCAAGTTGTTGAAAAAGGATCAGGTGTTGACCTGGAATGAAAATTGTCAAAAGGCGTTCAACAAGATAAAAGAATACTTGCAGGAACCTCCTGTTTTGATACCCCCAGTGGTCGGGAGACCTTTGATTATGTATTTGACGGTTCTTGAGGAAAGTATAGGTTGTGTTCTCGGTCAACCCGATGAGACCGAATGTAAAGAGCATGCGATCTACTATTTGAGTAAGAAGTTTACCGACTGTGAGTCCAGATACTCAATGCTCGAGAAGACGTGTTGTGCGCTAGCCTGGGCCGCCAAACGTTTGAGGCAATACATGCTGAATCATACAACCATGCTAATCTCAAAGATGGATCCAATCAAATATGTGTTTGAGAAGCAAGCACTCTCCGGAAGAATTGCCCGATGGCAGATGGTGTTAACAGAATACGATATCCAATATGTCTCGCAAAAGGCTATTAAAGGTAGCGTTCTGTCTGAGTACCTTGCTGAGCAGCCGGTTGAGGACTACCAATCGATGAGGTTCGATTTTCCTGACGAGGATATCATGTACCTGAAAATGAAAGATTGTGAAAAACCATTGCCGGACGAAGGACCAGAGTTAGGTTCCAAATGGCAGTTGATATTTGACGGAGCATTTAATTTTTATGGTAGCGGAATAGGTGAAATTATCACTACTCCTCATGGGTCGCACATCCCCTTTACTGCTCGATTGACCTTTCCCGTTACCAATAATAGGGCTGAATATGAGGCTTGCATCATGGGTCTGGAAGAAGCCATTGATTTGAGAATCAAGAACCTGGATGTATACGGAGACTCAGCTCTAGTGGTGAATCAGATTAAAGGATAATGGGAGACACGTCAGCCCAATTTGATACCCTATATGAACTATGCAAGGAGATTGTTTCCTTTCTTTGACAAGGTGGAATTGCATCACGTACCGCGAGCAGAAAATCAAATGGCTGACGCCCTTGCGACATTGTCTTCAATGTATAAAGTTAACTTCTGGAACGAGGCTCCTCAGATTGTTATCTCTCGGCTTGATAGGCCTGCATTCATATTTGCCATTGACGAGGCTCCCGTTGGTAAACCCTGGTACTTTGACACCAGATGAGGTCCCTTCTCCAGCTTGTATTTTACCCAATTTAATCCCATTTTCTACTCTCTCGCCCGTGATGATCAGATCTGAGAAACTTCCAGACATGTTGCTTATCAATTTCTCATAATACACACCAGGTAGTGTAGCTACAAACAAGTCGATGAGTTCTCTCTCCACCATTGGAGGTTGAACCCTCGCAGCCAACTCGCGCCACCTCTGGGCGTACTCCTTGAATCCTTCATTGTTCCTTTGCGATAGGTTCTGTAATTGTACACGATTCGGTGCTAGGTCACTGTTATACTGGTAGTGTTTGACAAAAGCTTCTGCCAAATCCTTCCAACTTCTAATATGGACCGGCTCCAGTCCCATATACCATTCTAAAGATGAACCTGACAAGCTATCTTGAAAGAAGTGCATCAGTAACTTCTCATCATCGGAGTATGCAGACATTCTTTGGAAATAGGAGCGAAGATGCACCCTTGGACATGTTGTTCCTTTGTATTTATCGAAATCTGGCACTTTGAACTTTGGAGGAATCCTAAGTCCCGAAATCAATCCCAGATTGGACATGTCAAGACCCATAGCATTCTGGCCTTCAAGAATGCTCCTCATCTTTTCTTCGATTGCATCGAACCTTTTATTAGCGTCAGATCGTAATCCTGCCCCAAGGTCTCCCATGGAGAAGAAGTCATCTTGCTCATCTTGGCTCCACTGAGGACCATTGTTAATAGGCACGACGCCCGCCGCAACTGGGCTGGGAATTCCATCTTGGTTTTCTCCACCCGGAATATTGACTACAGTTGGACCACCATTGGCCTGCGAAGTGCTACCATTAGCCGGAGGAGGAACAACAGTAGTTCCTCCATGCAAAACACCATTGCCGTCCACTCGAGCTATCAATGGTTGAACCAGAATTCTCAATTGTTCCTGCCCATTGGCTACCCCTTGCATTGTTTCCATAAATTGCGTCATCTTTTCCCTGAACTCCTGCAACTCTTGTTGTACTTGATCTATGACTCTTCGTTGGTTCCCTCTTGTGTTGTATGACCGTTGAGAAGTCAGTTTGCTATTTCTCTTTCTTTTCTTCTGAAATGGCAAGCGGTATGAGGTCGGGTTTCAGGGAACGCAAAAATGATGCGTGGGTATATGCAATGCTCGAATGATGTTCAAGAGACTTTCAAGATTTATGATTATCAATGGTATTATGGAACTATAAATGAATAGTAAAGAATGCACAATTTAAGCCAAAAAGCAAACTTTCATTAATTTTGAGGGAAGATTCAATACAACTGATTGTTCAATAAGCTGCAAAATAAAAACTCATGCTACAAGAAAATACTAAATGAACTAAAAATCTTTCTTTCGGAGACGTTCTTCAAGCTTTTTTGTCTCGGACATGAATCTTCTAACCATTTGGTCGCAGAGTCAGATAAAGTGATGGATGGAAGGAGGAATATCATTTCCTTCTAAGTCTTGAATTGTGTTTTCCAACCTCCATGGGATATCCCAAATCATAAGGTTGCAATGCTCCATTACATTGTTATACCTAGCGCGACACATGTCTAGGGTCGGCTGGTAATAACGAAGAGAATCCTCATACGTATCTAAAAGTTCGTTGAGTTGAGCTTCCTTCTTCAACCATAGTGAACTATTCCTTTGTAGGGCCTCGAAACGGTCTTTCCACAAGGTGGTTGTTTCCTGAGCGGTCTTCAATTCTGAGCATTTGTTGTGCCATACATCAGAGGTGACATATGAAGCTCTCAATGCTTCTTCTTTGAGTTGTCGCTCGCTTTCGGCTAGAATTAAGGCACCCCTCAACTCCTTTTCAAGGACATCAATATCGGCCTCAAGTTCCTCCCTTGTCTTCTTCTTTTCAGCAGAGGCTAACTCGAAGAATCTCCATGCTTTATCACAAGAAGCCTTAGTTTCCTTTAGGCGTTGTCGGAGGGCTTTTACTGATGCATCAGCTCCTTCAAAACCTTCTTGATACCTGACCCTCAGATCTGCTTCTAGCTTCAGCTTCTTGCTACTCTCAACCGCTTTGTCTTGTTCGAACTCCACTTTCCTCTTATATTGGCCATTCTCCACTCTTGCTTGGTGAACCTCAGCCTGAAGGTCTTGATTTTCCTTTGTCAACCTTTCTATCACTAGCTTTAGTTTCTCATACTCCTCCATGGATACATAAGTAGGAGCAGGAGGTTCTTCTCTCATAGATGGTTCGGAGGGAAATGGAAGCAACCTTTCGGCCACTCTAGCTTGCAACCATCGGTTGTAGGGCTCCTTAGCCACACAGTTCTTCGCCTTTAACTCTTTCATCCCCTTCATATGAACCTTGGCCCACACTTTAACAATATTCCTGACAAACGCAGGATCGTCTGTTGTGGCTAGCAAAAAGAAACTCTGAACCTTCTCTGCTTCGGGCTCATCTTCCATGGCATAGCCTAACTGACGCAACACTATGATAGGGTTATAGTTAATGCAACCAGCCCTACTGATTAGAGGTACATTACCGAAATTTCCACAACTAAAGATGATCTCCATGTCGTAATACTCATGAGAGTACCAAGCAATATCACTGGCCTCTAGAGACATAATGCGTTGAGACCATTTCAGTTTCTTCTTGTTTTCCACAAACGGCCCTTTCTTCGGCAGGTGGGAAGCATACCATTTGAATAGTAGATGAGAACAACATTGGACCATTCCTGTCTTCTTTTCACTTCTCCAATGAATGGAGTGGTAAACATCAGCGAGGAGGGTAGGGATAGGATTCTTTTGCATGAAGAGAATGATAGCAGTGATGTCTATGAAGTTGTCCACATTTAGAAAGAGGACAATCCCATAAATCATTAGAGCAACGATAATACAAAAACCTTCCCAATCCCCATTGGTCTTGTACTGATCGGCTTTATCTAGCAAAAACCTCAAAGGAAAGCCTTGAGTACCTCCCTTATTGGTTAGACCATCTTTAACCTCTTCCTCGGTCATACGGAGAGTGAGAGCAATGACAGAAGACTTTGGCTCTTCTTCCAGGCCAGTGTAAATAGGTTGATCCTTAATCTTGATATTCAAAAGGTGGGAAAATTCTTCAAGAGTAGGAGCCAACTGATAATCTTGAAAGGTGAAGCATCTGAGAGGCGCATCATAAAATTGAACAATAGCGAACAAAGCCCATGTCTCGACCCCAGAATGGAGAAGGTTAAGCAATTTCCCATATTTCCTTTGAAAGTTAATTTTGATAGCTTTTGGCACATCAATCAAAAGATCTTGGATTGGTCCCAACTTCGGTTCTCTGAACTTTAAGGAATTTGTACTTCTTTTCCTTTGGTCATTCATCTTGTTCTTCAATACCTATGATAATCACAGTCTCTTAAGTCCCTTGATATGCAACAATGTTATGAAATGAAATGCTTTATGGATGCATATGAGAGTGGAAACATGTGGATCAAAGTCACAGATCCTGCAGGGTATTGTAACAAAATATCTCTCACCACGGGTGGGTGATCTAATGGTTTATAAGAGGGCATCCCAAAAGGCTTTTAAACAAAGTCCCATGCACTAACCCTCAAAAGTTTTCCATCATAACGACTACTCGTAAGACGGTAATCCCTTCAAAAGGATGAACACAGAGTTATGTTTTAGTAACCTTTTGGAATAAGGTTCTACAAGAGGTCCTCAGAATCACGGAATCCCACGTCGGAAATAAAACACCGTTACGACTACACGTAGGACATAATCTTTCCAACGGGGTCTCATCTGAGCGGTGGAATTCGATCCAACTCAACGAGTCCTACGTCTCGCAAATCAGAAAGAAACCACCTCCTAATCTTAGTGTATACTCGAAAGCTCGGGTAGAAAGCTTTATCCTTACAAACCATCTCAATAAACCCAACAGGTTAGAAAGAAACACAATAATAAAATAAAGTAAAACATAAAAGCAAATAAAGCACAAATGCAACAAACAAACTAGGTTTGGCTTGCTAGGCGTCCCCAGCAGAGTCGCCAGCTGTCGCTACTCAAAAAAATACGTGCAACGACGGGGAAGGCGAAAAGGAAAAGGACAGAAGAGTCGCCACCGAACTTTATTTATCCCATGAGGGGAAAGGAAAATATCGAGAAAACCTTAAGAAAAGAATGGACAAGATGGTCTCGCAACCAAGATTGGGTTCGAAAGCCGGTTATGCAAGGGGAAGGTATTAGCACCCCTCACATCCATCGTACTCGATGGGAACCATTTGTTTGTCGTGTGTGATTTATTTGCTTAAAAATTATGCTATAAAAGAGTGTTCCAAAGGATAGAGGGGAAGGTTAGAAATTGGGAAAAAAGAGATAACAGGGGAAGGAAGAGAAAGAACGGACTCGGTAGGACTTCGCGGTCCTAGGCCTACGTATTCTCAACGGATATGAGAAAGTCAGAGTCGACGTAGTTCAGGGAACTACAGATATGGGGGGAACGTGCTCGGCAAGGATTGTGGCCCTTGTGCCTACGTATCTTTACTTGAACGAAGTAAAGAATCACAACAGCCGTAGTTCGGCCTACGATTTGTTGATGTTTTTATGGATGATGCTATCGTACGCATTCTAGCAGTTAGGTGTATTGCTGCTCGCTCGTTGGAGACTTAGGCGTTACCTGTTTGCGGTAGAATGGACGTATCATATCCTTTTCGAAAGATAAGTTTTCGCCATGCGAGGCAAGATGTCACATTTAATTTGTTGAATTGTTTTTTAGGGGCGAGGTAGGTCCTCGGATAGTAACCCCTACGGGTAGTACCCAATTCTTTATCTCAAAGTTTTTGTTATGAAAGGGTGTGGCGAATATAGCGTCTTCGTATTGAAAGACGAGTATCAAAACCACACACACTACAGTGAGCATCTCGACACTTGGAGAGGAAGAAGTCTACACTTAATCCTCTCTCCTTAGTTCAATACAAAGAGCACTTCATTCTCTTATTAAAGTGTTTTTGGTTTTGAATGGTGTTGCACCCCAAAATTTGCCCAACATTTCTTTACCTAGCTTATGTTTCATTTCATTCACATTAGCATTATCATTTGCATTTCATTGACATGTATGCAGGAGATCAACAGGTATGAGTACCAATAAAGAGCTACACAAGACCTTGAAGCTAGCTAAGAAGCTTATTCAAGTGTTCAAGGGTTGATATCCTTGTCAGAGAAGTTAAAAGATCCTCAGAGAGAGGGGTTGAAACCAAGAGGGAGTGTCTCCTAACTTGAGAGTTGTGGGAAGTCCTCAGATGATTCTGAGGCCATGAGGTTGGACTTGAGGTCTTGAGAGAGCTTATGAGAAGTGTTGAAGACCACTTTGAGGCCTAGACAGGTCATTGTGCAAGATTAAGAAGGCTCAGCCATGAGTGGTGCAGCTAGGGTTTGACTGGGTCAATCCTAAGTCAACTGAAGACTTGGAGGAAGTTAAGACCTAATCCAAGAGCCATGTGATCATGGGTTGTTGCATTGAGAAGCTATAAGGATGATTCCAAGGTTAACTCATCATGATTGAAGAGTTTGAGAAGTTTCAAGCTAGGGTTTCTAAGGCTTGACAGTGTAAAATCCCCTAGTTTGACCCCTATCTTCAAGGCATTTTAGCTCAAGATGTGATTGTCATCTCTGAAGGTGAGATAATACTTAGAAGGGGGGTTGAATAAGTATGAAAGATTAAGACTTAAAAAATAATCACACAATTATTTTTATCCTGGTTCGTTTAAACAACTACTCCAGTCCACCCTTCCTAGAGTGATTTTCCTTTCTCAACAAGGACTTAATCCACTATTAAATCAAACTGATTAATATAGTAACACCTAAGAACAACTGTTCTTAGTCTTCTCAAGAGCTACTGATTCCAACTGAATCCTCTTAAGGAAATCCTTTACAATCAATGTAAATTAAATACAAGAGTATTAATGCTTCTATAAAGCTTTTATCACAACAGTGATTTTTCTCTTAAAATTAAGTACAAGAAATTCTATGAAGAATAAGAATGAATGAGAGCTTAGAATAATATGATTTCTTTTCAGCAAATTGTGTAACTGAAGAAAGTGGTGGAGTTCTCCTTTTATAGGCAGCTGATCCAAGGATGCTGAGCGTTGAAAAGAGAGTCCCAAAAAGGTCTAAGCCTTTTTGTCTTCACATCAAGTGACCTTTCCTTGAAGTAGATAACACAGAAAAATCCTTTTTGTCTGTGTAATTGTGTCTAGCACAAAAGAGGAAAGAGACGTTGATTTTCTCCAACTGTGATATATTCTTGAATATTTCTTCTTCAGTTTTCAGCATGTTCTTCAGAGTCTGAATGGATCAGAGTCTTCTAATGATATTCAGAACTTTGCTGTATCAGAGTCTTCTGCAGCAAGTGTGCTTTCAGCGTGTTGATCATCAGAGCATATTTGACACAGAACTTCAGTACTTGGCAGCGTTAGTACTTTCAGAAACTTCTGTAGAATTATGCTTTGAGAAACTCTTCAAACAATATTCTTCTTTTCTTCAGATGCTTCAGCTTCAGATGCTTCTAACTATCTTCAGATGCTTCTGACTCAGAATGTTCTGGAGCTTCTTGCTTCAGATCCTTCTGGAGACTACGCTCAGGATCTTCTGTAAAGGGCAATCAGAATCTTCTGTAAGATGCATCTGGCGCTTCAGATTCAGGATAACTTCTTGTATACAGTACAGATTTGCTTCTAGAGAGTTAATTTCATTTCAATCTGCAGTAAAACTCTCAAACAAATTTTAGAGTATATAAATCTTAAATATAAAATTTCCTAACAGTTATCATCAAAACAAAGAGTTATTAATAAGATCCAATCTGTGTTCTAACAATCTCCCCCTTTTTGATGATGACAAAAAGTATCAGAAATTTTATTTAACTGAACATATAGAATTATAACTCCCCCTGTGATGATGAATCTCCCCCTGAGTTAAGTATGAAAAAGGAATAGAAACTTCCCTTTTGTCTTGAGTAATCTTCAAAGTTAGATCTTGTTTATTCTTATAACATTTTAGGGTCAGAATGTCTTGCAGATATAAGATTCAGAGTTTGATAATAGACAAATGATCTGAGAGACTCAGAGTTTCTTTTATAGAGTGTTCTTATCAAATGTTCTAAAATAGTCAAGTTAAATGTTAGATAGAATAGATATGTCTGAAGATTCATTCTGGTGAAGTTATATTAAACAGTTCAGATCTATATTTTCTCCCCCTTTTTTGTCATAAGCAAAAAGTAAAAACTTTTAAAAAGACAAATAAAAGGAACAATAAATAAGATAATTCAATGGAGAAAACTTGATTCATTCAAAATATAAGAGCAAGAGTACATAAAAAAGCATCAGAAGACATAGCAATAAAGTTCAGATGCAAACAATAGATGCAAAAACATTAGAATGAAAAAAAAATCTAAGAGTGTTTGGACAAAAGCATCTTCAATAGATCTGTAATCTCAGAGGAGGATTGCTCTTGCTTGGACATCCACTTAGTCATAGTTTCATTCTTCTCATCTTGCTTTGACATCCATTCTGTCATATCCTCAGACTTCTTATCCTGCTTAGCCATCCAGGATTTTATCTCTGACTGTCCAGCCTCCAGAGCAGCAATCTTGTCTTCAAAGTCTGGATGTTCTGTCTTGATCTCAGATGAAGAAGGTGGAGGTTCTGCAGCCTGAACAGAGTCAATTGCCATTGGTTCTGTAGATCCTGAAGAGGGTTCTACCAGAGTCATAGTCAATGCATTAGCAGTAGATTCTGTTGAAGGTGGAGGAGCATCTAAATGAAGCAGAGGTTCTGTTTTGTTGACAGTCCAGAATAGAGTCCTTTCAGCTCTGAGCTTTGCCTTATCAGAATAGACGTTCTTCAGATTTGAAGCTACAGTGTTGAATCTATTGATGAATCCTTTCCAGATGATGTCAGATTCATTGGCATCCAATGTTTCTGAACATTTCTTCTGAACAGTACCTAAAGACATCTGTATTTCTTGCAAAAATGTTTGAAATAAATGATCAATATTAAGTCTGGGCAGAGGTTTTAGCAAGGTTTCCAGAGTGATATGTTTAGGTTGGGGAGTGGGTAGAAAAAGTGATTTTTGGATGGAAATCAGAGGAGGAGGATAATAAGGAATGAAGGGTATCTCAGGAGCTTTTTCTTTAGATCTGACTAAAGCATTAAGCAAGTGAGGTTTTGGTCTAGTGTGAAGGTAAACAACATCAAAAGGTGCATTGGAGTATGGTTTAAAAGCAGATTTTGATGGTTCAGCAGATGCAACTGTGTTATTAGATGCAAGTTGCAGAGCTGAAACAACAGCTTTACCAAATGTTGCAGATATTGTTGCTAAGGATCCTACATTGTTCATTGATTGAATATATGATAGAATCACAGATGGAAGAGCCTATTTGAGTTTAGGTTTCAGAGGGTTGAGGGGTTCAGAAGGTTCAACTCTATCATAAAAATCTTTCAGTTTGAAACCATAAGATAGATTATGAAAAAGAGAAGAAACTTGGGCACAAGATATACCAGATGATGTTGGATTGGAATTGGGGATTAATAACTCAGATGATGGTGCACTTGGAGGCATAGGATCTGGAACGGTAGTTTTAGAAGGTATGGTTGATTCAGGTTCAGGTTCAGATTGGTTTATCTCAGAGTATTTGGCAGATGGAGAGATAAGAAAATCTGGGTGAATTTCTGATTCTGATGAGTTGGAGGATGTTGTAGGTGTACAAGAGGTAGAAGATACTTGAAACACTGTTTTTAAAGGAGTGACATCAAGAACTTCTGTCTCAGGGATGTGAGGTTCAGAAGTGTTGGTAGGTTCTGAAGGAATGTCAGATTGATTGGATGGTGGTTCTGATGAAACAGGAGCAGAAGTTACTTTTGTAGGTTCAAAAGTAACAGGTGCAATAGGTTCAGAAGATGGATTATTTGATGGTGGATTGTCAGAGGCTTTTTCTGGTTGAACTTCTTTTGGTTGGTTTTCTGGATGTTCAGAGGTTTGTTGTTGAGCAGATGTTTGCTTTTCAGATGGTGGTTGTTCTAATGGTTGATGATCTGATGGTTGTGGACGTGGAACAAAGTGTTTGATGTGTATTTTGGGTTGAGATGGTTTTGATACAGAAACAGTTGTTTGTTTTTGAGGTGAAACAGAACTGGGAGCAGTAACAGAAGTGGTTTGTGTAGCAGGTGGTTTTGGAACAGACTTAATATTTGAATCATTAATAACAAGATTTTCAAAAATTACAGATGATTTAGTACCTTTTACTTTAATCCTCTTGGCAGGTACGGAGGCAGCTTCTTTAGAATCTTTCCTCTTCAAGAGCTTCTTGGGCTTCTCAGCAATCTTGACCTTCTTCTGGACAGGTTCAGATTCTTCTACAGGCTGAGTCCTTTTCCTCTGAAGTGGTGCTTCTTCTTCTCCTGCATCTGGTAGTGGTTGTTTAACTAGCTGAAACATATTGGCAGGAACATGTATTCCTTCCTTCTTGCATTCCTCAATATACATAAGCACTATATGTCTGGGTTCTTTAGCAAAGAATAGCGGAAAGTCAGCTACAGGAACCCTCTTATTCAATTCAGACATATTCAGCCTCTTGGGTGCAATAGTGAGTTCATCAACAATTTTGAGTCTCAGAAGACTTTTAGCGTTCAGAGGTTTTCCCATTATAAACTCTAATTCCTCTGTAACTCCAGCAGCGTACAAAGCAGTTACCAAGCCATTTTCAGTAAGAAGATCTGAGAGCAGTCTTCCAAAGGGGATCCAAGGTCTGATCTTCTGTCCATTCTCTTTCACAGATTTTCTAGATGCATTGATATGATTCCACAGATGCATAAACAGAATGTATGGAAGATCTACCTTGGTGCTCTGACTAAGGCAATACATGAAATAGAGCTGTTCATTATTGACATAGTCTGGAGAATTGGTTGACTTTCTGAGGTGGATGCATCCCATGAAGATCTTGGCCCAGATCTTGTAATCAGGCTTCAGATCTTTGAATTTGTTAGAAGCTTGACCAGCAGTCATAACTTCTTCATAAAACTCATCCATGTCCACACGCCCAGCTGGTAAGTGGGAAACACCATCTGTTTCTTCATATCCTATCAATCTTCTTATCAGATCCTCTGGGATGATAATCTCTTTTCCCAGCACAGAAGATAAGATGAACTTGGGATAAACTGATGCATGAATCCAGAATTCTTTCACAAGGAGAGGGTAAACTGGTCCAAAAAGCCTATCAAAGTACTTAACCCATCCTTGAGCTCTAATTATGGAACGAAACTCAAACCCATTATCTGCCAGAGAATCAAACTCAACCATAGATTCACATAGAACTTCTAGTTTATCAACAGGCGTTAGAAGTGTTCTTTTGGGAGGAGAATATGGAGCAACACCCAAGTTTTCTGAAGTCACAGCAGCCATAGTAGATTGGAATTGAGCAGTTGTTGATGATGAAGACGCCATTGAAGAATGCTTAGTCAAACACTTAGGTTTTGGGTTTTTATGCAGAGAAAATAGGAGATGAAAACGCATGTAATTCTGAGAGAGTGAAAAGTGTGAAAGTGAATACAAGACAAGTATTTATACTAAACACTTAGGCACATCAACAGTCAGAAAAAATGCACATTTGGACAAGCATTAAATGAAGAGAATAAAAATCATTTCAAAACAATAAATGCTTCTGACAATATGGGGGGAAAACCAAGATTCTTACTATTCAAACTTCACCTCAAACGTCTCTTCAGTTATGTTCACGCCACCTCTTCAGATTTTGTGTGACACGTGTTTACTTGTATGTTGTTCTGAATTCTCTTAAGAAATGAAACGTTAGCCAACGTTCAGATCTTCTAAAGATTGTTAGTTCAGAGTTTCACATCAGAAATATTGATCAGAATAGAATAAACAAACAGAAGAAATACTTCAGAGCATTTTTGCATCTGCAACAATTTGCTTCTGATAAATATCATTCTGGACAAAAATCCATACCAATATTTTTCAGAATAAAATTGAATCTATCTTCAACAAGGGGTTTTGTAAAAATATCTTCCCATTGATGATCTGTATCAACAAAGGCTAAATTTAGGATTCCCTTCTGAACATAGTCTCTGATGAAATGATGCTTAATTTCTATATGTTTTGCCTTAGAATGTAAAATGGGATTCTTGGACAAACATATAGCAGAAGTATTATCACAAAAGATAGAAATGTTACTTTCAAAAATTTGATAATCTTCTAGTTGACTCTTCATCCAAAGCATCTGCGTGCTACATCCAGCAGCAGCAATGTATTCAGCCTCTGTGGTTGAAAGTGCAATTGTGGGTTGCTTCTTGCTGTACCAGGAGATTAGATTTCTTCCTAGAAATTGACAACCTCCAGAAGTACTTTTTCTTTCCACTCTGTCTCCAGTGTAGTCAGCATCACAGAATCCAACTAATTTGAAATTATCAGATTTTCTGTAACACAAACCCACATTAGAAGTACCTTTCAGATACCTTAGAATCCACTTGACAGCTGTCAAGTGTGATTCTCTAGGATCTGATTGGAATCTAGCACACAGACAAACACTGAACAATATGTCAGGTCTAGAAGCAGTAAGATAAAGAAGAGAGCCAATCATACCTCTTTAGAGCTTCTGGTCTACTTTCTTACTTACCTCTTCTTTGCCAAGTGAGCTAGTAGGATGCATTGGAGTCTTTGCCAGCTTGCTGTCAGACATGTTGAATTTCTTCAGAAGTTCTTTAACATACTTTGTCTGATGTATGTAGGTGCATTCTGGAGTTTGATTAACTTGGATTCCTAGAAAGAATCTGAGTTCTCCCATCATGCTCATTTCAAATTCTGCCTGCATACATGTAGCAAACTCCTTTCCAAGCATAATATTTGTTGATCCAAAAATAATATCATCTACATAGATTTGGCAAATTAGAAGATCTTTCTTAATTGTTTTACAGAATAGTGTTGTATCCACTTTGCCTCTGATGAAATTTTTCTCCAGAAGAAAATTGCTCAATCTCTCATACCAAGCTCTGGGAGCTTGTTTTAATCCATATAGAGATTTCTTTAGTTTGAAAACATGATCTGGAAATTTTTCATTTTCAAAACCAGGAGGTTGGTGGACATAAACTTCTTCTTCTATAATACCATTAAGAAAGGCACTTTTAACATCCATCTGATACAGAGTGATGTTATTTTGTGCAGCAAAGGAAATAAGAAGGCGTATAGATTCTAACCTTGCCACTGGAGCATATGTCTTAGTGTAATCAATACCTTCTTGCTGACTGTATCCTTGAGCAACCAGCCTTGCCTTATTCCTCTCAACTTCTCCTTTCTCATTTAGCTTATTTCTGAAGACCCATTTTGTACCAATTATATTGAATCCTTGAGGTCTCTGAACTAGATCCCATACATCATTTCTGCTAAATTGATTTAGCTCTTCTTGCATGGCAATAATCCAATCATTGTCTTGCAGAGCTTCTTCTACAGAAGATGGTTCAATTTCTGACACTAGTACAAATAGTGATGCTTCAGATGATCTTAGAAAGGGTCTTGTTCTGATGGGATCATCCTTCTTTCCAATAATGACATCCTCTGGATGAGAAGCTTTAATTCTGGATGATGATCCTCTGATAGTTGACTCTTCAGAAATGTTTAGATTTTTCATCTGAGAAGTTAAGGGAGTAGGAACTAGAGTTGCTTCTGGTTCTTTCACTTGAGTTTTGTCTGCTTCTGGAACTTCAGAGTCAATAAAGACTACTTCCCTATCTGCAGAGTTATCAACCTGCTTTGGCTTTTCAGAGCCAAGCTTATCATCAAATCTGACATGAATGGATTCTTCCACAATCTGTGTCTCAGTGTTGTATACTCTGTAGCCTTTAGAGCATTCAGAATATCCAAGCTTGAAACACTTCTGTACTTTGGAATCAAACTTGCTCAGATTTTCCTTAGTGTTTAACATATAGCAAATACATCCAAAAGGATGAAAATATGAAATGTTGGGCTTTTTGTCCTTCCACAGTTCATAAGGAGTCTTCTTCAGAAGATGTCTAACAGACACACTGTTCTGAATGTAACATGCTGTATTGATTGCTTCTGCCCAAAAATGTTTTGCCAGATTTGTCTCATTGATCATGGTTCTGGCCATTTCTTGCAAAGTTCTGTTTTTCCTCTCTACAACCCCATTCTGTTGTGGAGTTCTAGGACAGGAAAAATCATGAGCAATGCCATTTTCAGAAAAATATTTTTCAAAATATTTATTTTCAAATTCACCACCATGATCACTTCTGACTTTTATAATTTTGAAATTCTTTTCATTCTGGACTTGCTTGCAGAAGTCAAAGAACACAGAATGTGACTCATCCTTGTGTTTTAAGAACTTTACCCATGTCCATCTGCTAAAGTCATCAACAATGACTAATCCATACTTCTTGCCTCTGATGGATGCAGTTTTCACTGGTCCAAACAGATCAATATGAAGTAGTTCTAGTGGTTTAGAAGTAGAAACAACATTTTTTGACTTGAAAGATGTTTTTGAAAACTTCCCTTTCTGGCATGCTTCACAAAGAGCATCTGAAGTGAACTTCAGATTAGGGAGTCCTCTGACAAGATTAAGTTTATTAATCTGAGATATACGTCTCATATTAATATGGCCCAATCTTCTGTGCCAGACCCATTGCTCTTCATTAATAGACAAGAGGCATTTAACATTTTGAACTTTAAGTTCTGAACGATTTATTTTATAAATGTTGTTTTTCCTCTTACCACTAAATAGGATAAAGCCATCCTTTTGACTAATAGCTTTACAACATTTTTGATTAAAGGTAATATCATAACCATTGTCACTTAATTGACTTATGGACAATAAGTTATGCTTTAACCCTTCAACAAGTAAAACATTAGTAATAGAGGGAAGTTTACCATTTCCAATAGTGCCAGATCCAATGATCTTGCCCTTCTGGTTCCCTCCAAACTTCACGTCACCTCCAGATCTAAGTTCCAGGCTTTGGAACATAGACTTTTCTCCTGTCATGTGTCGTGAGCATCCAGAGTCCAGGTACCATGATTGGTGTCCTGACCTTGCTGCTAAGAACATCTGCAACAGGAATTATTTTGTTTTTAGGTACCCAGATCTTCTTGGGTCCTTTGGGGTTAGTTGGTTTGTAGGTTTGTCTAAACTTCTGTTTTTCAACATAATGTTTATTCTGACTTGCCTTGGGTTTAAACACATAAGTATTCTTCTCAGAGCTTGTGTGTTTAATGTCATTTAAGTGACCAAATTTAAATTGAGAATACAGAGGTGTCTTCTTGATGAAAAGTTTGTCAACAGGTTTTGGATTGCTTCCAGATGAAGATTCATATCCAATACCTCTTCTGTTGTTTCCACTAACACCATAGATCATAGAAGCCATCTTGCTTCTGTCTATGCTCTTAGTAAGAAATCTCTGAAAGCTAGAGTCATATTTTTCTAAAATATTTTCACATGACTTGGTCTCAGATTCAGATTCTTGTTGAGTTATTTCAAAGTCATTTTTGATTTTCAGATTTATTTCTTTTTGCTCAACAAGTTCTGCTTTCAGAAGATCAATTTCAGATTCAAGATTGCTTTTCAGCTTCTTGTATTTGAGTTTGATATTGTTATAACTTTTAAGAACTTCTGTTAAAACTTTTATGAGTCCTTCTTTGGTAAGTTTAGCCATTACCTCTTCTGCGTCATCATCAGATTCTGATTCTGATTCATATCCTGAGGTACCTTCCTCTTGATCCTCTGTGCTGGCCATCAGTGCAACATTGGCACATTCTTCTTCTGATTCAGAAGATGATTCAGATTCATCTGAGTTATCCCATGTTGCCATCAGAACCTTCTTCTTTTTGTTAAACTTCTTCTTGGGTTTTTCTTTCTGAAGTTTGGGGCAATCATTCTTGTAGTGCCCAGGTTCTTTGCACTCATAGCACACAACTTCTTTCTTGGCAGATCTTCTGTGTCCAGAAGCTTCCTTTCTATTATCAGATCTTCTGAAGTTGTTGAACTTCTTTCCCTTGTGCTTCCAGAGTCTGTTGATCCTTCTGGACAGCATGGATAACTCATCTTCTTCAGAAGAAGAAGATTCTTCAGAGCTTTCTTGAATGACCTGCAAAGCTTTAGCAGTTTTGTTAGATTTTAATGCAACAGATTTACCTTTTTCTTTCTTCTGAGGTTCATCTTCCTCAAGCTCAATCTCATGGCTCCTCAGTGAGCTGATGAGTTCTTCTAGAGAGATCTTGTTCAGATCTTTAGCCATCTTCAAGGCAGTCACCATTGGTCTCCATCTGGTAGGAAGACTTCTGATGATTTTCTTTACGTGATCAGATGTAGAATATCCCTTGTCCAGAACTTTCAGCCCAGCAGTGAGTATCTGAAATCTAGAGAACATGTCTTCAACAGATTCAGAGTCTTCCATTTTGAAGGCCTCATACTTCTGGATCAGAGCCAGAGCTTTTGTCTCCTTAACTTGAGAATTTCCCTCATGAGTCATTTTTAGGGATTCAAACATATCAAAAGCAGTTTCCCTGTTTGTAATTTTCTCATACTCTGTATGTGAAATTGCATTCAATAATATAGTCCTGACTTTATGGTGATTTCTGAAATCTTCTTCTGAGCATCTGTCATAGATTTTCTGTCAATCTTCTTGCCATTCCCATCTGTGGGATGGACATATCCATCTATGAATAGATCCCATAGATCAGCATCATATCCTAGGAAAAAACTCTCAATTCTGTCTTTCCAGTAGTCAAATTTCTCCCCATCAAACATTGGGGGTTTGGTGCTGATCCTATCCCTTTCTTCATATTTATTGTTAATATTGGATGTTGAATTATCAGCCATGGTAACAAATAAATATATATCAAAGTATTTCTCTCTGGATCTTTACTGACACTGTTAAGTGGTAGCACACTCAGAACCGGAGCTCTGATGCCAACTGAAGGTGAGATAATACTTAGAAGGGGGGTTGAATAAGTATGAAAGATTAAGACTTAAAAAATAATCACACAATTATTTTTATCCTGGTTCGTTTAAACAACTACTCCAGTCCACCATTCCTAGAGTGATTTGCGTTTCTCAACAAGGACTTAATCCACTATTAAATCAAACTGATTACAATAGTAACACCTAAGAACAACTGTTCTTAGTCTTCTCAAGAGCTACTGATTCCAACTGAATCCTCTTAAGGAAATCCTTTACAATCAATGTAAATTAAATACAAGAGTATTAATGCTTCTATAAAGCTTTTATCACAACAGTGATTTTTCTCTTAAAATTAAGTACAAGAAATTCTATGAAGAATAAGAATGAATGAGAGCTTAGAATAATATGTTTTCTTTTCAGCAAATTGTGTAACTGAAGAAAGTGGTGGAGTTCTCCTTTTATAGGCAGCTGATCCAAGGATGCTGAGCGTTGAAAAGAGAGTCCCAAAAAGGTCTGAGCCTTTTTGTCTTCACATCAAGTGACCTTTCCTTGAAGTAGATAACACAGAAAAATCCTTTTTGTCTGTGTAATTGTGTCTAGCACAAAATAGGAAAGAGACGTTGATTTTCTCCAACGGATATATTCTTGAATATTTCTTCTTCAGTTTTCAGCAAGTTCTTCAGAGTCTGAATGGATCAGAGTCTTCTAATGATATTCAGAACTTTGCTGTATCAGAGTCTTCTGCAGCAAGTGTGCTTTCAGCGCGTTGATCATCAGAGCATATTTGACACAGAACTTCAGTACTTGGCAGCGTTAGTACTTTCAGAAACTTCTGTAGAATTTTGCTTTGAGAAACTCTTCAAACAATATTCTTCTTTTCTTCAGATGCTTCAGCTTCAGATGCTTCTGACTATCTTCAGATGCTTCTGACTTAGAATGTTCTGGAGCTTCTTGCTTCAGATCCTTCTAGAGACTACGCTCAGGATCTTCTGTAAAAGGGCAATCAGAATCTTCTGTAAGATGCATCTGGCGCTTCAAATTCAGGATAACTTCTTGTATACAGTACAGATTTGCTTCTAGAGAGTTAATTTCATTTCAATCTGCAGTAAAACTCTCAAACAAATTTTAGAGTATATAATTCTTAAATATAAAATTTCCTAACAGTTATCATCAAAACAAAGAGTTATTAATAAGATCCAATATGTGTTCTAACAATCTCATCTTACCCCCAACATGAATGTTGTAGAGCTTGGTCTTAGCTTTAATTTGAGTACTATAAGTTCTTGATAGGATTTGTAAAACTCAAGTTATGAATTTGACAAGTTACAGGTCATCTGAGGTCTGTGGATTTGGGAGCTTGAAAGTTACCCAACTTGCATGAAACTTTTTCCCTAGAAGGATGATTCTTATGAACTTTTGGTCAACATGAATGTTTTTCCTTATCCTCTTATCTTTCTAGAGAGTACTAGAAGTCCTTGATAGGATTTGTAGAACTCAAGTTATGGCTTTGACAAGTCAAGGGCATTTTGGTCATTTGGAGATTACAAGTCATTTCAACCATAAGGCCATAACTCCTATTTCCAAGCTTCAAATTGGAAAATGTTCAACATCAAACTTGTTCAAAATGATGTTTTAAGGATAGTAAAGAGGTCATGAGTTGTTGGAAGTGCTTGTATCTCAAATTTGCAAAAATGACCTAAAATAAGGGTATAAGTTAAATAAATCAAAGATGGAAATTGATACTTTTGATCTACACATCCAAACCAAGGCATGTAATAGGTCATTTTGACTCTAAAAAGCATTTTAAGAACTTTGGTTTAGCCACAATTTTGATTTGAAGTTCAATTTGTGGACTTGCTTTGAAAAGTAGTTACTTACATCATAAGTAACATTTGCAAAACCTAGATAGAAGGCATAACCAAGGCCCCTTGCAAGCCAAACACTTCCAAAATGTCACTAGGGGAGAAATTGGAAGAGAATGGGATGGATTTCAAGCTGCAAACAGAACTATGCATACCATGGCATATGGTTGAAATTCTCATGACATGAGAGATTGAAACTCTCATTAGAAGGATCTAGAGGATTCTAGATCATCCACATATGTTCTATATATTGAGTAGAAGAGGTTCAGATGAAAGGTTGGTGATGATTGAAGGAGAGAGCAGAGATTGAGATTGATATTTCATTGCTTGCAACTGAATTCGGTTTCACCAATTTCTTCACTTTCCATCCATTTTCTTGATTGCAACCTCTTCCATGGATGCTAGGGATTGATTCCAGATCATAATCAAGAGGAATTCGTGGCTGATTGGTGTTCTTGAGCTCATATTTTTTCACCTGCAACTCACCATCGGGTTTCAAGTTTCAGGAGTTTTCAACCGGTTCTTGTGCATACAGAAGCAAGGGAATGATCTATTGATCGTGTCTGGAAGGTTGGAGAGCTTGATTTGAAGATTTAGTGCATCTGTTCATCAAGAATTGATAGGTATGTAAACTTCTTCCTCCAGCATAAATTAGGTAGAATCAATACGAATTAGGATGTTAGATGCATTGTAGAACGGTGTAGGAAGGTTATCAGATAGCTAGTTTGAGAATTAGTGACCAATTAAGGATGTTACCATTTTCGGTTGAGAATTGGTTATGGCGAATCTTGAGGTTTCAGAGAGAATAAAGGGCATGAATGAATTCGTGAGGAAATTTGGGACAAGTTTCATGTACAGACCACTTGCAATGGAGGATCCTAGAGAGAGTTAGGGTTGGGGACAATGACCGGAGCTGCGCGCGAGGTTCAGAGATTCAAAATGTTGAAGATGACTTTAGAGCCATTGGATGGGGCTGAGACCTTTGACTAGAGGAGTGATCCAACGGCCACGTTTTAATTTCAGTTTGTGAAGGATCTGAGTTAATGAAACGCATCGTTTCATTTAGTTGATGATGCTGGGCTTAGTGAATAGGTTGATACCTGCACCCTCCCTGATGGCCCAATCCATTATATGAACTGATTTTCATTGCTAGTTGCACTGCGTGTTTATCTTTTTATTTTGATTTTCTTTAATTTCTTCATTTTATTCATGGTTCATGATTAAATCATATAAAATTTAAAAATGATCCAATTAACCCCATTCTTTTTGCATTATATTCATGATTGAATCTAGTATTTTTTAGATAAAAAATATTTTTCTTTCATGCATTTTCTGATTTTATGGGAATTTTCATATTTTAATTGATATTAAAATAGTTATGTTTGATGCTTCATATTGGTGAATTTGGTTTGATCATGTGATGATGATTTTGATCTTGATTTTTTGTGAGTTGTTAGCATAGATATGCATGCTCCCCATAGAATTTTCTCACATTTTTGTGATGAACATAGGTGGTGGTTTAGGTTGAAACCTTTAGAAGCTCCATTTTTAGGGTTTATGATTGATACCTTTGGATTTAGGACTTAATTTTAGGACTTAATAGGTGATTTAGTCCCTGGTTTTTGTATGAGGCATTCTTAATTGAATTAGGATCCCTTAGGAATTTTTGTAGAAATTTATAAGATAGTTTTCTATTTTTGATTGATTTTAGTTTAGGTGCTAGTTTTAGATGATTCTAAGGCACTAACTCAACTAGATTAACATCTTTAGTTCCCTTAGATTAGGGTTGTGATTTGATTGTTCTTGGATGATGATGAGGACAAGTTGAAGATGCATTGGATTTCTTGAAGAGGCTTGGATTTGAAGATCTTCCCTTCTTGTGGTGTAGTTTTGATTAGGTTAAGATTAGGGTTTTGTAGGCAGAGCTTCTAGATAGTTCTCTTCCTTCTTAAACATGGAATATGTTGATCAATTCCATTCTTCGCTATGATGTAAGGTCCCTTGTAAAGGCCTCATCCCTACTTTGGTAGGATGTGTGGTTCTTTGCAAATAGGTAGAACCTTTGAGGGTCCCTTTCTCTAATGACAGGATGCTCAGTGGTGACCTTTGGTCTTCACTCTGCTACCAAGCATCCCAACTTTACTCTTGATATATGAATCTTTCTCCCTTGTTAGAGGATAGAGTTCCTTGCTTGAAGAAGATTGAATAATGAAGTTGACACTTCCATGTGATTGAAGATTACTCTGAAAAGCTGAAGCTTGTAGATGAAGAAGACCAAGTTGATACTGGTGAAGCAAAGGGAGCTGAAGCTAGAAGAACAAGTTGATACTTATGAAGAGGATTCAATTGAGATTGAGTGAAGGGCTAAGGCTTCAAGATTGAAGGATAAGTTGACACTTATATTGATGCATTGAGAGCCTGAAGGAATCAAGTTGATACTTGCAGTTAGGAGTGAAGCCTGAAGGTGGGATTGACTGAAAAGCTGAGGCTTGGAGAAGAGAGAACAAGTTGATACTTGTGTTTGATGTGTCAGATCCCTGGAGAAGCAAGTTGATACTTGTCATGAAGGATGGTAGCCCTGAAGAGCTGCTAAAGATTGATGACTGGACTGCTGTTAAGTTGGTTTAGTTGTAGGAGTTGTTGATCTGCTTTCTCTCTTGTCTGTTTTCTCTTTTGTAGTGGTGTGGCTTGTTTGCTTTGCTTGATGCATTAGAATAAGTTCATATTTAGACTGATGTAATCTAGGATCATGATTGCACTAGAGGTTGGGTTGCTCCCTCTGCTTGTATTTTACTGTATGGCTTTGCTTGCGGGTATTCGGTAGAGCCCAACTCCCTTGCCTATGTGGTTTGTATGTGCTTGATAGCATGTTACTTCCTCTGTATGATTGCAGTTACTTCTATTTTGCTTGATAGCTTGCTATTTCTTCTGTATGATGGCAGTTATTCATATCTGGCTTGAGGTTGAGATGAGCTTGTGGAGGCTGATGCCCCACACACATTTCCTCCCTCACTTGCATTGCATGCATTTTACAGTTGTTTACTGTTTACTGTTTAAGCTGATGCTTTATATGTGTCTGTTTACCATTGACATGATCCCTTAGGAATCTCGCTTCCTTTGATGAGGAAGTGATGATTAGAACTTTAGGTTGAAACCTATGCATGATAACTTCTAGGAGTTCCCTGTTTCAAACCTCAACCATAGGATGAATCCTTGGCATGACAACATTAGGACTTGATAGTCTCCCCTTAGTTGTCCCTCTCTCTTCTCATCTCAAAACAGCTTAAGATACAGTAATCATGAATGATTTCTTTCGTACGTTACGAGCCTTAAGCTATCTGAGAAAGGATTGTTGGAGAGTTTCTTTTCAACAGTCTAGATGTTTAGTATGGTACCCTTTGGGTGACATGCGAAGCATTCACTCTCAGGTCATAGTCTTTAGTGCGATTGAAATTGCAAACAACCATAAAAAACAGTTCTTTCATAAAATACAGAAAACAAACTTCAAACCTTTTTGCCCCGTCGCCCTTAATTCAAAGGAAGCTTTTCTGAAGAAAATAGTGTCGTTAACTCCTAGTTCTACCGCAAACAGGCTTTGTCCCTAACTACTGGAACTATTTGTTAACCCTACTCGATAAAACAGATGAATCTGAATCCCCATAATCCGTATTATCCCGAACTACGTAAGCTCTGATCTCTCATGCATGTTGAGAGTACGTAGGCACAATACTGACGTATTTGCGAGCCACCTTCCCCGTAACCCGTAGTTAGTCGAACTACGTTGACTCTGATTTCTCATTCTCTGATGAGAATACGTAGGCATAAAGTGCGACGCTTTGCCGAGTCATTTTTCTTTTCTTTTCAGACCAGCCTTGATAGGTAGATAGATAAAACCAACTCGTCCAGTAAACACAACAAGCATGGATCCCGTCGAGTACGACGGACGTGAGGGGTGCTAATACCTTCCCCTTGCGTAACCGACTCCCGAACCCAGACAATGGTTGTGATGACCTTGTCTTATACCTTTTTCGTCAGGTTTTTCCGATTGTTTCCTTTCCCGTTCCGAGGGATAAATAACGAAAGGTGGCGACTCTTCTGTCTTGCCGGCACCTTATTTTCGCGGAAGCGACAAATGGTAAGTGCTTTTGCGACAGAGAACCCTACGGTAAACGTCAGCACTCGGGATAGGAGAAGGCCTATGCCTAACCACTCCACGACCATTCAAGTTTTGTTATGAAAAGAGTAGGTGACAAAGGTTGCGAAAAGAAGTTGTAGAGGGAGATAGGTGGCGGATAAAGTCACGTCTTCGTATTGAAAGACGAGTATCGAGACCACCCACACTACAGTGAATATCCCAACACTCGGAGAGGAAGAAGTCTACACTCAATCCTCTCTCTTTAGTTCAATACAAAGAGAATCGATTTATTTATTGTAAGTGTTTTGAAACTGCACTCGGTACGGGGCCGAGGTTTTTTAGGAGAAAAAGGTGTGGATGAAAACATCTTCGTATTGAAAGACGAATGTCAAAACCACCCACACTATAGTGAGCATCTCGACACTCGGAGAGGAAGAAGTCTACACTTAATCCCCTCTCTTTAGTTCAATACAAAGTGAACTTTATCTTTTTGTTAAATATGGCGAGTTGACTTAACCATTATTTGAGAAAATCCGCTTGACGTTGGGTCAAGGGTTTAATTGTTTAAAAAAGGTTTGAGGTGAAGCGAGCAAGGTCGATGGCGACACACAAGGCAATCGGCTTACAAGGTCAAAAAAATGGCTCGATGAGAATCGAGAGTTTGTTTTCTTGAAAATAGTTTTTAGAACCAAAGGTAAAAATAATGACCAAAAATAAATATGCACAAAAACATACCAAACACAACGGGTTAATCGGCTAAAAAAAACGAAACACAAAAAAAACGGCATGAAGGGGTCTGACACGGGTGGCCATGTTGTGTGACACGGCCCGTGTCACAGTTCCAGGAAACTTAGGGTTTTTGAGGCAAACAAAAGTGTGACACGGGTGGCCGTGTTGTGTGACACGGCCCGTGTCACAAGGTCTGGGAGAAAAATGATTTTTTTAGGGCAAACAGAAGTGTGACACGGGTGGCCGTGTTGTGTGACACGGCCCGTGTCACAAGGTCTGGGAGAAAAATGATTTTTTTAGGGCAAACAGAAGTGTGACACGGGTGGCCGTGTTGTGTGACACGGCCCGTGTCATGTGTTCTAGGCATTTTGCGTTTTGAAAAGTCACACAGAGATGCAACACGGCCGGCCGTGTCGTGTGACACGGCCCGTGTTGGGCTACCAGAAGAAAAATCCAAATTTTTCTCTTGTTTTTTGCTTCTTTTTGGGTTTCTTTCAAAACGGTTTTCTCGGTCCCTTTTAGGACCTTACATGATATATACAGTACAACAACACACAAGAGAATAAATGAAATGAATATAAAAGCAAAAAGTAAAAGGAGAAAGGTTTGAAGAAATGGATACCCAAGAGCTTTCTATTCTTCTTGCAAGTCCTCCTTGGTTTTGGTTGAATATGCTTCACCATTCCTCACCTTGTGTTGTGAAGGTTTTGTTTCTCAATGATCCTCTTGGTTCTATCTCACTCTCTTCTTTTTCTGGTTTTTCAATGTGTGTAGAATGAATGTCTAGTGAATGTGTTATGAATCCAATCCTTTTGTTGACAGCCCTCCTTCCCTTCTCATCTCACTTTTCTGTCACCTTTTTCTGCTGTACCAAAGCAATAGCTCTTGCACAAGCTCCAACTTTCAGAATTTCCATTCTTGGCAACAATTATGGCCACTTTCTTGGTGCAGCCCTGCTTTTTCCATTTCTAGTATGCTGCTTTTGCTGCATTTCTTCTGCAGCACTCTATATTGCTTTCCAACCTTGTACCCATTGGTTGGTTGATTTGTTTTGGACATACCCATGTAGTCAATACAAGACCTTTTGGACATAATTTTCAAAATTCAGATTTTTGATGTGTAGATGTATCAACATAAGCTTATAGCCTTGGTTTTGTGACATAAAATGATTTTGTAATATGATACACATTGCCACTTCTTGCATGGGGCTGTTTTGGACCATATTCAAATTGCCCATAAATGTATGCATAGCCTTGATATTGGGATATTCCAACATTGAATTAGCTCTTAAATATTTCCTTACATGTTTGTAAGCACAAAGAGGACCATGTGGACTTGATGAGGCATGGGGGATACGATGGCATGAAGTTATATTTAGAAACTTGAATTAAGACTAGAAATAGCTTAATTTCCTAAGCATTACCAAGAGTTTGGATTTTGTAACAAATGTGACATTCTTGCAAATGTCATGAAATTTCTCTTTGTAATATTCTTGAATCTAGCCTTGAATTCATGAACCTTGAATTTGGAATGATGGGCCTCCCTTATGTCATTGAATTTGAAAGAAATGAAGAAATGAGTCAAGCCTTGAAAGAGGGTAAATTTTGGGGTGCAACACCTATATGAACTATGCAAGGAGATTGTTGCCTTTCTTTGACAAGGTGGAATTGCATCACGTACAATGGCTGACGCCTTTGCGACATTGTCTTCAATGTATAAAGTTAACTTCTGGAACGAGGCTCCCCAGATTGTTATCTCTCGGCTTGATAGGTCTGCATTCATATTTGCCATTGACGAGGCTCCCGATGGTAAACCCTAGTACTTTGACATCCAGAATTTCCTGAAGAACAAGGAGTATTCGGCTGACGCATCCAGTCGAGATCAGAAGACTCTCAGGAGATTGGCTGGCAATTTCTATCTGAATCCGGATGATGTCCTATACAAAAGAAACCACGAATTGGTGTTGCTACGCTGTGTAGATGAGAAAGAGGCGAAGTTGCTCATGGAAGAGATACATGAGGGTACATTTGGTACGCATGCTGGTGGGCATGCTATGACGAGAAAGTTGCTGCGGGCAGGTAATTATTAGCTAACCATCGAAACAGATTGTTTCAAGTTTGCAAAGAGGTGTCATAAATGCCAGATTTATGCCGACAAAATCCACGTGCCTCAAAGCCCTCTGAATGTGATGTCATCACTGTGGCCTTTCTCGATGTGGGGAATTAACATGATTGGCAAGATTGAGACTACGACATCAAACAGACACCGGTTCATTTTGGTGGCAATCGATTACTTCACCAAATGGGTGGAAGCAGCATCATATGCCAATGTGACCAAGCAAGTGGTAGTCAGATTCATCAAACGAGATATTATCTGCAGATATGGAATCCCTGAGCGGATTATCACCGACAATGGTTCAAATTTGAATAATAAAATGATGGATTATCCCACGAGATGTTACCTTTCGCTTTGCCCGGTTATCGTACGATGGTACACACATCAACCGGGGAAACCCCTTTCTCATTAGTATACGGGATGGAGGCGATGTTACCGTTGGAGGTCGAGATTCCTTCCCTGAGGGTTTACGTGATGTCCAACTCGACGAGGCAGAATGGATTAAAGATAGACTGAATCAGCTCAGCTTAATGGATGAGAAGAGACTGGCTTCTCTAGCATACGGTCGGTTGTATCAGAGCCGGATGAAGAAAGCTTACGACAAGAAGGTGTGCCCTCGAAGCTTTCAGACGGGCGATCTTGTTTTGAAAAAGATTCTCCCACCACAATCAGATCACAGGGGCAAGTGGACTCCCAATTACGAAGGTCCCTACATTGTCAGAAAAGTCTTCTTTGGAGAAGCCTTGTTACTATCCACCATGGATGGTGAGGACTTTACGTCTCTTGTGAATTCGGACGCAGTTAAAAAATACTTTGCTTGAAAGTGACCCGCTGGATAGTAAAAAGAGAGTCTAGGAAAAAATGGGGCATCCCGGCGAACCATAAAAATGAATAAAAGGTTCGGGCAAAAGTTAGGGATAAAATTGAAAAGATGTACACCCGCGAAGTCGAAAACCTGAAAAGGGCGACTTCGGCAAAAAAGGGTATCCCGGTGAATTGAAAACCCGCAAAGGGCGGTTCACGCAAAAGTTAGGGATTGAAAAAACAAATGACTGCGGTCCGGATTTGATACAGCATTGCTTAGTGGTTTGGGAGTACCTGGGGGCCGTCTATCCAAAAACAATCTCTTTCGAAGATCGATTACCGAGAAAGCGTGGAGTCAGGCGAGTCATAGGAGGATCAGCTCATGGTGTTTGCCTGTGCCACGTTGCCGACATGTATACAAATATTGTTTTGTATTTTCTTTATGCTTCTTGTGCATATATGTATGTGTGTTTGTGCGTAACTTCCTCTTTCTAAGAGTTGCATCCAGTGTATAAAACTTTACCTATTCAGAGGCCCGTTATCAATAAAACATGTTATTCAGTACTTGATGCTTGTTCTTTACTGTTTTGTTTGTGAAAGACGCCGATGTTTTTGATAAACTTGCACTTACATAATCTTGCTGGCCCTTGCCAATAATTGCTAAAACTTTGAATTGACTGAAGTAATGTCACAGATGCTAACCCGGATAGATTCTGTTGTATAGGCCTGTTTTGTCTCGTTTGTGTTTTGCAGGGTTCTTACCTTTGGAGCAAACGGTCAGGAATTGTATTCCCCAGCCAAGGTCGCTTGACGTAAGACCTGACTCCAGTTGATGTCATTCCTCAGCTATTCGCAGCTTATCCCCAGAGAGTTGAAATGACATTTATCCCTTCCCGAAGGAGGGAATTATTTTCCCCGGGAGAGTGTCCTCATGGAAAGCCGTCCATAGGATTAACCCCAGCAAGTCAAAATCAATGTCCCCTGCAGAGGTTGCGCTCCTTAGCAAATCGAAGATGTGCACGTTCAATCTCCAGCATGGGAGATTCCCGCATTAGTTAACCAAGTTGTTGGTTCGAAAGGTTTATATCCGCGAAGGATGGTTTTCTTGGTCCCCTCAGGTCGTCTTGCCTTCGTCGGGATGATGGTCCCCAGCGGAGTGGTAACTCTGAATGTGTAAACTGTGTCCAGACAGTGTGCTTTGCCAAGAAGTGTCGCTTCTTCCCCAACTAAGTTTGTTCACCAGCAGGGTGTTTGTTCTTTCCTCCCAGTGGAAATTGATGTTTGATCTCTCCCCGACAAAGTTGACTGTGTTTCCGACATTTATTTTACCAGAATACCTTATGATACTTGTTCTCCCCAGCGGAGTTGGCTTTATCCTCAGCATTCATGTTGTTAAGACAACACTACCAGAGTTTCCCCGACAGCTTGAGCTTGCATTTGCATTTGCATATATCGTCATATTTGCATCTACTCAAACGCGTAGCATTTCCGTGCCGTACAGAGCATTACGCCATTTTCAAACATAAGCATTTTGAAACATAAATCAGGTTGGTTAACCTTTTTCTTTCTGGTGTGTTTTCTCAGCAGGCGTATGGAGTTCTAGCTCAGATCTATTACCAGGTATTCGAGGTCTCGCCGTGAGACTTGTGATGATACGGTTCATCTTACTATTTTCCCCACAGAGTTGCTTGTTGAAGTTTCTCTTATCCGGCCAGCGGATTATTTTCTTCAATTTTGTTGTTACGTCAGCGTCAAGGGGTTTCATGAATCAAAATTTCAGAAGCTGCCGCCGGGTATCGAAACAGGCGTCCGGCAGTTGGGTTTCCAAATATCCCCAGTAGAGTCCTTCTCAAAGTCGCTGTCACGTCAGCGCTAAAAGGTTTGTGGGTTGGGACCAATGGAGTCAGCTACTGCAGAGATAAGCAGGGAAACTGTATTCAGAGTATCTTCCCGTATGGATAAACGGATGTATTTTCCTACTGGTTGACAGAAGTATTTCCCCGGAAGTCGCCAAAATTTTATTGCCTATGTTGATAGGAGTTCCTCGTGTTGACGAGATATGAGTCCTGACATGGACAATTTATTCCTGTATTGACGGGATTTCTTCGTGTTGGCGAAGTGTGCTTCCTAACGTGGACAGATTTATTTCCTCGTGTTGACGAGATGTGCTAGTCCTAACGTGGGCAGATTTGATTTCTCCGTGTTGACGGAATGTGAAGTCCTGACATGGAGAAATTGATTACTCTTCGTGTTGACGAAATGGTGTCCTGACGTGGACCATTTATCCCCAGCAGATATCTTTCTTCGTATTGGCAAAATGTGCGTCCTGACATGGACAAGTTTATAGTTCCTCGTGTTGACGAGATGCGCGAGTCCTGACGTGGACAAATTTATCTTTTTTCGTGTTGATGAAACGGTGTCCTGACGTGGACAATTTACTCCTATGTTGATAGGATTTCCTCGTGTTGACGAGATGTGAGTCCTGACGTGGACAAATCAAGTTACCTTCCCTCGTGTTGACGAGATGCGAGTCCTGACGTGGACAAGTTTACCGTTCTTCGTGTTGACGAGATCGAATCCTGATGTGGACAAATTTATTTCTCTTCATGGTGACGGGTTCTCGTGTTGACGAGATGTGAGTCCTGACGTGGACAATTTATTCCTATGTTGATAGGAGTTCCTCGTGTTGAGGAGACGCAAATAAGATTTTATTGCCTATGTTGATAGGATCTCCTCGTGTTGACGAGATGCGGACAACTCATCCCCAACGAAGTCGCCGGGATTTCTCCGTGTTGACGGAATGTGGAGTCCTGATGAGGACAAGTTTTATTCCTATGATGATAGGATTTCTTCGTGTTGACGGAATGTGGAGTCCTGATGAGGACAAGTTTTATTCCTATGATGATAGGATTTCTCCGTGTTAACGGAATGTGGAGTCCTGATGAGGACAAGTTTTATTCCTATGATGATAGGATTTCTCCGTGTTGACGGAATGTGGAGTCCTGATGAGGACAAGTTTTATTCCTATGACGATAGGATTTCTTCGGGTTGACGAAATTTGAGTCCTAACGTGGACAAGTTTATGATGGGATTTATTCGTGTTGACGAAGTGTGCGTCCTAACATGGACAAAGTTTTGCTCTTGTTGAGGGGATTTCTTCGTGTTGACGAAACAAGCGTCCTAACGTGGACAAAGTTCTATTCCTGTGTTGTTGAGATTTCTTCGGGTTGACAAAATGTGAGTCCTGACGTGGACAGATTTGTATTTATTCGTGATTTGACGAAATTTGGGTCCAGATGCGGACAAGGTTACTCCTGTGATGACAGAATCTCTATTCGTGTTGACGGATTTGTTTCTCTTCTTGTGTTGACAAAGTTAGTCCAGTTATGGATAGAGGTGTTTTTGCAAAAATTGTTCAGTACTTGTGGCGTTACATAGGTGGTCGAAGTTGAAATCAGAATTATTATCAGACGTTGGATCAGTTGTTGCCGTAACAATCAGATTCAGATAGGGGATGTTACTCCCCAAGCAGTGCAGTTTATTTCCGCGGTTGGAAAATTTCCGGGTTTCCTGGTATTCAACCGTCTCGTACCTCGATTGTTTGAAGGTCGTTCGCTCTTCACCTAGTCGGGTCCAAGCCGTTTGAATAGGGGCAGCTGTTGCACCCCAAAATTTGCTCAACCTTTTCTTACCTGGTTTATGTTTCATTGCATTGTCATTTGCATAGTTACATCATGTACATAGTTCAATCATTGGCATATCATAGCATAGCATGCATCCAACAGGGGATCAAGTGTGATTCTTATCAAAAGAGCCTAGCAAGAGGTCTTATCCAAGTATGACAAGTCATCCAGGCCATCAAGAAATGATTTGAAGTCTTGAGAAGTTTGAGTGCCTACATGTGGGTTTTGCTCCTATCTTGAGGAATATTGAGAATCATCAGTGGGATGTGAAACATGGAATGTGAATTTGAGGTGTGTATGGATCTCATGGAATGCCTAGAGGGCCATATTGGAGCTAAGTCAAGTCATTGATTCAAGTGTAAGAGCCACAGTTGAGGTGCAGTCAACTAGGGTTTCATCTGGGTCAATCCTAGGTCAATTGAGTAATTGAAGAGCATCAAAGCCTACATTGAGGTCATGGGGTTCATGGATTGGTATTTTGATACATGTGTGGTGTTGTGCCAAGATCAAGCAAAGAAGAATCAAGAATGTGGGGAGTTGCTAAATTAGGGTTTCAGTGTAAAATCCCCTGTTTAGTGCCTAACTTTAAAGCCATATAAATCAAAATATAAGTTTCAAATGGATCTTTGGCCAACATGAAACTTGTATAGCGTTTCAATACCTTTAATTTGAGTACTAGAAGTCCTCAAGAGGATTTATAGAACTCAAGTTATGGTCCAGACAAGTTACAGGTCATCAGATGACTATGAAATTTATCTGTGAAAGTCACTTGACTTCCAAGCAACTTTTTCCCTGCAAGGAGTTTTCAAATGGACTTTTGGTCAACATGAATGTTGTTCCTTATCCTCTTATATTTCCATAGAGTACTATAAGTCCTTGATAGGATTTGTATAACTCAAGTTATGATCTTTGCAAGCCAGGGGTATTTTGGGGGAAGTGAGATTATAGGTCACTTTGGATTATAGGTCCATAACTCCAACTTGCAAGCTTCAAATAGAAAATTGTCCAACATGGAACTTGTTCAAAATGATGTTTTGGGTGCAACCATGTGGTCATGAGAGTTTGGATTGGCTTGGAACACAAATTCACTTGAATTGGCTTAAAAAGGAGGAAATTAAAGTCATTAAAAGGCCAAAAAAATGGAATTTATTGATATGTGGCCAAACAAGCTCATATTATAGGTCATTTTTATCAAAAATACCATTCTAAGAATGATGGCATTGGCACATTTTGCATTTGGGATCATTTTCACTCATTTCCATTTTGTGACTTAAGGTGGAAGTAACATAACCAATTCATTGCCTTTAGATCAGAAACAAGGAGCTACACATCCCATTCAATTCTAAATGTCATAATAGGAGAAATTCAAGCAAAATCAAGGCCAAGAACAGAGCAAAACACGAGCTGCACATATGAGATTTTCAAGTTGCAAGAGAAATTCAATTTCTCCTTTGGGCAGTTACAGAAGTTTCTAGAGTGTTCTAACCAACTCTATATAACCAATACAATGCATTCAGATGGTTTTTTGGGCCAGGATTGGAGAGAATCGAGAGAGAGCAACTGAAAATTTCATCATTCCATCATGAATCGGTTTTGGGAATCAAGGTGAATTCAAGGCAAATTGTTGATTGGAGAAGCTTCAGAAGGAGTTGTTGAACGAATATGGAAGAGATTAGAGGCTGAATTGAAGCAAAACCTACTCTGTTCATCCATTTACACCAGGTATGCATCTTTCAAGTTTCAGCATAATTCATAGGAAATTGATTAGAATTTGATACGCGGTTAGGTTATTGGTGATGCCTAGTTGGATTCTAGCACAAGAATTGAGCAATTAGAGACACTTTAGGTGTGATGCCAATTTCTGTTGAGAAGAATAACTCTTGATTCGTGAGGTTTCAATGGTGTTTAGACAGTTAGTTTTGAAGCCTGAGAGGTGTAGATGAGATTAAGACCAATAATTGCAAGAATCGTGACCATCAAGATTGGGTGGTTTTCTGAAACTTGTATCGGTTTTGAAGATAGAGGTAGAATCAGTGAATTTTGAGGTTATATTCATGTTCAGGGGATGAAAACGAGTAGGATTGGATGTTAAGTTTTATGGATTAGTGACGTTTTGCTTGGCCATCACCGGAGACGACGGTGGCGCTGCAGCTCAGGCCACCGTCCCAAATCTCCCTCCCATTTTTAAACATTTGGAGAAGATGAACAATAACCATTGGATGCTAGCTTGACTTTGACTGAGAACATGGATTCACAGGCAGGATTTCGTTTCAATTTCTGAAGAGTTGAGTTTAGATTGAAACTCACTGTTTCACTTAATAGTAATTGGATGGGCCTTAGACATTGCTTGCTCTTCACACCCTGCTCTAGGCCCATGAGGGAATATGAACATAGAAGTCTTGCTATTTGCCACAAGCTTTTTACAATTTCCATGATTTTCTTATTTTCGTTTTGGGCTTAATAAGAAAATTGATATTAACACCCCCTGCTGGGCCCATGTCTAGATTATAATGTAGATCAATTGCTATTTGGCACGCTGATTTCTTTATTTTCATTGTTTTTTCCTTCTTTTCACATTTAGCATATAGGTTAGAAATTAATTCACCATAATTAGGAAAATTAACATTTTTAGGTTATATTTTTTCCCCCTGACTCCTTAAAGAGTCTAGAATTTAATAGGTTAGAATTTTATTAATTCATGCATTTTATTTTTTAATTGCATTTTTGGAAGTTTAATTGGTTTTATTTTGAATATGTTTGATACATCATCTTGTTGATTTTAGTATGGGTGTTTGGTGTATAATTTATAGGTGATTATTTTTGGGTTATTTAGCTTAGAGGTGTATGTACCTCTATAAATTTTCTCATATTTTTGTGAGATAAATATAGGCTGTTTTGAACACTAAACTTTAAGTGGTGTAGATTTAGGGTTTTAAGATTGTACCCTTAGGTTTAGGGTATAGTTTTAGGATTTAATGATTGATTAACCGCCTGGTTTTTGTATGGGGATATTCTTAGGAGGTTTGGGAACCCTTATAATTTTTATAGGATTTTACAATCATTTTTGGTATTTTAATTAGATTTAGTTTTAGGACTAACTTCTAGGTGTTTCTAACATACTAACTTGACTAGTTTAACCCAATAGTTCCAATTAGACTTAAGTGGTGGTGCCTTTGCTTTTGGATGAACATGAAGACAACTTGAATATGCTTTGGAGAGCTTGAAAGAGCATGGACATGAAGAACTTCTCATCTTGTGGGTGCTTGTCAGGAGCTTAGGGAAACTAGGGTTTTAGGAAGAGCATTAGACTAGTTTTGCTTGTTTCTTCAAACATGGAGTATATTGTTCATCTCCATTCAATCCAATGACATAAATTCCTCTTAAGGAAGTCACATCTCTCCTTTGGAGGGATGAATGGCATGCTTTAAGAGTAGAACTTTGAGGATGTCATTCTCTTATAATGTTAAGTTCTTAGTGGCTTCCTTTGGTTGTCATTAAGTTACTTAACATTTCAACTTGATCTTGTTAATTGATTCCCCTTTGGAGGTTGCTTGTTTAAGCTTGTTGAGAATGAAGTTTGTGCTTGTTGAAGCTAGGAGTGTTGCTTGTTGAAGCCAGTTGCTTGTTGAAGCTGTTTGCTTGTTGAAGCTGCTTGCTTGATGAAGTTGTTTGCTGGTTGAAGCTAGGTGTTTGTTAAAGCTTGTTGAAGTATGTTGAGTGTGAAGATAGAAGCTTGTTGAAGTTTTTTTGTTGGGGCTATTCATGAAGATGAAGGTTGTTGCTCTCAACTTTTTGCTGTTTAATCAACTCTTGCTGTCAGAGCTGCTGCTTGTGCTGTCAACTGTGGGAGTTTGATGCTGCTGCTTGGGCTGCCTCCTCTGTTTTATTTTGGTTTTTCTGTATTGTTTGTTGGCTTGTACAGCTTGCCCCCTTAAGGTTTGAAGTGAATGTTGATTCATTTTGCCTGTTGTTTTCCCAGGTTCGAGGTAGAGCAGGACTCCCTTGCCTCGCTTGTATTGCTGCATTGCATGCATTTTACTGTATTTGCTTGCTTTCTTTTCTGTTTATCCCCTAGGATCTCTGATCTCCTCTGTGCAGGAGGGAATTATGACAGACATTAGGATTCTTATCCATGCATGACAACATAAGGTTAGTTTTTATTCCCTTTTCAACCCTAGGCTTTTTAGAGCTTCTTTCTCTTCTTATCTCAAAACAACTCAAAAATACAGTAATAAGGTTAATCGATGTTGTACGTTACGAGCCTTAAGCTATTTGAGAAAGGGTTGCTGGAGAGCTTCTTTCAAGTGTTCTGGCTGCTTAGTACGACACCCTTTGGTTGACACACGATGTAGTCACTCTCAAATCATAGTCTCTAGTGCGTCAGAGATTGCAAACAAACTAAAAAACACTTCTTTTGTAAAAGATTCAAACAAACATCAAAGTGTCATTTTTGTCCCATTGCACGAGGGAATACGTAGGCATAGAGCGGCGAAACTCTATCGAGTCTCTTTTCTCTTTTCTTTCCTTTTGTCCCTTGACCTTTAGTGTAGATAGAGTAACAATCCGTACCAGAAAACAAGCGTGGATCCCGTCGAGTACGACGGACGTGAGGGGCGCTAATACCTTCCTCTTGCGTAATCGACTCCCGAATCCAAGGGTTTGGTTGCGATGACCATTCCTTTCCCGTTTTGCGTTATGTTTACTCTGAGCGTTTCCTTTCCCCCCTTTGGGATAAATAATGCACGGTGGCGACTCTTCTGTCATAGCCGGCGCCGATTTTCGCAGTAGCAACAGTCTCAACCCGAAATTGAGAAGAACATCTGACCTCACCGTCAGGCATCTGTTAAACAAACAGGCATCGAACTCGAAGGGCGGTGTCGCTTTCGCGAAAATAAGGTGCCGGCAAAACAGAAGAGTCGCCACCTTTCGTTATTTATCCCTCGGAACGGGAAAGGAAACGATCGGAAAAACCTGACGAAAAGGTATAAGACAAGGTCGTCGCAACCATTGTCTGGGTTCGGGAGTCGGTTACGCAAGGGGAAGGTATTAACACCCCTCACGTCCATCGTACTCGATGGGATCCACGCTTGTTGTGTTTATATGACGGGTTGGTTTTATCTATCTACCTATCAAGGCTGGTCTGAAAAGAAAAGAAAATGACTCGGCAAAGCGTTGCGCTTTATGCCTACGTATTCTCATCAGAGAATGATAAATTAGAGTCAACGTAGTTCGACTAGCTACGGGTTACGGGGAAGGTGGCTCGCCAATACATCAGTATTGTGCCTACGTACTCTCAACAGGCTTGAGAGATCAGAGCTTACGTAGTTCGGGATGATACGGATTACGGGGTTTCAGATTCATCTGTTTTATCGAGTAGGGTTAACAAACAGTTCCAGCAGTTGGATGTACGCAGCTCGACCCTTGGAGACTTAGGCGTTACCGTTTGTGGTAGAACTGAGAGTTAACGACACTCTTTTCTTCAGAAAAGCTTCCTTCGACTTATGGGCCCACGGGGCAAAAAGGTTTGAAGTTCGTTTTCTGTCTTTTACGGAAGAACTATTTTTTAGGGTGTTTGCAATTTCAATCGCACTAAAGACTATGACCTGAGAGTGAATGTGTCGCATGTCACCCAAAGGGTACCATGCTAAACATCCAGACTGTTGAAAAGAAGCTCTCCAACAATCCTTTCTTAGATAGCTTAAGGCTCGTAACGTACGAAAGAAATCATTCATGATTACTGTATTTTAAGTTGTTTGAGATGAGAAGAGAACAGGCTCAACTAAAGGGAGACTATCAAGTCCTTGTGTTATCATGCCAAGGATTCATCCTATAGTTGAGGTTTGACACAGGGAACTCCTAGAAGTTATCATGCATAGGTTTCAACCTAAAGTTCTATCCTCACTTCCTTATCAAAGGAAGTGGGAGTCCTAAGGGATCATATCAATGATAAACAGACACAGATAAAGCATAAACTTAAACAGTAAATAGATAAACAGTAAACAGTAAACAGCAAAATCCATGCAATGCAAGTGAGGGAGGAAATGTGTGTGGGGCAGCAGCCTCCACAAGCTCATCTCAACCTCAAGCCAGATATGAGTAACTGCAATCATACAGGAAATGACATGCTATCAAGCAAAATGTAAGAGACTGTAATCATACAGAAGATAATAAAATGCTGACAAGCAAAGTAAACCACATGGGCAAGGGAGCTGGGCTCTACCGAATACCCGCAAGCAAAGCCATACAGTAAAAATACAAGCAGAGGGAGCAACTCAACCTCTAGTGCAATCATGCTCCTAATTAAAGTTAGTCTAATCATGGACTTATTCTAATGCATCAAGCAAGTCAAACAAAACACATCAACACAGAAAAGAAAACAGACAAGAAAGCAGACAGATCAACCCCTCTCTTCCCACTCCAAGCTTCAGCTCTTCTGACAGCAACCCAGTCTTCAGACTTCAATCACCTTTCAAGGCTATCATCTTTCATGACAAATATCAATTTGCTTCTCCAGGTTTCAACCCATCAACATAAGTGTCAGCTTAATCTTCTTCTTCAAGCTTCAGCTTTCCAGTCAATTCCACCTTCAGGCTTCACTCTTAACTACAAGCATCAACTTGATTCCTTCAGGTCCTCAATGCCTCAATGCAAGTGTCAACGTATCCTTTAGTCCTCAAGCCTCAGCTCTACACTCAATCTCAACTGAATCCTCAAGTAAGTATGAACTCAGTCTTCAAGCTTCAGCTCTCTTTGCTTCACCAGTATCAACTAGCTTCTCTTCACCTACAAGCTTCAGCTTCTCAGAGTAGTCTTCAATCACATGGAAGTGTCACCTTCACTATTCACTTTTCTTTCAAGCCTCAGCTCATCACTCAATCTCCCTTGGGTCTTCAAGTATCATCTTGCTCTTCTTGCTCTTCAAGCTTCAGCTACAATGGCAATGCTCAAGGAAACATCCTCTTCCACACTCTTCAATAAAGTCCTCATCTTCAAACTCAAGACCAACATCTTTCAAGATACTCAAAACAGAAGACCATTGATTTAACAGAATGAGTGGAAATGATAAACAGCTTATTGACAACCAAAGGAAGCCTGTAAGGGTTCATCATTATAAGAGACTGGTTCCCTCAAAGTTCTACTTCCCAGATAAAGCCATTCATCCCTCCAAAGGAGAGATGTGAATATCTGAGAAGGACTTTTAGTCATTGGGAGGAATGGAAGCACAAGATGCTTTCCATTTTGTGAAAGAAATCATCCTAACTACAAGGCTCTCCCTATGTCCTATCTCCTAATCTTCATCAGACACCTTCAGGCTCAAGCAAATCCAAAGCTCCAAGCAACTTCAAGCATCCTCCTCTTGTCTTCAACTTGTCCTCAACTTCAACCAAAGGCAAACCAAGCACAAACCCTAATCTAAGGGAACTAGATGAGTTAAACTAGTTGATTTAGTAAGTTAGGATCACCTAAAACCTAGTACTAAAGTTAGTCCTAACTAAAATACTAAAATCAATTGTAAAATCTTACAAAAATTACTATGGGAACCTAGGTCAATCATGACTCTATCACATTAGTTTCAAAGATCAAATCATCAAATTGGACCTAGAACTAAATCCTACATTCTAAGGCATCAACCTAAAACCCTAAAAAGGAAGCATCTAAACATCAATCTAGAAAGCACACATATTTTCATCACAAAAATGTGAGAAAAATTCTATGGGATCATACATTTCTAACCTAATCACACACAAAAAATTAAGCCAAGAATCATCACCGTGAGATCAAACAAAATTCCACAAAAATGTGCATCAAACATTACCATTTTAATATCAATTAAAATACAAAATTCCAATTAAATCAGAAATTATATGAAATGAAAATATTTTTTCTCTAAAAAATAATAGACTCAATCATGATTAATATGCAAAAGAATGGGTTTGATTGGATTAATATTCAATTTATTATGAATTTTACAAAAACCATGAATTAAATGGAAATTAAATGAAAATCAAATGAAATAACCAAACACACGGTGCAGGAAGTAAACATTTTCAGTTAAAAACATGGATTGGGCTCGCTGGGGGGTGTGGAAAACATTCAGATTACTAAGCCCAAAGCACCAAATAAATGAAACGCAGCATTTCCTTCAGAAACCCTTCACAACTCAGAATTAAAACGTGGCCCTTGGATCTTCTCCCAGTCAATGGTCAATCCATCATCCAATGGTCAGAACTTCATCTTCTTCATTTCAAACGTCTGAACTTTGCGCCCAGCTCCGGCCACCGCCGGTGGAGCTCCGGTCGTCCCCTTCAACCCTAGTTCTTCCTAGAGGCCTCCAATCCAAGAGGTCAAAACATGAAACACACTCCAAATCTTGCCACGAACTCAATCATGCCCATAGTTTCCTTTGAAACCCCAAGAATCAACATGTCCCAATCTCAACCGAAAATGGTGATCTTCCTATTTTGTCTCTAATTTAGCAATTAACCATCTGGAGTCCCTCCTAGGCCATTCTACAACTAATCTAGCACCTTAATTCAACCTAGTTCTACCTAAATCATGCTATAGGAAGAAGATTACCAACCTGGAAATTCTTGAATAACAGATGCACCAAATCTTCTCTTCAAGCCCTCAAATCTTCTGGACACGATCACTGAAACTCCTTCTTGCTTCTGTATGCAAAAGATTCAATGGAAAGGGCTTCAATCTTGAAACACGATGCTGAGTTGTAGGTACTGAAAATCACTTGCTCCCACACGATCTAGCCACCAATTCTTCTTGGAAATGGTCTAGAATCAATCCTTGAAACTCATGGAAGAGGAATCAATCAAGAAAATGGAAGGAAATGGAGGAACTTGGTGAAACCGATTGCCCTTGCAAGCTATGAAAACTCAATCTCAAACTATGCTCAAACCTTCAATGATCACCAACCTCTGCCATGGATCCATTCTACTCAATATATAGATGAAGTTTGGATGATCTAGAACCTTCTAGATCCTTCCAATGAGATTTTACATATCTCATGTCATGAGATTTTGAATCACTTATCATGCCATGCTCAATTTTGTTTGCAGCTTGAAATTCATCTCAATCTCCTTCAATTTCTCCCCTAGTGACATTTTGGAAGGGTTTAGCTTGCCAAGTTCCTTGCCCATGCCTCAATTTTAAGTTATGCACATGTTACTCAATATGCAAGCAAGTGCTTTTCAAAGCAAGTCCATGAATTGAATCTCAAATCAAAAATGTGGATAAACCATTGTTTCTAAAATGTTTTCTAGAGTCAAAATGATATATTACATGCCATGGTTTGGATGTGTAGGTTGAAAATATCAATTTCCAACTTTGGTTTATTTAACTTATGCCCTTATTTTAGGTCATTTTTGCAACTTTGAGCTACAAGCCTTTTCAACATCTCATGACCTCCTTACTAGCCTTAAAACATCATTTTAAGAAAGTTTGATGTTGAAGATTTTTCCATTTGAAGCTTGGAAATAGGAGTTATGGCCTTATGCTTGCAATGACCTCTAATCTCCAAATGACCAAAATGCCCTTGACTTGTCAAAGCCATAACTTGAGTTCTACAAATCCTATCAAGGCCTTCTAGTACTCTATAGAAAGCTAAGAAGATAAGGAACAACATTCATGTTGACCAAAAGTTCATAGGAATCATCCTTCTCAGGCAAAAGTCTGATGCAAGTTGGGTGACTTTCAAGGCCCCAGATTCACATACCTCAGATGACCTGTAACTTGTCAAAGTCATAACTTGAGCTCTACAAATCCTATCAAGGACTTCTAGTACTTAAATTAAAGCTAAGACCAAGATCTACAACATAATGTTGGGGTAAGATGATATGACCATCACATCTTTAGATAAACCGCCTTGAAGATAGGGGTCAAGCTAGGGGATTTTACACTGTCAAGCCTTAGAAACCCTAGCTTGAAACTTCTCAAACTCTTCAATCATGATGAGTTGACCTTGGAATCATCCCTATAACATCTCAATGCATCAATCCATAATCACATGACCCTTGGATTAGGTCTCAACCCTCTCCAAATCATCAGTTGACCTAGGGTTGACCCAGTCAAACCCTAATTATACCACTCATGGCTGAGTCTTCTTAATCTTGTACAATGACCTATCTAGGCTTCATGATGGCTTTCAAGATATCTCATAAGCTCTCTCAAGGCTTCAAGTCCACATTCATGGCTTCAAAATCATCTGAGGAGCTCCCATAACTCTCAAGTTAGAAGACACCCTTTTAGTTTCCTCCACTCTCTCTGAGGACCTTCTGACTCCTCTGACAAAGATATCAACCTTTGAACACTTGAATAACCTTCTTGGCTAGCTTCATAGTCTTGTGTAGCTCTTGATTGGTAGTCATACCTCTTGATCTCCTGCATACATGTCAATGAAATGCAAATGATAATGCTAATGTGAATGAAATGAAACAGAAGCTAGGTGAAGAGATGTTGGTCAAATTTTGGGGTGCAACAGCTGCCCCTATTCAAACGGCTTGGACCTGACTGGGTGAGAAGCGAACGACTCTCAACCAATCAAGGTGCGAGACAGTTGAATACCGACAAACCCGGAAATTTGCCAACTGCACAAGTACACGGTACTCTGATGAGAACAAATCTTCGAACACTGAAATATTAGCTGCACGACAACTGGCTGGGGAATTGGTCACACGGTAACCGGTAGTAAATGGTCGATCATGCCGTCGGGCATCAAGATTCCTCGGGACTCATCCGGTCAGCAATCAAGTTAATCATGCCATCGGGCATTCAAAGAAGACTTTCGGGCATCGGTCGGACTTCATCAGTAAGTCGGAAGTAGAATTCTCGGTCAATCATGAACCGATTGGGGATATCCAAACTCCTGCCATCAGGCACTCTGCTTCAGCTGAGAGAACTTCTTTGTCAATACGGTTGGACTTCAATCATCAAGTCCTCGAGGGAAGTTTCAACTTCGCTGTTCAGAAACCTGCTGGGGATGACACATCTTCGCTGGGGATTCTGGAGAACTATCAAGTAACTCTGCTTCGGGGATCCAGAAATCGTTCTGGGTGAATCATCTTTGCTGAGGATTTCTTGAAAAAATAACTTCGCGGGGACTTCAAGAATCATCCTGAACCAATAACTATGCTGGAGATTTCAGGACTCATCCTGAGCAAACACTCTGCTGGGGACTCCAAGCGTCAACTTGAGCAACCAACTCTGGCGACTTCACTGGGGATTTTAAGAATCGTCTTAAGCAATCAACTTCGCTGGGGAATTCAAGAATCATCTTGAGCAAACCATTCTGCGGAGGAACATCTGCAAAACAAGAACGGCAACGACCTAGCTCATGTTTCATATGTATATGCTTTGACAATGGCGCAATGCTCCACACGGTGGAAATGCTATGCACTCATGCAAAATGTTATGCAATCATGCAAAATGTTATGCAATTATGCAAAATGCTACGGCCCCGTCAGCAAAATAAATGCTGACGAGAGAATCTTCATGTCAAGGAGGAAGAACCACTCTGGTGGAGGAAGGAATCATCCTGCCGAGGAGAAGAAGTCACGCTAATCTCAATAGGACTCCGCTTGGGGGGGGGGGGAAACAAACTTCAGTTGACTGCTGCAGGGGAACGAAGCTCTACGAGAACCTGGACCTGCTGAGGAAAGCGATGTCAATCGCGGAAATAAACTGCACGACCTTCACGGCCAACCCCCCTGGAGACAACGACTCCGGCGGGGGAATACGGCATCAGCTATTCAACACTCTACTGGGGAAAACCAATCATGGCCCGAACGGCTTCCAAGGACCCGACTCTCTTGGGGTTCTGCAAACTTGGCTGAGGAAGAAGGAATCGTCCTGCTTACAGGGGAGAGTACGACTCTGTGGGGAATCCTAATTCCGCTGGAGACTTGAGTCTGGAACTATCAATTGCTGGATACTTCAGCGTATGACTCAGCTGGGGAGATGTCGTTCCTTCAGGATACATCTGATTGGGGAGAGAATCTTCTCCGCCTGGGGAGACATATCAATGTCTTACGATCTCGCGTTCAGACTCTGCGGGGAGAGGATGCTGAACTTTGCTGGAGAAGAAGGAGTCATCCTGCCTGGGGACGCATACGGCGGACTGTCTGATATATGCTACACCTGCAATAACACAAACGAACAGACCAGATACCCTTCTCAAAGGGACCTATCAAGGTTATCATCTTGTGACAATGTTCGAGTAATTCATTGTTTCAACAATCAGTGGCCTAGGCTAGTAAGTTTATGTATGCGCATTTTGTCAAAAACATCGGCGTTCTTTTTTCGCAAACAAAATAGATAAATGCTAAACAGACAAACGAAATCGCTGAATAGTATACATTTTATTGATAACGAACCCCTGAATGGGTAAAAATGTTTTACAACAGATGCAAGCTCCTGGAATGAGGAAGCCGCGCAAAAATAAAACATAAATATACATCAGTATATACAAATGTCAGCAACGAGGTGTAGACGAACACCATGAGTTGATCCCTCTATGACCCACTCGGCTTCGATACTTCTCCGACGTTTCAGCTTCAGAAGAGATTGATTCACATAAACGGCCCTCAGGTCTTCCAAACCACTAAACAATGAAAGTCCACACGCGGAACGCAGTCATTTGCTTTTTCAAATCCCTAACTTTTGCGTGAACCGCCCTTTGCGGGTTTTCGATTCACCGGGATAACCTTTTTTGCCAAAGTCGCCCATCCGGGTTTTCGACTTTGCGGGTGTACATTCTTTTCTTTATATCCCTAATTTTTGCCCGAACCTTTTTTTTCCTTTTTTATGGTTCGCCGGGATGCCCCATTTTTGCCTGGATATTCTTTTTCTTTCCAGCGGGTCTCTTTTAAGCAAAGTATTTTTTAACTGCGTCCGCGTTCACCGGGGATGCAAAATCTTCACCATCCATCCTAGATAACAACAAAGCTCCTCCCGAGAATACCTTGCTGACAACGTACGGACCTTCGTAATTGGGAGTCCACTTGCCCCGGTGATCAGAGTGTGGAGGAAGAATCTTCTTCAGGACGAGATCACCCGTCTGAAAGCTTCTAGGACGCACCTTCTTATCATAAGCTTTCTTCATTCGGCTTTGGTACAGACAACCATGCGCAATCGATGCCAACCTCTTCTCGTCCATCAGGCTGAGTTGGTTCAGTCGGTTCTTAATCCATTCTGCCTCGTCGAGTTTCACGTCAACCAAAACTCGTAAAGAAGGGATCTCCACTTCTAATGGTAGGACATCTTCCATACCGTACACCAAGGAGAAAAGAGTTGCCCCGGTTGACGTACGTACCGTTGTACGATAACCGTGCAATGCGAAGGGCAACATCTCGTGCCAATCCTTGTAGGTCACAACCATCTTCTGAACAATCTTCTTGATGTTCTTATTGGTCGCTTCAACGACGCCATTCATCTTCGGCCGGTAAGGAGATGAGTTGTGGTGTTCAATCTTGAAACTCTGGCACAGCTCCTTCATCATCTTGTTATTCAGATTCGAACCATTATTAGTAATGATCCGTTCGGGAATTCCGTAACGACAGATGATATCCCTCTTTACGAACTTAGCCACCACCTGCTTGGTCACATTAGCATACGACGCTGCCTCCACCCACTTGGTGAAGTAGTCGATAGCTACTAGAATGAAGCGATGACCTTTAGACGCAGTGGGCTCGATCTTGCCTATCATGTCGATGCCGCACATGGAGAACGGCCACGGGGAGGACATGACATTTACGGGCACGGCGGCACATGAACTTTATCACCATAAATCTGGCATTTATGACACCTCTTCGCGAATTTAAAGCAATCCGATTCCATCGTCAGCCAGTAGTATCCTGCTCTCAGGATCTTTCTTGTCATGGCATACCCGTCGGCGTGCGTACCAAATGTGCCTTCATGGACCTCTTCCATGAGCATACTCGCTTATTTCTCATCTACACATCTGAATAGCACGAGATTGTGGTTTCTTTTATACAAAACTCCAACGGAATTGAGATAAAAATTTCCAGATAGCCTCCTCAGAGTCTTTTTATCCTGGGTTGACGCTCCCGCAGGATACTCCTTAGTCATAAGGAAGGTCTGGATATCATGGAACCATGGCTTGCCGTCAGAGGCTTCCTCGATCGCAAAGACGAATGCAGGTCTATCAAGACGAGAAAGGACAATTCTTAGAGCTTCATTCCAAAAATTGACTTTATACATCGAAGCCAACGTGGCTAAGGCATCAGCCATCTGATTTTCGGCCCTAGGCACATGATGGAGTTCCACTCGATCAAAGAACGGAAGTAGCCTTCTAGCATAATTCATGTACGACACCAAATTCGATTGACGAGTCTCCCACTCCCCTTTAATCTGGTTGATCACAAGCGCCGAGTCACCATATACGTCTAGGTTCTTGATTCTCAAATCAATTGCCTCTTCTAGACCCATGATGCATGCTTCGTACTCCGCTTCATTATTGGTGACTGGAAACGTCAGTCTCGCAGTGAACGGGATGTGGGATCCGTGAGGAGTTGTGATGATCACCCCAATGCCACTTCCATAAGAATTAACCGCCCCGTCAAATACCAATTTCCACTGGGATTTCCTATCTGGACCCTCGTCGGGCAACAGTTTATCGCAATGTTTCGCTTTGAGAAACATGATATCCTCATCAGGGAATTCAAATTTCATCGGTTGGTAATCTTCGATCGGCTGTTCGGCAAGGTACTCAGACAATACGCATCCCTTAATGGACTTCTGGGAAACATACTGAATGTCATATTCCGTCAACACCATTTGCCATCTGGCAATCCTGCCCGAAAGCGCTTGCTTCTCGAAGACGTACTTGATCGGATCCATCTTCGAAATTAGCATGGTTGTGTGGTTGAGCATGTACTGTCGTAAATGTTTGGCAGCCCAAGCTAGTGCACAACACGTCTTCTCCAGCATCGAGTAACAAGATTCACAATCTGTGAACTTTTTACTCAAGTAGTAAATAACATGCTCCTTTCTGCCCGTCTCGTCGTGCTGACCGAGAACACACCCCATACTATTCTCAAGAATTGTCAAGTACATGATTAGAGGCCGTCCAGCCACTAGGGGTATCAAGATTGGAGGTTCCTGCAGATACTGCTTTATCTTGTCGAATGCCTTCTGGCAATCCTCATTCCAGATAATCGCCTGATCTTTCTTTAACAGCTTGAACATCGGTTCACACGTGGCCGTGAGCTGAGAGATAAACCTTGCAATGTAGTTTATTCTGCCCAAGAAACCACGAACTTCCTTTTCTGTTTTTGGCACTAGCATTTCTTGTATCGCTTTAATCTTCACAAGATCAACCTCGATGCCTCTTTCACTCACGATAAACCCCAGTAACTTTCCGGACCGTACTCCGAAAGAACATTTGTTAGGATTCAGCCTCAACCTGAACTTCCTAAGCCTCTCAAAAAGCTTCAGCAAATTGACCAGATGTCCCTCCTCCGTTTGGGACTTCACAATCATGTCATCAACATAGACTTCAATCTCATGATGAATCATGTCATGAAACAACGTTACCATTGCTCGTTGGTAAGTGGCCCCTGCGCTCTTCAGACCGAAAGGCATTACCTTATAGCAAAATGTTCCCCAGGGAGTGATAAACGTAGTTTTCTCCATGTCCTCCGACGCCATCTTGATCTGATTGTAACCAGAGAAGCCATCCATGAACGAAAACACGGAGAACTGGGCTGTATTGTCGACCAACACATCAATATGAGGCAACGGGAAATCATCTTTAGGGCTCGCCCTATTCAAATCCCGATAATCAAGCTGCTTTTGCACTTCTTCTTTGATCTTAACGGCTATATCTGGTCTCGTCCTCCTAAGCTTCTGCTTAACGGGAGGGCAATCTTCTCGCAGCGGCAAGTGGTGGACCACGATGTCAGTGTCAAGTCCGGGCATATCTTCGTATGACCAAGCAAAGACGTCACTATACTCTCTTAGCATCTCGACCAATCTCTGCTTGACATCACTCTGCAATGCAGCCCCTATCCTGACATTTTTGACGAGTTCTTCAGAACCCAGATTCACGATCTCAATCTCCTCTTCATGAGGCAGAATAATTTTCTCTTCTTGTTTCAACAAGGGGGCCAACTCTTCAGGAACGTCTTCGTCTTCATCAATCTCTTCTTCGGCTTGATAGATCGGGCAATCGAAGTCGAAGTGAGCCATAGAAGGTCCAGAGTCGATGTCATCTGTTATGTGGATCCTGCAATAACAAGGGTTAAGCTTAAAACAAGGATATGCAGGTTAGCACAAACCCCATTGCCATTTTATTGTTTTTCAAAACAAATATAAAACAGGAATAACAGAGATCACAATATTTGAATACGAAGAAAACGCCTTTGATTTATTGAAAAAATGCATGTACATAATCCAACAAGGCCCTGACAATAAAACCTCTATGCCCCGGGTAAGACATAGGGTTGTACAATGATTGGAAAAAGTAAATCATTACTCTTCGCTTGTCATCTGGATGATATCCTTGACGGACCAATTGTTGAGGCCCTCGCCTGGCTTGCTTGGCTGGATCCAAGAGTCGAGGTCACAGTCTCTATCTCCGCTGTCTCCAGACACCGCGTTGACGCTTTCAAATATCACCCCGCCACTAGTAAACTGGATCGGCCCTTTACCTCGCGACGCACTGCTAGAAGAAGAAGCTTCAGCTTCAGGAGAATATCCCAACCCAAACTTATCCTGCTTGTTAGGTATCTCCAAAATTCGCCCCCAGCCTGGGGTAGATCCGGCTTGGACAACGGCCCAGGCTTCCTTGAATGAAGAGAGAGTCATCTCTGGCTTTTCAGTGACTATAGGAGCTACGTCCTTCACTTTGACAGCTTCAAACGCTTGGCATAGAGTTTCATGGATTTCCCCATCCATTTCAACATACTTAAAGGACGACAAATGGCTCACCATTATGTCTTCCTCACCACAAACGGTCACGATGCTACCTCCGACAGCATATTTGAGTTTCTGGTGCAACGTGGAGGTCACGACTCCAGCAGCATGGATCCACGGTCGGCCCAAGAGACAGCTGTAGGCAGGCATGATGTCCATAATGTAAAAGACCGCGTCGAACGTTTCCGGCCCGACTTGGATTGGCAGGGTCACCTCCCCGAAAACATGGCGTTTAGTTCCATCAAACGCCTTCACAACCAGATCACTGGGTGTGCAAATCACTCCACGAGTATCTAACTTCATTAATGCCTTCTTCAGAAGAACATTCAGCGACGACCCTGTGTCTACCAGCACATGTGACATAATCGTTCCCCTACACTCTATCGAGATGTGCAGGGCGCTATTGTGGTTCCTCCCTTTCGGCGTCAACTCTAGGTCAGTGAACCCTAACCCATTTCCAGCATTCACGTGGGCTACGACCTCTTCTAGCTGGTTTACCGATATTTCCTGCGGTACATATGCGGCGTTCAACACCTTCAGCAGCGCGTTGCGGTGTGCTTCAGAACACAACAACAAGTTCAGGATGGAAATCTTCGAGGGTGTCTGATGGAGATGATTCACAATCTTGTAGTCACTCTTTTTAATCAACCGCATAAACTCCTCGGCATCTTTAACGAGTAAGTCTTTGTCTGCCCCCCGCGGGATCTCTTCAACGACTATACTTTTACCTTTACCAATTGCCTCGGCTCTGACCGTCTTGTCTGCCACGACCTCAGGTGGTGCAAACACTCTTCCGCTGCGAGTAATACCACTGATTCCCGCAAGGTTTTCCACAGACGACCCAAACGGTTCTAGCTCCAACTTCTGTCTGTTGCAGTAGACTTCAGCCCCATAATGCCATGGGACAGCATTAGTGCTTTCGAATGGTATTGGCCCAACTTTGGTGATGGTAATCATGGGCGGCCTGGGTGCAGAAATAGTTATCGTCTGGCGAGGGATGATGATGGTGGCGACCTCATCATCTTGCTTCAGCACTACCTCTCCTGGTCTGCTTTCGGCCCTCCGGCTAAACTGTAAAATCCCTTCAGTCATCAGACTTTGAATTCCTTCTATCAGCTGTTCACATCCATCAAGACTAGTAGCACAACCCATACACAGCTCTCCGCATCCTGGAAAGAAACCCCTTTTCATCAACTTAGCTTTAACGAAGCTAAGTGGCGTCTTCAGATCTCTGACGTCAGTCAACAAATCCAAACTCTCGTCTTCGATAATGGCGTTTACTCCACCTCCCCTATGATTCGGCATAGGGTTTTTCGTGACATTTGGCACATTATCGGAGAAGTTGATGATCTTAGCATCCACCATGTCCTGCACCTTGTGCTTGAAGGCTTTGCAGTTCTCTATTGTGTGGCCTAGTGCCCCTGAGTGAAACTCACAAGTTGCATTCGCGTCATAACCTGGCGGAGGTGCCCCTGTCAAGGGAGCCAAGGTCCTCTTCTGGATCAACTGTAGCTGAAGCAAAGTCTGTAATAGTTGCGCGTAGGACATGGGCGGTGTCTCGAGGTGACGACTCGACAGAGGTGCCCGATTCTGATACTTTCTGTACCCCTGTTGATTCGGCTGTTGCTACTGCTGTTGTGGCTGTTGAACTGCCGGGATAGTTATGCTGGCCACCTGTTGGTGAGGGCCTTTACCCTTCCTTCGAGCGTTGGTCACAGCGCTCGTTTCTCCTTCTCGTCTTTTGCCACTATAAGGTTTCTTTCTGCCTCCTCCAGCTGAGGACGCCTCACCTTGAATTTTCCCGAGTTTGATCCCATTTTCGATGTGCTCACCCGTGATAATGAGATCTGAGAAGGTTCCAGACATGCCGCTGACCAATTTCTCATAGTAAACCCTTGGGAGGGTGGCTACGAACAATTGCACGAGCTCACGTTCAACCATCGGCGGCTGAACCCTGGCTGCCAACTCACGCCACCGCTGGGCGTATTCCTTAAACGCTTCGTTGTTCCTTTGCGACAGATTCTGCAGTTGGACTCGGTTCGGGGCCAAGTCGCTGTTGTATTGGTAGTGGTGCACGAATGCTTCAGCAAGGTCTTTCCACGTGCACACACTGGTAGGCTCAAGACTCATGTACCATTCGAGGGATGGCCCGGAAAGACTATCTTGAAAGAAGTGCATCAGCAACTTCTCGTCCTCAGAATGAGAGGACATTTTCCTGTAATACGATCTCAGGTGGACGCGAGGGCAAGTGGTGCCCTTATACTTCTCAAAGTCAGGTACCTTGAACTTGGGAGGCACCTTGAAATCAGCAATCAGTTCCAACTTGGACATATCAACGCCTAGGGTGTTCTGGTTCTCGATATTTCTCATCTTATCCTCGAGTGCCTTGAACCTTAGACGTGCTTCAGCAGTCAGCTCCCCTTCAGCACCTCTCTGAGAGAACACATCGTCTTGACGGTCTTCTAGCCATGGCTGAGGCCCAAACAGATTCCCAACACCTGCATTGCCGTTGCCCAGTCCAACATTGACATTAGCTTCCATACTCCCATTACCGACGTCCGTCGTATTGCCATTGAGTCCCATGTTTGCTATCACATTGTAGTTGGCACTGCCATTTCCCCCGGTCACGGGGACGCCATTCTGCGGAGTTTCAACTGGTGGAGGAGTAGGCACGGTCCCACCATGGAGTACCCCATTACTATCGACCCTTGAAATCAGAGGCTGAACCAAGGTTCTGAGCTGATCCTGGCCATTGGCGACCGCTTACATGAGCTCCATGAAGCGATCCATTCTTTCGCGGAGTTCCTGAACATCAGTTTGCACTTGCTCCATGATCCTGGTTTTGATTAGCTCTGGTCGGATAGCGGTGAATAGGTCTCTGATCAATCCTGGAACAACCTGAAACAACCTGGAAATACAAAAGGGTTAGGAAAAACGACAAAGTGCTCGTTATGCAAATGCTTCATGCAAATGCAAACATGTGTCTGTGCGTTAGGAGGATCTCCCCCGATCCTAGTGCCTGAGTGCCGATGCTGATAATAAGAAGTCCGAGTCTCGTCATGGAAACAACAATCTCATATATAAAGAAAGCCTGTCAAGGCAGTACACCACATCAGCGAGTACAAGACGAATCAACAGCGTGACCTCAGCCAACAAGCCTGGTGATGGTCAGCATACAACAATGATCAAAACAAAAGGAATACAAACAGTCAAGCATGGCCACGGGCGCGATATTCTTCTAACAACTCCTTCGTTTCTGGATGATCAGGCAGAGTGAGCAACCCTTCGACGAGCAGCTCCCTCTGCACAATGGTGTATTGAAGACCTTCGACCGAATCTTCCCATGCTCTTTCGCCGAAACAATCTTCTAGCTTCCGTTTCTTGGATTCAAACGTTAGTTTATGCTCCTTCAGGTTAGCGAGAGCCCTGTTGAGCTGGCCTTTAGCGGCATATCTGCGAGTGGTTTCTTCATCAAACCTCTTCTCACTAGCCTTCACCTGGGCTTTCAGCTTGGAAATCTATTGCGTCAGCTTATCCTCCCGCTCTTTCCTGGTGGCTAGGGAGGCCTTCCAGTGTTGGTTGAACTTGGATATCCTCCAATATGCTTCGTCCAAGTGCTGCTTCTTTGTAGCTAGTACGTCGTTGACAGCTTTGAAGTCTTGACCCATGCGCTCGCGCTCGGCTATCTGCTTAGTCAAGTCTGTACCTAGCTGGTTCACCAGCTCTGTCTGCCTCTTGAAGGAATAAACGGCTTCGTTTCTCTCTCTTCAGAGCTGAGCCAATTCTTTCTCCAGTTCTTCATTTGCCCTCTTCAATTCATCTCGCCCAGCTAACACCTGATTATGTTGCTGTATGGGCACGGTGGTGGGCTCTTCAATCACTGGAGGGCTTTCTTGCTTGGCAGGAGGAAACGGCATCCCTATAGCATCTGCTCTGGCTCTGATCCACGCCATATACGGAGGGTAGGCTTGATTATTACTTCTCCCCAGCAATGGTTTTCCCCTCTTACTGATACCATTCCAAGCACGCTAAAGCTTAGATAACAGATCCCCCTCTAGAAGACCAGTGAGGTACAGAGATTCCTGCACCTCTTCATCCTTCGGCGGAGCTCTCAAAGCATACGCGAACTGTCGGACCAGCAAAGACGGATTATAGTTTATACAGCCCTTCCTGCCTATCAAAGGCACGTTCGGAAACCCGCTGCAGCTGAAGATAATCTCGGTACCCAATCTATCTCTGTCAAACCAGTCAATATCCTCTGCAGATAGACTCATCAAACGCTCGGACCACTCAGTTGTGGCTGCAGACGAAACAAAGGGACCCCTCTTGGGAAGATGACTATCAAGCCATTTATAAAGCAGGGGCATACAACACGAGACATTCTTGCCCCTTCTGTTCTCGTTTTTGTAGTGGATGGAATGGTAGACATCTCCTATCAAGGTAGGGATTGGATTCCCTGAAGCAAAGATGCGAAAGGCGTCGAAGTCTACAAAATCAAGCATATTGGGGAACAGAATGATGCCATATATACACAGAGCGAGAATGGCGTTGAACACGACCCAACATCCGTCTTTGGCGCACTGTTGAGCCTTACCCACTAAGAACTGAAAGGAGAAACCGGGAACCTTGTTCCAACTAGACAATACCAACTCGGAGGCATCCAGATAAAGTGACGGAGCTAGACTAGCCAAATCAGGCTCAGTATCCATATGAACAAAAGGCATCTGCCTCTTGATAGGAACACCTAACAAATCAGCATATTCCTCCAGTGTGGGTGCGAGAATGAAATCATGGAAGGTAAAGCATCTCAACGGAGGATCGTAGAACTGCAGCAGAGCGTGCAACCCATTCAACTCGAACGCAGAAGGTTTACGAACCAAGCTGAGCAATTTGCCGTAAGATTTTATGAACTCATCTCTCACAGAATCATCTGCTAAAGTAATCAAACTAGTCAGTTGAACCACATCAGGGGCAGGGAGCTTGTAAGCCACAATCTTCCTCATAGAACCCATAACAATATAATAGCAGGCAAGAAATCCTGGATCAGGGAAAACGGTACCTGCAACACAGACACACGTTAATGAAATGCAAATGAGTATGCAAAGCAATGTAAAATGCAATCATGCAGCAGGAGATCAAGGCAACGGTACTGTGGAGATTCTGCATCAACAAAACCATAATCCTGCTCTATCAAGAACAACCACTATCTCTGACAATAAGAAAACCCTGGTATCGGACCACAAATCTGCTCTGTCAAGAACACACATCTGATAATAAGGACCTCTGATGCAGGACCAAAACTCTGCTCTGTCAAGAACAAATATCTGATAAAGGACCTCTGATACAGGACCCAAAACTCTGCTCTGTCAAGAACAAACATACATCTGCAGATGAGATCCTCAGATCCCAATCATAAACCTGCTCTGTCAAGAGAAAATACACATCTCTGAAGATAAGGTCCTCTGATACAGGACCACAACTCTGCTCTGTCAAGAACAATCATATATCTGATGATGAGAACCTCTTGTATCAACAGAACTGATTCACTATCAAGAAAACCAGGTAGTCTGAAGGTCAAAGTTTCCTGCAACAAACCCAACCCTGCTCACAGGTATGGACCTAAACTGACTCAAGTTCGACATCCTATGCGGTCATCAGCGTCACAGACATTCAAGAGGGGTGATACGATACCCAGGAGGTGTGGCATCACCAGCTCATGAAGCGGCCTCACTCGGCTGAACTCCAAATGATCGGTCCTCAGAGTCGACAATCCTCCAAACCAACAACCCCCTCAACCCAAAGGGTTGAAAAAGAAGTCAACCGGGAGAACCTCGACTGAGCGTGGATTTCATGAGACACTAGTGCCTGCCAAGCAAGCACACGCCCACTAATTTCCACAACTAATGCTAAGTACACTCAAGCCTGGGTCTGGCTTCTCACTCATCAGAATGCCCCTCCCACAACAGCACAGATAATCATATCATACTGAAAATAAAGTGCGGGAAATAAAGATGCGATAAATAAACACAACCCAACAAGTAATCATACAAGCGCTAGGATTGACTCTCGCAGGGGACGTCGGATCCCCAAACTGACTCGCATACGGGACGTTGGATCCCAGGAAACTATCAAGTCCCCAGCAGAGTCGCCAGCTGTCGCTTCCGGGAAAATAAGGTGCCAGCAAAACAGAAGAGTCGCCACCTTTCGTTATTTATCCCTCGGAACGGGAAAGGAAACGATCGGAAAAACTTGACGAAAAGGTATAAGACAAGGTCGTCGCAACCATTGTCTGGGTTCGGGAGTCGGTTACGCAAGGGGAAGGTATTAGCACCCCTCACGTCCATCGTACTCGATGGGATCCACGCTTGTTGTGTTTATATGACGGGTTGGTTTTATCTATCTACCTATCAAGGCTGGTCTGAAAAGAAAAGAAAATGACTCGGCAAAGCGTCGCACTTTATGCCTACGTATTCTCATCAGAGAATGAGAAATCAGAGTCAACGTAGTTTGACTAGCTACGGGTTATGGGGAAGGTGGCTCGCCAATACATCAGTATTGTGCCTACGTACTCTCAACAGGCTTGAGAGATCAGAGCTTACGTAGTTCGGGATAATACGGATTACGGGGTTTCAGATTCATCTGTTTTATCGAGTAGGGTTAACAAACAGTTCCAGCAGTTGGATGTACGCAGCTCGACCCTTGGAGACTTAGGCGTTACCGTTTACGGTAGAACTGAGAGTTAACGACACTCTTTTCTTCATAAAAAGCTTCCTTCGACTTATGGGCCCACGGGGCAAAAAGGTTTGAAGTTCTTTTTCTGTCTTTTACGGAAGAACTGTTTTTTAGGGTGTTTGCAATTTCAATCGCACTAAAGACTATGACCTGAGAGTGAATGCGTCGCATGTCACCCAAAGGGTACCATGCTAAACATCCAGACTGTTGAAAAGAAGCTCTCCAACAATCCTTTCTCAGATAGCTTAAGGCTCGTAACGTACGAAAGAAATCATTCATGATTACTGTATTTTAAGTTGTTTGAGATGAGAAAAGAACAGGCTCAACTAAAGGGAGACTATCAAGTCCTAGTGTTATCATGCAAAGGATTCATCCTATAGTTGAGGTTTGACACAGGGAACTCCTAGAAGTTATCATGCATAGGTTTCAACCTAAAGTTCTATCCTCACTTCCTTATCAAAGGAAGTGGGAGTCCTAAGGGATCATATCAATGATAAACAGACACAGATAAAGCATCAGCTTAAACAGTAAACAGATAAAGAGTAAACAGTAAACAGCAAAATGCATGCAATGCAAGTGAGGGAGGAAATGTGTGTGTGGGTCAGCAGCCTCCACAAGCTTATCTCAACCTCAAGCCAGATATGAGTAACTGCAATCATACAGGAAATGACATGCTATCAAGCAAAATGTAAGCGACTGTAATCATATAGAAGAAAATAAAATGCTGACAAGCAAAGTAAACCACATGGGCAAGGGAGCTGGGCTCTACCGAATACCCGCAAGTAAAGCCATACAACAAAAATACAAGCAGAGGGAGCAACTCAACCTCTAGTGCAATCATGCTCCTAATTAAAGTTAGTCTAATCATGGACTTATTCTAATGCATCAAGCAAGTCAAACAAAACACATCAGCACAGAAAAGAAAACAGACAAGAAAGCAGACAGATCAACCCCTCTCTTCCCATTCCAAGCTTCAGCTCTTTTTACAGCAACCCAGTTTTCAGACTTCAATCACTTTTCAAGGCTATCATCTTTCATGACAAATATTAATTTGCTTCTCCAGGTTTCAACCCATCAACATAAGTGTCAGCTTAATCTTCTTCTTCAAGCTTCAGCTTTCCAGTCAATTCCACCTTCACGCTTCAGTCTTAACTACAAGCATCAACTTGATTCCTTCAGGTCCTCAACGCCTCAATGCAAGTGTCAACTTATCCTTTAGTCCTCAAGCCTCAGTTCTACACTCAATCTCAACTGAATCCTCAAGTAAGTATCAACTCAGTCTTCAAGCTTCAGCTCTCTTTGCTTCACCAGTATCAACTAGCTTCTCTTCACCTACAAGCTTCAGCTTCTCAGAGTAGTCTTCAATCACATGGAAGTGTCACCTTCACTATTCACTTTTCTTTCAAGCCTCAGCTCATCACTCAATCTCCCTTGGGTCTTCAAGTATCATCTTGCTCTTCTTGCTCTTCAAGCTTCAGCTACAATGGCAATGCTCAAGGAAACATCCTCTTCCACACTCTTCAATGAAGTCCTTGTCTTCAAACTCATGACCAACATCTTTCAAGATACTCAAACCAGAAGACCATTGATTTAACAGAATGAGTGGAAATGATAAACAGCTTATTGACAACCAAAGGAAGCCTGTAAGGGTTCATCATTATGAGAGACAGGTTCCCTCAAAGTTTTACTTCCCAGATAAAGCCACTTATCCCTCCAAAGGAGAGATGTGAATATCTGAGAAGGACTTTTAGTCACTGGGAGGAATGGAAGCACAAGATGCTTTCCATATTTGTGAAAGAAATCATCCTAACTACAAGGCTCTCCCTATGTCCTATCTCCTAATCTTCATCAGACACCTTCAGGCTCAAGCAAATCCAAAGCTCCAAGCAACTTCAAGCAACTTCAAGCATCCTCCTCTTGTCTTCAACTTGTCATCAACTTCAACCAAGGGCAAACCAAGCACAAACCCTAATCTAAGGATCACCTAGATGAGTTAAACTAGTTGAATTAGTAAGTTAGGATCACCTAAAACCTAGTACTAAAGTTAGTCCTAACTAAAATTCTAAAATCAATTGTAAAATCTTACAAAAATTACTATGGGAACCTAGGTCAATCATGACTCTATCACATTAGTTTCAAAGATCAAACCATCAAATTGGACCTAGAACTAAATCCTACATTCTAAGGCATCAACCTAAAACCCTAAAAAGGAAGCATCTAAACATCAATCTAGAAAGCACACCTATTTTCATCACAAAAATGTGAGAAAAATTCTATAGGATCATACATGTCTAACCTAATCACACATAAAAAATTAAGCCAAGAATCATCACCATGAGATCAAACAAAATTCCACAAAAATGTGCATCAAACATTACCATTTTAATATCAATTAAAATACAAAATTCCAATTAAATCAGAAATTATATGAAATGAAAATATTTTTTCTCTAAAAAATAATAGACTCAATCATGATTAATATGCAAAATGAATGGATTTGATTGGATTAATATTCAATTTATTATGAATTTTACAAAAACCATGAATTAAATGGAAATTAAATGAAAATCAAATGAAATAACCAAACACACGGTGCAGGAAGTAAACATTTTCAGTTAAAAACATGGATTGGGCTCGCTGGGAGTGTGGATAACATTTAGATTACTAAGCCCAAAGCACTAAATAAATGAAATGCAACGTTTCCTTCAGAAACCCTTCACAACTCAGAATTAAAACGTGGCCCTTGGATCTTCTCCCAGTCAATGATCAATCCATCATCCAATGGTGAGAACTTCATCTTCTTCATTTCAAACGTCTGAACTTCGTGCCCAGCTCCGGCCACCGCCGGTGGAGCTCCGGTCGTCCCCTTCAACCCTAGTTCTTCCTAGAGGCCTCCAATCCAAGAGGTCAAAACATGAAACACACTCCAAATCTTGCCACGAACTCAATCATGCCCATAGTTTCCTCTGAAACCCCAAGAATCAACATCTCCGAATCTCAACCGAAAATGGTGATCTTCCTATTTTGTCTCTAATTCAGCAATTAACCATCTGGAATCCCTCCTAGGTAAATCTACAACTAATCTAGCACCTTAATTCAACCTAGTTCTACCTAAATCAGGCTATAGGAAGAAGATTACCAACCTGGAAATTCTTGAATAACAGATGCACCAAATCTTCTCTTCAAGCCCTCAAATCTGAAGGCCGGCTCAACCCAAAGTTGAGAAGAACATCTGACCTTACCGTCAGGCATCTGTTAAACAAACAGGCATCGAACCCGAAGGGCGGCTCAACCCGAAGTTGATAAGAGCATTAGACCTCACCGTTAGGCATCTCTTAAACAAAAAGGCATCGAACCCGAAGGCCTACCCAACCCGAAGTTGAGAAGAACATTTGACCTCTCCGTCAGGCATCTGTTAAACAAACAGGCATCAAACCCGAAGGCCGTCTCAATCTTTAATTGAGAAGAACATCTGACCTCGCGGTTAAACATCTGTTAAACAAATAGGCATCGAACTTGAAGGCCTCCTCAACTTGAAGTTGAGAGGAACATCTGACCTCCCTATCAGGCATTAGTTAAACAAACAGGCATCGAACCCGAAGGCCGGCACAACACGAAGTTGAGAAGAACATCTGACCTTGCTGTCCGGCATTTGTTAAACAAACAGGCATCGAATTTGATGGCCGACTCAACCCGAAGTTGAGAAGAACATCCGACCTATCTGTCAGGCATTAGTTAAACAAACAGGAATCGAACCCGAAGGTCGGCTCAACCCGAAGTTGAGAAGAACATCTGACCTAGCTGCAAGGCATCTATTAAACAAACAGGCATCGAACCCAAAGGCGGACTCAACCCGAAGTTGAGAAGAACATCTGACCTCGCTATCAGGCATTTGTTAAACAAAAAGATGTGGAACCCGAAGGCCGGCTCAACCCGAAGTTGAGAAGAACATCTGACCTTGCCGTCAGGCATCTGTTAAACAAGCAGGCATCAAACTCGAAGGCCGTCTCAACCCTTAGTTTAGAAGAACATCTGACCTCGCCGTGAAACTTCTGTTAAACAAACTGGTATCAGACCCGAAGGCCGGCTCACCTTGAAGTTGATAGGAACATCTGACCTCCCCGTCAGGCATTCGTTAAACAAACAGGCATCGAACCCGAAGGACAATACAACACGAAGTTGAGAAGAACATCTGACCTCGCTGTTAGGCATCTCTTAAACAAAGAGGCATCGAACCTGAAGGCCGGCTCAACACGAAGTTGAGAGAAACATCTGACCTCGCCGTTAGGCATCTGTTAAACAAACAGGCATTGAACCCGAAGGTCGGCTCAACATGAAGTTGAGAGGAACATTTGACTTCACTCTCAATCATCTGTTAAAGAAACAGGAATCAAATCCGAAAGTCGACTCAACCCGAAGTTGAGAAGAACATCTGACCTCACTATCAGGAATCTGTTAAACAAACAAGCGTTGAACCCGTAGGGTGGCTCAACCCGAAGTTGATAAGAACATATGACCTTGCTGTCAAGCATCTGTTAAACAAACAGGCATCGAACCCGAACGCCAGCTCAACAAAAAGTCGAGAGGAACATCTGACCTCGCCGTCAGGCATCTGTTAAACAAACAGCCATCGAACCAAAAGGCCGACTCAACCCGTAGTTGAGAAGAACATCTGACCTCACCGTCAGGCATCTGTTAAACAAACAGGTATCGAACCTGAAGGCTGGCTCACCTTGAAGTTGAGAGGAACATCTGATCTCCCCGTCAGGCATTAGTTAAACGAACAGGCATTGAACCCGAAGGTCGGCACAACAAAAAAGTTGAGAAGAACATCTGACCTCGCTGTCAGGCATCTGTTAAACAAACAGGCAACAAACATGAAGGCTGATTCAACACGAAGTCTAGAGGAACATCTGACCTCGCCGTTAGGCATCAGTTAAACAAACAGGCATCGAATCCGAAGGTCGGCTCAACATGAAGTTGAGAGGAACATTTGAATTCACTGTCAAGCATTTGTTAAACAAACAAGAATCAAATCCGAAGGCCGGCTCAACCCGAAGTTGAGAAGAACATCTGACCTCACCGTCAGGCATCTGTTAAACAAACAAGCATCGAACCCGTAGGGCGGCTCAACCCGAAGATGATAAGAACATCTGACCTCGCCGTCAGGCATATGTTAAAGAAACAGGCATCGAACCCGAAGATCGGCTCAACACGAAGTTGAGAGGAACATCTGACCTCGCCGTCAGGCATCTGTTAAACAAACAGGCATCGAACCCGAAGGTCGGCTCAACATGAAGTTGAGAGGAACATTTGACTTTGCTGTCAAGCATCGGTTAAAGAAATAGGTATCAAATACGAAGGCCGACTCAACCCGAAGATGAGAAGAACATCTGACCTCACCGTCAGGAATCTGTTAAACAAACAGGCATCGAACCCGAAGGGCGGCTCAACCCGAAGTTGATAAGAACAACTGACCTCGCTGTCAGGCATCATTTAAACAAACAGGCATCGAACCCGAAGGCCGGCTCAACCCGAAGTTTATAAGAACATCTGACCTCGCCGTGAGGCATCATTTAAACAAACAGGCATTGAACCCGAAGGTCGACTCAATGCAAAGTTGATAAAAACTTATGACCTCACCGTAAGGCATCTGTTAAGCAAACAGGCATCGAACCCAAAGGCCGGCTCTGCACAAAGTTGAGAGGAACATCTGACCTCGCCGTCAGGCATCTGTTAAACAAACAGACAACGAACCTGAAGGTCGGCTCAACATGAAGTTAAGAGGAACATTTGACTTTACTGTCAAACATCTGTTAAACAAACAGGCATCAAATCCGAAGGCCGGCTCAACCCGAAGTTGAGAAGAACATCTGCCCTCACCGTCAGGTATCTGTTAAACAAACAGGCATCAAACCCGAAGCGTGGCTCAACCCGAAGTTGATAAGAACATTAAACCTCACCGTCAGGCATCTATTAAACAAAAAGGCATCGAACCCGAAGGCCGTCTCAACTCGAAGTTGAGAAGAACATTTGACCTCGCCGTCTGGTATCTGTTAAACAAACAGACATCGAACCCAAAGGCCGTCTCAATATTTAATTGAGAAGAACATCTGACCTCGCCGTCAAACATCTGTTAAACAAATAGGCATCGAACTCGAAGGCCTGCTCAACTTGAAGTTGAGAGGAACATCTGACCTCCCCATCAGGCATTAGTTAAACAAACAGGCATCGAACCCGAAGGCCGGCACAACACGAAGTTGAGAAGAACATCTGACCTCGCTGTTAAGCATTTGCTAAACAAACAAGCATCGAATTTGATGGCCGACTCAACCCGAAGTTGAGAAGAACATCCGACCTCACTGTCAGCCATTAGTTAAACAAACAGGAATCGAACCCGAAGGCCGGCTCAACCCGAAGTTGAGAAGAACATCTGACCTAGCCGCCAGGCATCAGTTAAACAAACAGGCATCGAACCCAAAGGCCGAGTCAACCCGAAGTAGAGAAGCACATCTGACCTCTCCGTCAGGCATCTGTTAAACAAAAAGGTGTGGAACCCGAAGGCCCGCTCAACCTGAAGTTGAGAAGAACATCTGACCTCGCCGTCAGGCATCTATTAAACAAATAGACATCAAACCCGAAGGCCGTCTCAACCCTTAGTTGACGAGAACATTTGACCTCGCCGTCAAACATCTGTTAAACAAACATGTATCGAACCTGAAGGCCGGCTCACCTTGAAGTTGAGAGGAACATCTGACCTCCCCTTTAGGCATTAGTTAAACAAACAGGCATCGAACCCGAAGGTCGGCACAACACGAAGTTGAGAAGAACATCTGACCTCGCTGTCAGGCATCTGTTAAACAAACAGGCATCGAACTTGAAGGCAGGCTCAAAACGAAGTTGAGAGGAACATCTGACCTCGCCGTTAGGCATCTGTTAAACAAACAGGCATTGAATCCGAAGGTCGGCTCAACATGAAGTTGAGAGGAACATTTGACTTCACTGTCAAGCATCTGTTCAACAAACAGGAATCAAATCCGAAGGAAGGCTCAACCCGAAGTTGCGAAGAACATCTGACCTCACCGTCAGGCATCTGTTAAACAAACTAGCATCGAACCCGTAGGGCGGCTCAACCCGAAGTTGATAAGAACATCTGACCTCGCCGTCAGGCATATGTTAAACAAACTGGCATCGAACCCGAAGGACGGCTCAAAACGAAGTTGAGAGGAAAATCTGACCTCGCCGTCAGGCATCTGTTAAACAAACAGGCATCTAACCCGAAGGTCGACTCAACATGAAGTTGAGAGGAACATTTGACTTCGCTGTCAAGCATCTGTTAAACAAACAGGCCTCAAATCTAAAGGCCGACTCAACCCGAAGTTGAGAAGAACATCTGACCTCGCCGTCAGGCATCATTTAAACAAGCAGGCATCGAACCCGAAGGTCGGCTCAACCCGAAGTTGATAAGAACATTTGACCTTGCCGTCAGGCATCATTTAAACAAATAGGCATCGAACCCGAAGGCCGACTCAACCCGAAGTTGATAAGAACATCTGACCTCGCCGTCAGGCATCTGTTAAACAAACAGGCATCGAACCCAAAGGTGGCTCAACACGAAGTTGAGAGGAACATTTGGCCTCGCCGTCAGGCATCTGTTAAACAAACAGGCAACGAACCTGAAGGTCGGCTCAACATGAAGTTGAGAGGAACATTTGACTTCACTGTCAAACATTTGTTAAACAAACAGGCATCAAATTCGAAGGTCGGCTCAACCCGAAGTTGAGATGAACATCTGACCTCACTGTCAGGCATCTGTTAAACAAAACGGCATCGAACCCGAAGGGCGGCTTAACCCGAAGTTGATAAGAACATTAGACCTTACCGCCAGGCATCTATTAAACAAAAAGGCGTCGAACCCGAAGGCCGACTCAACCCGATGTTGAAAAGAACATTTGACCTCGCCGTCAGGCATCTGTTAAATAAACAAGCATCGAACCCGAAGGTCGTCTCAATATTTAATTTAGAAGAACATCTGACCTCACTGTTAGGCATTTGTTAAACAAATAGGCATCGAACTTTAAGGCCTGCTCAACTTGAAGTTAAGAGGAACATCCGACCTCCCCATCAGGCATTAGCTAAACAAACAGGCATCGAACCCGAAGGCCGATACAACTCAAAGTTGAAAAGAACATCTGACCTAGCCGACAGGCATCTGTTAAACAAACAGGCATCGAACCCAAAGGTCGACTCAACCCGAAGTTGAGAAGAACATCTGACCTCGCCGTCCGGCATCTGTTAAACACAAAGGTGTGGAACTTGAAGGCTGGCTCAACCGGAAGTTGAGAAGAACATCTGACCTCGCCGTCAGGCATCTGTTAAACAAACAGGCATCAAACCCGAAGGCCACCTCAACCTTTAGTTGAGGATAACATCTGACCTCACAGTCAAACATCTGCTAAACAAACAGGTATCGAACCCGAAGGTCGGCTCACCTTGAAGTTGAGAGGAACATCTGACCTCCCCGTCAGGCATTAGTTAAACAAACAGGCATCGAACCCGAAGGTCGGCACAACACGAAGTTGAGAAGAACATCTGACCTCGCCGTCAGGCATTTGTTAAACAAACATGCATCAAACTTGAAGGTCGGCTCAACACGAAGTTGAGAGGAACATCTGACTTTGCTGTTAGGCATCTGTTAAACAAACAGACATCGAACCCAAAGGTCGGCTCAACATGATGTTGAGAGGAACATTTGACTTCACTTTCAAGCATCTGTTAAACAAACAGGAATCAAATCCGAAGGAAGGCTCAACCCGAAGTTGAGAAGAACATCTGACCTCACCGTCAGGCATCTGTTAAACAAACAAGCAGCGAGCACGTAGGGCGGCTCAACCCGAAGTTGAAAAGAACATCTGACCTTGCCGTCAGGCATATGTTAAACAAATAGTCATCGAACCCGAAGGACGGCTCAACCCGTAGGGCGGGCATCGAACCCGAAGGTCGGCTCAACATTAAGTTGAGAGGAACATTTGACTTTGCTGTCAAGCATCTGTTAAACAAACAGGCCTCAAATCCGAAAGCCGACTCAACCCGGAGATGAGAAGAACATCTGACCTCACCGTCAGGCATCGGTTAAACAAACAGGCATCGAACCCGAAGGGCGGCTCAACCCGAAGTTGATAAGAACATCTGACCTCGCCGTCAGGCGTCATTTAAACAAACAGGCATCGAACCCGAAGGCCGGCTCAACACAAAGTTGAGAGGAACATATGACCTCGCCGTCAGGCAACTATTAAACAAACAGGCATCGAACCCGAAGGTCGGCCTAACATGAAGTTGAGAGGAACATTTGACATTACTGTAAAGCATCTGTTAAAAAAACAGGTACCAAATTCGAAAGTTGGCTCAACCCGATGTTGAGAAGAACATCTGACCTCACCGTCAGGCATCTGTTAAACAAACAGGTATCGAACCGGAAGGGCGGCTCAACCCGATGTTTATAAGAACATTAGGCCTCACAGTCAAGCATCTATTAAACAAAAAGGCATCGAACCCGAAGGCCGGCTCAACCCGAAGTTGAGAAGAACATTTGACCTCGCCGTCAGGCATCTATCAAACAAACAGGCATCGAACCCGATGGCCGTCTCAATCTTTAATTGAGAAGAACATCTAACCTCGCCATCAAACATCTGTTAAACAAATAGGCATCGAAATCGAAGGCCTGCTCAACTTTAAGTTTAGGGGAACATCTGACCTCCCCATCAGGCATTACTTAAACAAACAGGCATCGAACCCGAAGGCCGGCACAACACGAAGTTGAGAAGAACATCTGACCTTGCTGTCAGGCATTTGTTAAACAAACAGGCATCGAATTTGATGGCTGACTTAACCCAAAGTTGAGAAGAACATCCGACCTCGTTGTCAGGCATTAGTTAAACAAATAGGAATCGAACCCGAAGACGGCTCAACCAGAAGTTGAGAGGAACATCTGACCTAGTCGCCTGGCATCTGTTAAACAAACAGGCATCGAGCCCAAAGGTCGACTCAACCCGAAGTTGAGAAGAACATTTGACCTTGCCGTCAGGCATCTGTTAAGAAAAAAGGTGTGGAACCCGAAGGCCGGCTCAACCAAAAGTTGAGAAGAACATTGAGCTCCCCGTCAGGCATCTGTTAAACAAACAGGCATCAAACCCGAATGCCGTCTCAACCCTTAGTTGAGAAGAACATCTGACCTCGCCGTCAAACATCTGTTAAACAAACAGGTATCGAACCCGAAGGCCGGCTCACCTTGAAGTTGAGAGGAACATCTGACCTCCCCGTCAGGCATTAGTTAAACAAACAGGCATCGAACCCGAAGGTCGGTACAACACGAAGTTGAGAAGAACATTTGACCTCGTCGTTAGGCATCTGTTAAACAAACAGGTATCGAACCTGAATGCCGGCTCAAAACGAAGTTGAGAGGAACATATGACCTCGCCGTTAGGCAGCTGTTAAACGAACAGGCATCGAACCCGAAGGTCGGCTCAACATGAAGTTGAGAAGAACATTTGACTTAACTGTCAAGCATCTGTTAAACAAACAGGAATCAAATCCGAAGGAAGGCTCAACCCGAAGTTGAGAACAACATCTGACCTCACCGTCAGGCATCTGTTAAACAAACAAGCATCGAACACGTAGGGCGGCTAAACCCGAAGTTGAAAAGAACATCTGACCTCGCCGTCAGGCATATGTTAAACAAATTGTCATCGAACCTGAAGGACGGCTCAACACGAAGTTGAGAGGAAAATCTGACTTCGCCGTCAGGCATCTGTTAAACAAACGGGCATCGAACCCGAAGGTCGGCTCAACATGAAGTTGAGAGGAACATTTGACCTCACCGTCAGGCATCGGTTAAACAAACAGGCCTCGAACCCAAAGGGCGGCTCAACCCGAAGTTGATAAGAACATCTGACCTCACCGTCAGGCATCATTTAAACAAACATGCATCGAACCCGAAGGCCGGCTCAACACAAAGTTGAGAGGAACATCTGACCTTGCTGTCAGGCATTTGTTAAACAAACAGGCATCGAATTTGATGGCTGACTTAACCCAAAGTTGAGAAGAACATCCGACCTCGTTGTCAGGCATTAGTTAAACAAATAGGAATCGAACCCGAAGACGGCTCAACCAGAAGTTGAGAGGAACATCTGACCTAGTCGCCTGGCATCTGTTAAACAAACAGGCATCGAGCCCAAAGGTCGACTCAACCCGAAGTTGAGAAGAACATTTGACCTTGCCGTCAGGCATCTGTTAAGAAAAAAGGTGTGGAACCCGAAGGCCGGCTCAACCAAAAGTTGAGAAGAACATTGAGCTCCCCGTCAGGCATCTGTTAAACAAACAGGCATCAAACCCGAATGCCGTCTCAACCCTTAGTTGAGAAGAACATCTGACCTCGCCGTCAAACATCTGTTAAACAAACAGGTATCGAACCCGAAGGCCGGCTCACCTTGAAGTTGAGAGGAACATCTGACCTCCCCGTCAGGCATTAGTTAAACAAACAGGCATCGAACCCGAAGGTCGGTACAACACGAAGTTGAGAAGAACATTTGACCTCGTCGTTAGGCATCTGTTAAACAAACAGGTATCGAACCTGAATGCCGGCTCAAAACGAAGTTGAGAGGAACATATGACCTCGCCGTTAGGCAGCTGTTAAACGAACAGGCATCGAACCCGAAGGTCGGCTCAACATGAAGTTGAGAAGAACATTTGACTTAACTGTCAAGCATCTGTTAAACAAACAGGAATCAAATCCGAAGGAAGGCTCAACCCGAAGTTGAGAACAACATCTGACCTCATCGTCAGGCATCTGTTAAACAAACAAGCATCGAACACGTAGGGCGGCTAAACCCGAAGTTGAAAAGAACATCTGACCTCGCCGTCAGGCATATGTTAAACAAATTGTCATCGAACCTGAAGGACGGCTCAACACGAAGTTGAGAGGAAAATCTGACTTCGCCGTCAGGCATCTGTTAAACAAACGGGCATCGAACCCGAAGGTCGGCTCAACATGAAGTTGAGAGGAACATTTGACCTCACCGTCAGGCATCGGTTAAACAAACAGGCCTCGAACCCAAAGGGCGGCTCAACCCGAAGTTGATAAGAACATCTGACCTCACCGTCAGGCATCATTTAAACAAACATGCATCGAACCCGAAGGCCGGCTCAACACAAAGTTGAGAGGAACATCTGACCTCGCCGTCAGGCATCTGTTAGACAAACAGGCATCGAACCCGAAGGTCGGCTTAACATGAAGTTGAGAGGAACATTTGACATTACTGTCAAGCATCTGTTAAACAAACAGGCACCAAATCCGAAAGCCGACTCAACCCGAAGTTGAGAAGAATGTCTGACCTCACCATCAGGCATCTGTTAAACAAACAGGCATCGAACCCGAAGGGCGGCTCAACCCGAAGTTGATAAGAACATTAGACCTCACCGTCAGGCATCTATTAAACAAAAAGGCATCGAACCCAAAGGCCAGCTCAACCCGAAATTGAGAAGAACATTTGACTTCGTCGTCAGGCATCTATCAAACAAACAGGCATCGAACCTGAAGGACGTCTCAATCTTTAATTGAGAAGAACATATGACCTTGCTGTCAAACATCTGTTAAACAAATCGGCATCGAACTCGAAGGCCTGCTCAACTTGATGTTTAGTGGAACATCTGACCTCCTCATCAGGCATTAGTTAAACAACAGGCATCGAACCCGAAGGCCGGCACAACACGAAGTTGAGAAGAACATTTGACCTCGCTGTCAGGCATTTGTTAAATAAACAGGCATCGAATTTGATGGTTGACTCAACCCGAAGTTGAGAAGATCATCCGACCTCGCTGTCAGGCATTAGTTAAGCAAACAGGAATCGAACCCGAAGGCCGGCTCAACCTGAAGTTGAGAGGAACATCTGACCTAGTCGCCAGGCATCTGTTAAACAAACAGGCATCGAACCCAAGGATGACTCAACCCGAAGTTTAGAAGAACATTTGACCTCGCCGTCAGGCATTTGTTAAACAAAAAGGTGTGGTCAGATGTTCCACTAAACTTCGGGTTCCACACCTTTTTGTTTAACAGATGCCTGACAGCGAGGTCAGATGTTCCTCTCAACTTCGTGTTGAGCCGGCCTTCGGGTTAGATGGCTGTTTGTTTAACAGATGCCTGACGGTGAGGTCAAATGTTCTTCTCAACTTCAAGTTGAGCCGACCTTCGGGTTCGATGCCTGTTTGTTTAACAGATGTTTGATGGCGAGGTCAGATGTTCTTCTCAATTAAGGATTGAGTCGGCCTTCGGGTTCGATGCCTGTTTGTTTAACAGATGCCTGGCGGAGAGGTCAGATGTTGTTCTCAACTTCGGGTTGAGCCGCCCTTTGGGTTTGATGCCTGTTTGTTTAACAGATGCCTGACGGTGAGGTCAGATGTTCTTCTCAACTTCGGGTTGAGCCGGCCTTCGGATTTGATGCCTGTTTGTTTAACAGATGCTTGAGAGTGAAGTCAAATGTTCCTCTCAACTTCATGTTGAGCCGACCTTCAGGTTCAATGCCTCTATGTTTAAGAGATTCCTGACGGCAAGGTCAGATGTTCCTCTCAACTTCGTGTTGAGCCGGCCTTCGAGTTCGATGCCTGTTTGTTTAACAGATGCCTGACGGCGAGGTCAGATGTTCTTATCAACTTCGGGTTGAGCCGGCCTTCGGGTTCGATGCCTGTCTGTTTAACAGATGCCTGAAGGGGAAGTAAGATGTTCTTATCAACTTCGGGTTGGGCCGCCCTTCGGGTTTGATGCATGTTTGTTTAACAGATGCCAGACGGTAAGGTCAGATGTTCTTTTCAACTTCGGGTTGAGTCGGCCTTCGGATTTGATGCCTGTTTGTTTAACAGATGCTTGACAGTGAAGTCAGATGTTCTTCTCAATTAAGGATTGAGATGGCCTTCGGGTTTGATGCTTATTTGTTTAACAGATGCCTAACTGCGAGGTCAAATGTTCTTCTCAACTTCGGGTTGAGTCGGCCTTCAGGTTCGATGCCTGTTTGTTTAACAGTTGCCTGATGGTGATGTCAGATGTTCCTCTCAACTTCGGGTTTGATGCCTGTTTGTTTAACAGATGCTTGATAGTGAAGTCAAATGTTCCTCTAAACTTCATGTTGAGCCTACCTTAAGGTTCGATGCCTGTTTGTTTAACAGATGCCTGACGGAGAGGTCAGATGTTCCTCTCAACTTCATGTTGAGCCGACCTTCAGGTTCGATGCCTCTTTGTTTAAGAGATGCCTGACGGCGAGGTCAGATGTTCCTCTCAACTTTGTGTTGAGCCGGCCTTCGAGTTTGATGCCTGTTTGTTTAACATATGCCTGACGGTGAGGTCAAATGTTCTTATCAACTTCGGGTTGAGCCGGCCTTCGGGTTCGATGCCTGTTTGTTTAACAGATGCCTGACGGCGAAGTCAGATGTTCTTATCAACTTCGGGTTGAGCCGCCCTTCGGGTTCGATGCCTGTTTGTTTAAGAGATGCTTGACGGAGAGGTCCGATGTTCCTCTCAACTTCGTGTTGAGACGGCCTTCGGGTTCAATGCCTGTTTGTTTAATAGATGCCTGACGGCGAGGTCAGATATTCTTATAAACTTTGGGTTGAGCCGCCCTTCGGGTTCGATGCCTGTTTTTGTAACAGATGCCTGACGTTGAGGTCAGATGTTCTTTTCAACTTCAGGTTGAGTCGGCCTTCGGATTCGTTGCCTGTTCGTTTAACAGATGCTTGACAGTGAAGTCAGATGTTCCTCTCAACTTCGGGTTAAGTCGGCCTTCGGATTTAATGCCTGTTTATTTAACAGATGCCTGAAGTCGATGTCATATGTTCCTCTCAACTTCGTGTTGAGCCGGCCTTCGGGTTCGATGCCTGTTTGTTTAACAGATGCCTGACGGTGAAGTCAGATGTTCTTATCAACTTCGGGTTGAGCCGCCCTCCGGGTTCGATGCCTGTTTGTTTAAGAGATGCTTGACGGAGAGGTCCGATGTTCCTCTCAACTTCGTGTTGAGACGGCCTTCGGGTTCGATGCCTGTTTGTTTAATAGATGCCTGACGGCGAGGTCAGATATTTTTATAAACTTTGGGTTGAGCCGCCCTTCGGGTTCGATGCCTGTTTTTGTAACAGATGCCTGACGTTGAGGTCAGATGTTCTTTTCAACTTCAGGTTGAGTCGGCCTTCGGATTCGATGCCTGTTAGTTTAACAGATGCTTGACAGTGAAGTCAGATGTTCCTCTCAACTTCGGGTTAAGTCGGCATTCGGATTTAATGCCTGTTTATTTAACAGATGCCTGAAGTCGATATCAGATGTTCCTCTCAACTTCGTGTTGAGCCGGCCTTCAGGTTCGATGCCTGTTTGTTTAACAGATGCCTGACGGGGAGGTCAGATGTTCTTATCAACTTCTGGTTGAGCCGCCATTCGGGTTCGATGCCTGTTTGTTTAACAGATGTTTGACGGCGAGGTCAGATGTTCTTCTCATCTAAGGGTTGAGACGACCTTCAGGTTTGATGCCTGTTTGTTTAACAGATGCCTGACGGGGAGCTCAGATGTTTTTCTCAACTTCGGGTTGAGCCAGCCTTCGGGTTCCACACCTTTTTGTTTAACAGATGCCTGACGGCGAGGTCAGATGTTCCTCTCAACTTCGTGTTGAGCTGGCCTTCGGGTTAGATGCCTGTTTGTTTAACAGATGCCTGACGGTGAGGTCAAATGTTCTTCTCAACATCAAGTTGAGCCGACCTTCGGGTTCGATGCCTGTTTATTTAACAGATGTTTGATGGCGAGGTCAGATGTTCTTCTCAATTAAGGATTGAGTCGGCCTTCGGGTTCGATGCCTGTTTGTTTAACAGATGCCTGGCGGAGAGGTCAGATGTTCTTCTCAACTTCGGGTTGAGCCGCCCTTTGGGTTTGATGCCTGTTTGTTTAACAGATGCCTGACGGTGAGGTCAGATGTTCTTCTCAACTTCGGGTTGAGCCGGCCTTCGGATTTGATGCCTGTTTGTTTAACAGATGCTTGAAAGTGAAGTCAAATGTTCCTCTCAACTTCATGTTGAGCCGACCTTCAGGTTCGATGCCTCTTTGTTGAAGAGATGCCTGACGGTGAGGTCAGATGTTCCTCTCCACTTCGTGTTGAGACGACCTTCGGGTTCGATGCCTGTTTGTTTAATAGATGCCTGACGGCGAGGTCAGATATTCTTATAAACTTTGGGTTGAGCCACCCTTCGGGTTCGATGCCTGTTTTTGTAACAAATGCCTGACGTTGAGGTCAGATGTTCTTTTCAACTTCAGGTTGAGTCGGCCTTCGGATTCGATGCCTGTTAGTTTAACAGATGCTTGACAGTGAAGTCAGATGTTCCTCTCAACTTCGGGTTAAGTCGGCCTTCGGATTTAATGCCTGTTTATTTAACAGATGCCTGAAGTTGATGTCAGATGTTCCTCTCAACTTCGTGTTGAGCCGGCCTTCAGGTTCGATGCCTGTTTGTTTAACAGATGCCTGACGGGGAGGTCAGATGTTCTTATCAACTTCTGGTTGAGCCGCCCTTCGGGTTCGATGCCTGTTTGTTTAACAGATGCCTGACGGGGAGGTCAGATGTTCTTATCAACTTTGGGTTGAGCCGCCCTTCGGGTTCGATGCCTGTTTGTTTAACAGATGTTTGACGGCGAGGTCAGATGTTCTTCTCATCTAAGGGTTGAGACGACCTTCAGGTTTGATGCCTGTTTGTTTAACAGATGCCTGACGGGGAGGTCAGATGTTTTTCTGAACTTCGGGTTGAGCCAGCCTTCGGGTTCCACACCTTTTTGTTTAACAGATGCCTGACAGCGAGGTCAGATGTTCCTCTCAACTTCGTGTTGAGCTGGCCTTCGGGTTAGATGCCTGTTTGTTTAACAGATGCCTGACGGTGAGGTCAAATGTTCTTCTCAACTTCAAGTTGAGCCGACCTTCGGGTTCGATGCCTGTTTATTTAACAGATGTTTGATGGCGAGGTCAGATGTTCTTCTCAATTAAGGATTGAGTCGGCCTTCGGGTTCGATGCCTGTTTGTTTAACAGATGCCTGGCGGAGAGGTCAGATGTTCTTCTCAACTTCGGGTTGAGCCGCCCTTTGGGTTTGATGCCTGTTTGTTTAACAGATGCCTGACGGTGAGGTCAGATGTTCTTCTCAACTTCGGGTTGAGCCGGCCTTCGGATTTGATGCCTGTTTGTTTAACAGATGCTTGACAGTGAAGTCAAATGTTCCTCTCAACTTCATGTTGAGCCGACCTTCAGGTTCGATGCCTCTTTGTTTAAGAGATGCCTGACGGCGAGGTTAGATGTTCCTCTCAACTTCGTGTTGAGCCGGCCTTCGAGTTCGATGCCTGTCTGTTTAAGAGATGCCTGAAGGGGAAGTCAGATGTTCTTATCAACTTCGGGTTGGGCCGCCCTTCGGGTTCGATGCATGTTTGTTTAACAGATGCTTGACGGTGAGGTCAGATGTTCTTTTCAACTTCGGGTTGAGTCGGCCTTCGGATTTGATGCCTGTTTGTTTAACAAATGCTTGACAGTGAAGTCAGATGTTCTTCTCAATTAAGGATTGAGATGGCCTTCGGGTTTGATGCTTGTTTGTTTAACAGATGCCTAACGGCGAGGTCAAATGTTCTTCTCAACTTCGGGTTGAGTCGGCCTTCGGGTTCGATGCCTGTTTGTTTAACAGATGTCTCGCAGAGAGGTCTAATGTTCTTATCAAATTCGGGTTGAGCCACCCTTCGGGTTCGATGCCTGTTTGTTTAACAGTTGCCTGATGGTGAGGTCAGATGTTCCTCTCAACTTCGGGTTGAGTCGGCCTTCGGATTTGATGCCTGTTTGTTTAACAGATGCTTCATAGTGAAGTCAAATGTTCCTTTAAACTTCATGTTGAGCCTACCTTAAGGTTCGATGCCTCTTTGTTTAACAGATGCTTGACGGAGAGGTCAGATGTTCCTCTCAACTTCATGTTCAGCCGACCATCAGGTTCGATGCCTCTTTGTTTAAGAGATGCCTGACGGCGAGGTCAGATGTTCCTCTCAACTTCGTGTTGAGCCGTCCTTCGAGTTTGATGCCTGTTTGTTTAATAGATGCCTGACGGTGAGGTCAAATGTTCTTCTCAACTTCAAGTTGAGCCGACCTTCGGGTTCGATGCCTGTTTGTTTACCAGATGTTTGATGGCGAGGTCAGATGTTCTTCTCAATTAAGGATTGAGTCGGCCTTCAGGTTCGATGCCTGTTTGTTTAACAGATGCCTGGCGGAGAGGTCAGATGTTCTTCTCAACTTCGGGTTGAGCCGCCCTTTGGGTTTGATGCCCGTTTGTTTAACAGATGCCTGACGGTGAGGTCAAATGTTCTTTTCAACTTCGGGTTGAGTCGGCCTTCGGATTTGATGCCTGTTTGTTTAACAGATGCTTGACAGTGAAGTCAGATGTTCTTCTCAATTAAGGATTGAGATGGCCTTCGGGTTTGATGCTTGTTTGTTTAACAGATGCCTAACGGCGAGGTCAAATGTTCTTCTCAACTTCGGGTTGAGTCGGCCTTCGGGTTTGATGCCTGTATGTTTAACAGATGTCTCGCGGAGAGGTCAAATGTTCTTATCAACTTCGGGTTGAGCCGCCCTTCGGGTTCGATGCTTGTTTGTTTAACAGTTGCCTGATGGTGAGGTCAGATGTTCCTCTCAACTTCGGGTTGAGCCGGCCTTCGGATTTGATGCCTGTTTGTTTAACAGATGCTTAATAGTGAAGTCAAATGTTCCTCTAAACTTCATGTTGAGCCTACCTTAAGGTTCGATGCCTGTTTGTTTAACAGATGCCTGACGGGGAGGTCAGATGTTTTTCTCAACTTCGGGTTGAGCCAGCCTTCGGGTTCCACACCTTTTTGTTTAACAGATGCCTGACGGCGAGGTCAGATGTTCCTCTCAACTTCGTGTTGAGCCGGCCTTCGGGTTAGATTCCTATTTGTTTAACAGATGCCTGACGGTGAGGTCAAATGTTCTTCTCAACTTCAAGTTGAGCCGACCTTCGGGTTCGATGCCAGTTTGTTTAACAGATGTTTGATGGCGAGGTCAGATGTTCTTCTCAATTAAGGATTGAGTCGGCCTTCGGGTTCGATGCCTGTTTGTTTAATAGATGCCTGACGGAGAGGTCAGATGTTCTTCTCAACTTCAGGTTGAGCCGCCCTTTGGGTTTGATGCCTGCTTGTTTAACAGATGCCTGAGGGTGAGGTCAGATGTTCTTCTCAACTTCGGGTTGATCCGGCCTTCGGATTTGATGCTTGTTTGTTTAACAGATGCTTGACAGTGAAGTCAGATGTTACTCTCAACTTCATGTTGAGCCGACCTTCAGGTTCAATGCCTGTTTGTTTAACAGATGCCTGACGGCGAGGTCAGATGTTCCTCTCAACTTCGTGTTGAGCCGACATTCAAGTTAGATGCCTGTTTGTTTAACAGATGCCTGACGGCGAGATCATATGTTCTTATCAACTTCGGGTTGAGCCGACCTTCGGGTTCGATGCCTGTTTGTTTAACAGATGACTGACGGTGAAGTCAGATGTTCTTATCAACTTCGGGTTGAGCCGCCCTTTGGGTTCGATGCCTGTTTGTTTAAGAGATGCTTGACGGCGAAGTCAGATGTTCCTCTCAACTTCGTGTTGAGACGGCCTTCGGGTTCGATGCCTGTTTGTTTAATAGATGCCTGACGGCGAGGTCAGATGTTCTTATCAACTTCGGGTTGAGCCGCCCTTTGGGTTCGATGCCTGTTTTTTTAACAGAAGCCTGACGTTGAGGTAAGATGTTCTTTTCAACTACGGCTTGAGTCGACCTTCGGATTTGATGCCTGTTAATTTAACAGATGCTTGACAGTGAAGTCAGATGTTCCTCTCAACTTCGGGTTAAGCCGGCCTTCGGATTTAATGCCTGTTTATTTAACACATGCCTGAAGTCGATGTCAGATGTTCCTCTCAACTTCGTGTTGAGCCGGCCTTCGGGTTCGATGCCTGTTTGTTTAACAGATGCCTGACGGGGTGGTCAGATGTTCTTATCAACTTCTGGTTGAGCCGTCCTTCGGGTTCGATGCCTGTTTGTTTAACAGATGCCTGACAGGGAGGTCAGATGTTCTTATCAACTTTGGGTTGAGCCGCCCTTCGGGTTCGATGCCTGTTTGTTTAACAGATGCCTGACAGGGAGGTCAGATGTTTTTCTCAACTTCGGGTTGAGCCAGCCTTCGGGTTCCACACCTTTTGGTTTAACAGATGCCTGACGGCGAGGTCAGATGTTCCTCTCAACTTCGTGTTGAGCCGGCCGTTGGGTTAGATGCTTGTTTGTTTAACAGATGCCTGACGGTGAGGTCAAATGTTCTTCTCAACTTCAAGTTGAGCCGACCTTCGGGTTCGATGCCTGTTTGTTTAACAGATGTTTGATGGCGAGGTCAGATGTTCTTGTCAATTAAGGATTGAGTCGGCCTTCGGGTTCGATGCCTGTTTGTTTAATAGATGCCTGGCGGAGAGGTCAGATGTTCTTCTCAACTTCGGGTTGAGCCGGCCTTCGGATTTGATGCCTGTTTGTTTAACAGATGCTTGACAGTGAAGTCAAATGTGACTCTCAACTTCATGTTGAGCCGACCTTCAGGTTCAATGCCTGTTTGTTTAACAGATGCCTGACGGGGAGGTCAGATGTTCCTCTCAACTTCGTGTTGAGCCGGCATTCGAGTTCGATGCCTGTTTGTTTAACAGATGCCTGACGGCGAGATCAAATGTTCTTATCAACTTCGGGTTGAGCCGGCCTTCGGGTTCGATGCCTGTTTGTTTAACAGATGCCTGACGGTGAAATCAGATGTTCTTATCAACTTCGGGTTGAGCTGCCCTTCGGGTTCGATGCCTGTTTGTTTAAGAGATGCTTGACGGCGAGGTCAGATGTTCCTCTAAACTTCGTGTTGAGACGGCCTTCGGGTTCGATGCCTGTTTGTTTAATAGATGCCTGACGGCGAGGTCAGATGATCTTATCAACTTCGTGTTGAGCCTCCCTTCGGGTTCGTTGCCTATTTTTTTAACAGATGCCTGACGTTGAGGTCAGATGTTCTTTTCAACTACGGCTTGAGTCGGCCTTCGGATTTGATGCTTGTTAGTTTAACAGATGCTTGACAGTGAAGTCAAATGTTCCTCTCAACTTCGGGTTAATCCGGCCTTTAGATTTAATGCCTGTTTATTTAACAGATGCCCGAAGTCGATGTCAGATGTTCTTCTCAATTTCGTGTTGAGCCGACTTTCGGGTTCGATGCCTGTTTGTTTAACAGATGCCTGACAGGGAGGTCAGATGTTCTTATTAACTTCTGGTTGAGCCGCCCTTCGGGTTCGATGCCTGTTTGTTTAACAGATGCCTGACGGGGAGGTCAGATGTTCTTATAAACTTCGTGTTGAGCCGCCCTTCGGGTTCGATGCCTGTTTATTTAACAGATGTTTGACAACGAGGTCAGATGTTCTTCTCAACTAAGGGTTGAGACGACCTTCAGGTTTGATGCCTGTTTGTTTAACAGATGCCTGACAGGGAGGTCAGATGTTTTTCTCAACTTCGGGTTGAGCCAGCCTTCGGGTTCCACACCTTTTTGTTTAACAGATGCGTGACAGCGAGGTCAGATGTTCCTCTCAACTTTGTGTTGAGCCGGCCTTCGGGTTAGATGCCTATTTGTTTAACAGATGCCTGACGGTGAGGTCAAATGTTCTTCTCAACTTCAAGTTGAGCCGACATTCGGGTTCGATGCCTGTTTGTTTAACAGATGTTTGATGGCGAGGTCAGATGTTCTTCTCAATTAAGGATTGAGTCGGCCTTCGGGTTCGATGCCTGTTTGTTTAACAGATGCCTGACGGAGAGGTCAGATGTTCTTCTCAACTTCGGGTTGAGCCGCCCTTTGGGTTTGATGCCCGTTTGTTTAACAGATGCCTGACGGTGAGGTCAGATGTTCTTTTCAACTTCGGGTTGAGTCGGCCTTCGGATTTGATGCATGTTTGTTTAACAGATGCTTGACAGTGAAGTCAGATGTTCTTCTCAATTAAGGATTGAGATGGCCTTCGGGTTTGATGCTTGTTTCTTTAACAGATGCCTAACGGAGAGGTCAAATGTTCTTCTCAACTTCGGGTTGAGTCGGCCTTTGGGTTCGATGCCTGTTTGTTTAACGGATGTCTCGCGGAGAGGTCTAATGTTCTTATCAACTTCGGGTTGAGCCGCCCTTCGGGTTCGATGCCTGTTTGTTTAACAGTTGCATGATGGTGAGGTCAGATGTTCCTCTCAACTTCGGGTTGAGCCGGCCTTCGGATTTGATGCCTGTTTGTTTAACAGATGCTTGATAGTGAAGTCAAATGTTCCTCTAAACTTCATGTTGAGCCTACCTTAAGGTTCGATGCCTGTTTGTTTAACAGATGCCTGACGGAGAGGTCAGATGTTCCTCTCAACTTCATGTTGAGCCGACCTTCAGGTTCGATGCCTCTTTGTTTAAGAGATGCCTGACAGCGAGGTCAGATGTTCCTCTCAACTTCGTGTTGAGCCGGCCTTCGAGTTTGATGCCTGTTTGTTTAACAGATGCCTGACGGTGAGGTCAAATATTCTTATCAACTTCAGGTTGAGCCGGCCTTCGGGTTCGATGCCTGTTTGTTTAACAGATGCCTGACGGCGAAGTCAGATGTTCTTATCAACTTCTGGTTGAGCCGCCCTTCGGGTTCAATGTCTGTTTATTTAAGAGATGCTTGACGGCGAGGTCAGATGTTCCTCTCAACTTCGTGTTGAGATGGCCTTCGGGTTCGATGCCTGTTTGTTTAATAGATGCCTGACGGCGAGGTCAGATGTTCTTATAAACTTTGGGTTGAGCCGCCATTCGGGTTCGATGCCTGTTTTTGTAACAGATGCCTGACAGGGAGGTCAGATGTTCTTATTAACTTCTGGTTGAGCCGCCCTTCGGGTTCGATGCCTGTTTGTTTAACAGATGCCTGACGGGGAGGTCAGATGTTCTTATAAACTTCGTGTTGAGCCGCCCTTCGGGTTCGATGCCTGTTTGTTTAACAGATGTTTGACAACGAGGTCAGATGTTCTTCTCAACTAAGGGTTGAGACGACCTTCAGGTTTGATGCCTGTTTGTTTAACAGATGCCTGACAAGGAGGTCAGATGTTTTTCTCAACTTCGGGTTGAGCCAGCCTTCGGGTTCCACACCTTTTTGTTTAACAGATGCGTGACAGCGAGGTCAGATGTTCCTCTCAACTTTGTGTTGAGCCGGCCTTCGGGTTAGATGCCTATTTGTTTAACAGATGCCTGACGGTGAGGTCAAATGTTCTTCTCAACTTCAAGTTGAGCCGACATTCGGGTTCGATGCCTGTTTGTTTAACAGATGTTTGATGGCGAGGTCAGATGTTCTTCTCAATTAAGGATTGAGTCGGCCTTCGGGTTCGATGCCTGTTTGTTTAACAGATGCCTGACGGAGAGGTCAGATGTTCTTCTCAACTTCGGGTTGAGCCGCCCTTTGGGTTTGATGCCCGTTTGTTTAACAGATGCCTGACGGTGAGGTCAGATGTTCTTTTCAACTTCGGGTTGAGTCGGCCTTCGGATTTGATGCATGTTTGTTTAACAGATGCTTGACAGTGAAGTCAGATGTTCTTCTCAATTAAGGATTGAGATGGCCTTCGGGTTTGATGCTTGTTTCTTTAACAGATGCCTAACGGAGAGGTCAAATGTTCTTCTCAACTTCGGGTTGAGTCGGCCTTTGGGTTCGATGCCTGTTTGTTTAACGGATGTCTCGCGGAGAGGTCTAATGTTCTTATCAACTTCGGGTTGAGCCGCCCTTCGGGTTCGATGCCTGTTTGTTTAACAGTTGCATGATGGTGAGGTCAGATGTTCCTCTCAACTTCGGGTTGAGCCGGCCTTCGGATTTGATGCCTGTTTGTTTAACAGATGCTTGATAGTGAAGTCAAATGTTCCTCTAAACTTCATGTTGAGCCTACCTTAAGGTTCGATGCCTGTTTGTTTAACAGATGCCTGACGGAGAGGTCAGATGTTCCTCTCAACTTCATGTTGAGCCGACCTTCAGGTTCGATGCCTCTTTGTTTAAGAGATGCCTGACAGCGAGGTCAGATGTTCCTCTCAACTTCGTGTTGAGCCGGCCTTCGAGTTTGATGCCTGTTTGTTTAACAGATGCCTGACGGTGAGGTCAAATATTCTTATCAACTTCAGGTTGAGCCGGCCTTCGGGTTCGATGCCTGTTTGTTTAACAGATGCCTGACGGCGAAGTCAGATGTTCTTATCAACTTCTGGTTGAGCCGCCCTTCGGGTTCAATGTCTGTTTATTTAAGAGATGCTTGACGGCGAGGTCAGATGTTCCTCTCAACTTCGTGTTGAGACGGCCTTCGGGTTCGATGCCTGTTTGTTTAATAGATGCCTGACGGCGAGGTCAGATGTTCTTATAAACTTTGGGTTGAGCCGCCATTCGGGTTCGATGCCTGTTTTTGTAACAGATGCCTGACGTTGAGGTCAGATGTTCTTTTCAACTTCGGGTTGAGTCGGCCTTCGGATTCGATGCCTGTTAGTTTAACAGATGCTTGAAAGTGAAGTCAGATGTTCCTCTTAACTTCGGGTTATGTCGGCCTTTGGATTTAATGCCTGTTTATTTAACAGATGCCTGAAGTCGATGTCAGATGTTCCTCTCAACTTCGTGTTGAGCCGGCCTTCGGGTTCGATGCCTGTTTGTTTAACAGATGCCTGACAGGGAGGTCAGATGTTCTTATCAACTTCTGGTTGAGACGACCTTCAGGTTTGATGCCTGTTTGTTTAACAGATGCCTGACAGGGAGGTCAGATGTTTTTCTCAACTTCGGGTTGAGCCAGCCTTCGGGTTCCACACCTTTTTGTTTAACAGATGCCTGACAGCGAGGTCAGATGTTCCTCTCAATTTCGTGTTGAGCCGGCCTTCGGGTTAGATGCCTGTTTTTTTAACAGATGCCTGACGGTGAGGTCAAATATTCTTCTCAACTTCAAGTTGAGCCGACCTTCGGGTTCGATGCCTGTTTGTTTAACAGATGTTTGATGGCGAGGTCAGATGATCTTCTCAATTAAGGATTGAGTCGGCCTTCGGGTTCGATGCCTGTTTGTTTAACAGATGCCTGGCGGAGAGGTCAGATGTTCTTCTCAACTTCGGGTTGAGCCGCCCTTTGGGTTTGATGCCCGTTTGTTTAACAGATGCCTGACGGTGAGGTCAAATGTTCTTTTCAACTTCGGGTTGAGTCGGCCTTCGGATTTGATGCCTGTTTGTTTAACAGATGCTTGACAGTGAAGTCAGATGTTCTTCTCAATTAAGGATTGAGATGGCCTTTGGGTTTGATGCTTGTTTGTTTAACAGATGCCTAACGGCGAGGTCAAATGTTCTTCTCAACTTCGGGTTGAGTCGGCCTTCGGGTTTGATGCCTGTATGTTTAACAGATGTCTCGCGGAGAGGTCAAATGTTCTTATCAACTTCGGGTTGAGCCGCCCTTCGGGTTCGATGCCTGTTTGTTTAACAGTTGCCTGATGGTGAGGTCAGATGTTCCTCTCAACTTCGGGTTGAGCCGGCCTTCGGATTTGATGCTTGTTTGTTTAACAGATGCTTAATAGTGAAGTCAAATGTTCCTCTAAACTTCATGTTGAGCCTACCTTAAGGTTCGATGCCTGTTTGTTTAACAGATGCCTGACGCGGAGGTCAGATGTTTTTCTCAACTTCGGGTTGAGCCAGCCTTCGGGTTCCACACCTTTTTGTTTAACAGATGCCTGACGGCGAGGTCAGATGTTCCTCTCAACTTCGTGTTGAGCCGGCCTTCGGGTTAGATTCCTATTTGTTTAAAAGATGCCTGACGGTGAGGTCAAATGTTCTTCTCAACTTCAAGTTGAGCCGACCTTCGGGTTCGATGCCTGTTTGTTTAACAGATGTTTGATGGCGAGGTCAGATGTTCTTCTCAATTAAGGATTGAGTCGGCCTTCGGGTTCGATGCCTGTTTCTTTAATAGATGCCTGACGGAGAGGTCAGATGTTCTTCTCAACTTCAGGTTGAGCCGCCCTTTGGGTTTGATGCCTGTTTGTTTAACAGATGCCTGAGGGTGAGGTCAGATGTTCTTCTCAACTTCGGGTTGAGCCGGCCTTCGGATTTGATGCTTGTTTGTTTAACAGATGCTTGACAGTGAAGTCAAATGTTACTCTCAACTTCATGTTGAGCCGACCTTCAGGTTCAATGCCTGTTTGTTTAACAGATGCCTGACGGGGAGGTCAGATGTTCCTCTCAACTTCGTGTTGAGTCGGCATTCGAGTTCGATGCCTGTTTGTTTAACAGATGCCTGACGGCGAGATCAGATGTTCTTATCAACTTCGGGTTGAGCCGGCCTTCGGGTTCGATGCCTGTTTGTTTAACAGATGACTGACGGTGAAGTCAGATGTTCTTATCAACTTCGGGTTGAGCCGCCCTTCGGGTTCGATGCCTGTTTGTTTAAGAGATGCTTGACGGCGAAGTCAGATGTTCCTCTCAACTTCGTGTTGAGACGGCCTTCGGGTTCGATGCCTGTTTGTTTAATAGATGCCTGACGGCGAGGTCAGATGTTCTTATCAACTTCGGGTTGAGCCGCCCTTTGGGTTCGATGCCTGTTTTTTTAACAGAAGCCTGACGTTGAGGTAAGATGTTCTTTTCAACTACGACTTGAGTCGGCCTTCGGATTTGATGCCTGTTAGTTTAACAGATGCTTGACAGTGAAGTCAGATGTTCCTCTCAACTTCGGGTTAAGCCGGCCTTCGGATTTAATGCCTGTTTATTTAACACATGCCTGAAGTCGATGTCAGATGTTCCTCTCAACTTCGTGTTGAGCCGGCCTTCGGGTTTGATGCCTGTTTGTTTAACAGATGCCTGACGGGGAGGTCAGATGTTCTTATCAACTTCTGGTTGAGCCGTCCTTCGGGTTCGATGCCTGTTTGTTTAACAGATGCCTGACAGGGAGGTCAGATGTTCTTATCAACTTTGGGTTGAGCCGCCCTTCGGGTTCGATGCCTGTTTGTTTAACAGATGCCTGACGGGGAGGTCAGATGTTTTTCTCAACTTCGGGTTGAGCCAGCCTTCGGGTTCCACACCTTTTTGTTTAACAGATGCCTGACGGCGAGGTCAGATGTTCCTCTCAACTTCGTGTTGAGCCGGCCGTTGGGTTAGATGCTTGTTTGTTTAACAGATGCCTGACGGTGAGGTCAAATGTTCTTCTCAACTTCAAGTTGAGCCGACCTTCTGGTTCGATGCCTGTTTGTTTAACAGATGTTTGATGGCGAGGTCAGATGTTCTTGTCAATTAAGGATTGAGTCGGCCTTCGGGTTCGATGCCTGTTTGTTTAATAGATGCCTGGTGGAGAGGTCAGATGTTCTTCTCAACTTCGGGTTCAGCCGCCCTTTGGGTTTGATGCCTGTTTGTTTAACAGATGCCTGAGGGTGAGGTCAGATGTTCTTCTCAACTTCGGGTTGAGCCGGCCTTCGGATTTGATGCCTGTTTGTTTAACAGATGCTTGACAGTGAAGTCAAATGTTACTCTCAACTTCATGTTGAGCCGACCTTCAGGTTCAATGCCTGTTTGCTTAACAGATGCCTGACGGGGAGGTCAGATGTTCCTCTCAACTTCGTGTTGAGCCTGCATTCGAGTTCGATGCCTGTTTGTTTAACAGATGCCTGACGGCGAGATCAGATGTTCTTATCAACTTCGGGTTGAGCCGGCCTTCGGGTTCGATGCCTGTTTGTTTAACAGATGCCTGACGGCGAAGTCAGATGTTCTTATCAACTTCGGGTTGAGCTGCCCTTCGGGTTCAATGCCTGTTTGTTTAAGAGATGCTTGACAGCGAGGTCAGATGTTCCTCTAAACTTCGTGTTGAGACGGCCTTCGGGTTCGATGCCTGTTTGTTTAATAGATGCCTGACGGCGAGGTCAGATGATCTTATCAACTTCGTGTTGAGCCTCCCTTCGGGTTCGATGCCTGTTTTTTTAACAGATGCCTGACGTTGAGGTCAGATGTTCTTTTCAACTACGGCTTGAGTCGGCCTTCGGATTTGATGCTTGTTAGTTTAACAGATGCTTGACAGTGAAGTCAAATGTTCCTCTCAACTTTGGGTTAATCCGGCGTTTGGATTTAATGCCTGTTTATTTAACAGATGCCCGAAGTCGATGTCAGATGTTCTTCTCAATTTCGTGTTGAGCCGGCTTTCGGGTTCGATGCCTGTTTGTTTAACAGATGCCTGACGGGGAGGTCAGATGTTCTTATTAACTTCTGGTTGAGCCGCCCTTCGGGTTCGATGCCTGTTTGTTTAACAGATGCCTGACGGGGAGGTCAGATGTTCTTATCAACTTCGGGTTGAGCCGCCCTTCGGGTTCAATGCCTGTTTGTTTAACAGATGTTTGACGGCGAGGTCAGATGTTCTTCTCAACTAAGTGTTTAGACGGCCTTCAGGTTTGATGCCTGTTTGTTTAACAGATGCCTGACGGGGAGGTCAGATGTTCTTCTCAACTTCAGGTTGAGCCGGCCTTCGGGTTCTACACCTTTTTGTTTAACAGATGCCTGACGGCGAGGTCAGATGTTCCTCTCAACTTCGTGTTGAGCCGGCCTTCGGGTTAGATGCTTGTTTGTTTAACAGATGCTTGTTTGTTTAACAGATGCCTGACGGTGAGGTCAGATGTTCTTCTCAACTTCAAGTTGAGCCGACCTTCGGGTTCGTTGCCAATTTGTTGAACAGATGTTTGATGGTGAGGTCAGATGTTCTTCTCAATTAAGGATTGAGTCGGCCTTCGGGTTCGATGCCTGTATGTTTAACAGATGCTTGGCGGAGAGGTCAGATGTTCTTCTCAACTTCGGGTTGAGCCACCCTTTGGGTTTGATGCCTGTTTGTTTAACAGATGCCTGACGGTGAGGTCAGATGTTCTTCTCAACTTCGGGTTGAGCCGGCCTTCAGATTTGATGCTTGTTTTTTTAACAGATGCTTGACAGTGAAGTCAAATGTTACTCTCGACTTCATGTTGAGCCGACCTTCAGGTTCAATGCCTGTTTGTTTAACAGATGCCTGACGGCGAGGTCAGATGTTCCTCTCAGTTTCGTGTTGAGCCGGCCTTCGGATTTGATGCTTGTTTGTTTAACAGATGCTTGACAGTGAAGTCAAATGTTACTCTCGACTTCATGTTGAGCCGACCTTCAGGTTCAATGCCTGTTTGTTTAACAGATGCCTGACGGCGAGGTCAGATGTTCTTATCAACTTCGGGTTGAGCCGCCCTTCGGGACCGATGCCTGTTTTTTTAACAGATGCCTGATGTTGAGGTCAGATGTTCTTTTCAACTTCGAGTTGAATCGCCCTTCGGATTTGATGCCTGTTTGTTTAACAGATGCTTTACAGTGAAGTCAAATGTTACTCTCGACTTCATGTTGAGCCGACCTTCAGGTTCAATGCCTGTTTGTTTAACAGATGCCTGACGGCGAGTTCAGATGTTCCTCTCAACTTCGGGTTGAGCCGACCTTCGGGTTCGATGCCTGTTTGTTTAACAGATGTTTGATGGCGAGGTCAGATGTTCTTATCAACTTCGGGTTGAGCCGCCCTTCGGGTTCGATGCCTGTTTGTTTAACAGATGCCTGACGACGAGGTCAGATGTTCTTATCAACTTCGGGTTGAGCCGCCCTTTGGGTTTGATGCCTGTTTTTTTAACAGATGCCTGACGTTGAGGTCAGATGTTCTTTTCAACTACTGCTTGAGTCGGCCTTCGGATTTGATGCTTGTTAGTTTAACAGATGCTTGACAGTGAAGTCAAATGTTCCTCTCAACTTCGGGTTAATCCGGCCTTTGGATTTAATGCCTGTTTATTTAACAGATGCCCGAAGTCGATGTCAGATGTTCTTCTCAATTTCGTGTTGAGCTGGCTTTCGGGTTCGATGCCTGTTTGTTTAACAGATGCCTGACGGGGAGGTCAGATGTTCTTATTAACTTCTCGTTGAGCCGCCCTTCGGGTTCGATGCCTGTTTGTTTAACAGATGCCTGACGGGGAGGTCAGATGTTCTTATCAACTTCGGGTTGATCCGCCCTTCGGGTTCAATGCCTGTTTGTTTAACAGATGTTTGACGGCGAGGTCAGATGTTCTTCTCAACTAAGTGTTGAGACGGCCTTCAGGTTTGATGCCTGTTTGTTTAACAGATGCCTGACGGGGAGGTCAGATGTTCTTCTCAACTTCAGGTTGAGCCGGCCTTCGGGTTCTACACCTTTTTGTTTAACAGATGCCTGATGGCGAGGTCAGATGTTCCTCTCAACTTCGTGTTGAGCCGGCCATCGGGTTAGATGCTTGTTTGTTTAACAGATGCCTGACGGTAAGGTCAGATGTTCTTCTCAACTTCAAGTTGAGCCGACCTTCGGGTTCGTTGCCAATTTGTTTAACAGATGTTTGATGGTGAGGTCAGATGTTCTTCTCAATTAAGGATTGAGTCGGCCTTCGGGTTCGATGCCTGTATGTTTAACAGATGCTTGGCGGAGAGGTCAGATGTTCTTCTCAACTTCGGGTTGAGCCACCCTTTGGGTTTGATGCCTGTTTGTTTAACAGATGCCTGACGGTGAGGTCAGATGTTCTTCTCAACTTCGGGTTGAGCCGGCCTTCGGATTTGATGTTTGCTTTTTTAACAGATGCTTGACAGTGAAGTCAAATGTTACTCTCGACTTCATGTTGAGCCGACCTTTAGGTTTAATGCCTGTTTGTTTAACAGATGCCTGACGGCGAGGTCAGATGTTCCTCTCAGTTTCGTGTTGAGCCGACCTTCGGATTTGATGCTTGTTTGTTTAACAGATGCTTGACAGTGAAGTCAAATGTTACTCTCGACTTCATGTTGAGCCGACCTTCATGTTCAATGCCTGTTTGTTTAACAGATGCCTGACGGCGAGGTCAGATGTTCTTATCAACTTCGGGTTGAGCCGCCCTTCGGGATCGATGCCTGTTTTTTTAACAGATGCCTGACGTTGAGGTCAGATGTTCTTTTCAACTTCGGGTTGTATCGCCCTTCGGATTTGATGCCTGTTTGTTTAACAGATGCTTGACAGTGAAGTCAAATGTTACTCTCGACTTCATGTTGAGCCGACCTTCAGGTTCAATGCCTGTTTGTTTAACAGATGCCTGACGGCGAGTTCAGATGTTCCTCTCAACTTCGGGTTGAGCCGACCTTCGGGTTCGATGCCTGTTTGTTTAACAGATGTTTGATGGCGAGGTCAGATGTTCTTATCAACTTCGGGTTGAGCCGCCCTTCGGGTTTGATGCCTGTTTGTTTAACAGATGCCTGACGGCGAGGTCAGATGTTCTTATCAACTTCGGGTTGAGCCGCCCTTTGGGTTTGATTCCTGTTTGTTTAACAGATGCCTGACGGTGAGGTCAGATGTTCTTCTCAACTTCGGGTTGAGCCGGCCTTCAGATTTGATGCTTGTTTGTTTAACAGATGCTTGACAGTGAAGTCAAATGTTACTCTCGACTTCATGTTAAGCCGACCTTCAGGTTCAATGCCTGTTTGTTTAACAGATGCCTGACAGCAAGGTCAGATGTTCCTCTCAACTTCGTGTTGAGCCGGCCTTCGGGTTCGATGCCTGTTTGTTTAACAGATGTCTGACGGCGAGGTCAGATGTTCTTATCAACTTCGGGTTGAGCCGACCTTCGGGATTGATGCCTGTTTGTTTAACAGATGCCTGACGGCGAAGTCAGATGTTCTTATCAACTTCGGGTTGAGCCGCCCTTCGGGTTCGATGCCTGTTTGTTTAAGAGATGCCTGACGTTGAGGTCAGATGTTCTTTTCAACTTCGGGTTGAATCGCCCTTCGGATTTGATGCCTGTTTGTTTAACAGATGCTTGACAGTGAAGTCAAATGTTACTCTCGACTTCATGTTGAGCCGACCTTCAGGTTCAATGCCTGTTTGTTTAACAGATGCCTGACGGCGAGGTCAGATGTTCCTCTCAGTTTCGTGTTGAGCCGGCCTTCGGATTTGATGCTTGTTTGTTTAACAGATGCTTGACAGTGAAGTCAAATGTTACTCTCGACTTCATGTTGAGCCGACCTTCATGTTCAATGCCTGTTTGTTTAACAGATGCCTGACGGCGAGGTCAGATGTTCTTATCAACTTCGGGTTGAGCCGCCCTTCGGGATCGATGCCTGTTTTTTTAACAGATGCCTGACGTTGAGGTCAGATGTTCTTTTCAACTTCGGGTTGAATCGCCCTTCGGATTTGATGCCTGTTTGTTTAACAGATGCTTGACAGTGAAGTCAAATGTTACTCTCGACTTCATGTTGAGCCGACCTTCAGGTTCAATGCCTGTTTGTTTAACAGATGCCTGACGGCGAGTTCAGATGTTCCTCTCAACTTCGGGTTGAGCCGACCTTCGGGTTCGATGCCTGTTTGTTTAACAGATGTTTGATGGCGAGGTCAGATGTTCTTATCAACTTCGGGTTGAGCCGCCCTTCGGGTTCGATGCCTGTTTGTTTAACAGATGCCTGACGGCGAGGTCAGATGTTCTTATCAACTTCGGGTTGAGCCGCCATTTGGGTTTGATGCCTGTTTGTTTAACAGATGCCTGACGGTGAGGTCAGATGTTCTTCTCAACTTCGGGTTGAGCCGGCCTTCGGATTTGATGCTTGTTTGTTTAACAGATGCTTGACAGTGAAGTCAAATGTTACTCTCGACTTCATGTTGAGCCGACCTTCAGGTTCAATGCTTGTTTGTTTAACAGATGCCTGACAGCAAGGTCAGATGTTCCTCTCAACTTCGTGTTGAGCCGGCCTTCGGGTTCGATGCCTGTTTGTTTAACAGATGCCTGACGGCGAGGTCAGATGTTCTTATCAACTTCGGGTTGAGCCGACCTTCGGGATTGATGCCTGTTTGTTTAACAGATGCCTGACGGCGAAGTCAGATGTTCTTATCAATTTCGGGTTGAGCCGCCCTTCGGGTTCGATGCCTGTTTGTTTAAGAGATGCCTGACGTTGAGGTCAGATGTTCTTTTCAACTTCGGGTTGAATCGCCCTTCGGATTTGATGCCTGTTTGTTTAACAGATGCTTGACAGTGAAGTCAAATGTTACTCTCGACTTCATGTTGAGCCGACCTTCAGGTTCAATGCCTGTTTGTTTAACAGATGCCTGACGGCGAGGTCAGATGTTCCTCTCAACTTCGTGTTGAGCCGGCATTCAAGTTAGATGCCTGTTTGTTTAACAGATGCCTGACGGCGAGATCAGATGTTCTTATCAACTTCGGGTTGAGCCGACCTTCGGGTTCGATGCCTGTTTGTTTAACAGATGACTGACGGTGAAGTCAGATGTTCTTATCAACTTCGGGTTGAGCCGCCCTTTGGGTTCGATGCCTGTTTGTTTAAGAGATGCTTGACAGCAAGGTCAGATGTTCCTCTCAACTTCGTGTTGAGACGGCCTTCGGGTTCGATGCCTGTTTGTTTAATAGATGCCAGACGGCGAGGTCAGATGTTATTATCACCTTCAGGTTGAGCCTCCCTTCGGGTTCGATGCCTATTTTTGTAACAGATGCCTGACATTGAGGTCATATGTTCTTTTCAACTATGGGTTGAGTCGGCCTTCGAATTTGATGCCTGTTAGCTTAACAGATGCTTGACAGTGAAGTCAGATGTTCCTCTCAACTTCGGGTTAAGTCGGCCTTCGGATTTAATGCCTGTTTATTTAATAGATGCCCGAAGTCGATGTCAGATGTTCCTCTCAACTTCGTGTTGAGCCGGCCTTCGGGTTCGATGCCTGTTTGTTTAACAGATGTCTGACGGGGAGGTCAGATGTTCTTATCAACTTCTGGTTGTGCCGCCCTTCGGGTTCGATGCCTGTTTGTTTAACAGATGCCTGACGGGGAGGTCAGATGTTCTTATCAACTTCGGGTTGAGTCGTCCTTCGGGTTCGATGCCTGTTTGTTTAACAGATGCTTGACGACGAGGTCAGATATTCTTCTCAACTAAGGGTTGAGACGACCTTCAGGTTTGATGCCTGTTTGTTTAACAGATTCCTGACGGGGAGGTCAGAGGTTCTTCTCAACTTCGGGTTGAGCCGGCCTTCGGGTTCCGCACCTTTTTGTTTAACAGATGCCTGACGGCGAGGTCAAATGTTCCTCTCAACTTCGTGTTGAGCCGGCCTTCGGGTTAGATGCTTGTTTGTTTAACAGATGCCTGACGGTGAGGTCAGATGTTCTTCTCAACTTCAAGTTGAGCCGACCTTCGGGTTCGATGCCTGTTTGTTTAACAGATGTTTGATGGCGAGGTCAGATGTTCTTCTCAATTAAGGATTGAGTCGGCCTTCGGGTTCGATGCCTGTTTGTTTAACAGATGCTTGGCGGAGAGGTCAGATGTTCTTCTCAACTTCGGGTTGAGCCGCCCTTTGGGTTTGATGCCTGTTTGTTTAACAGATGCCTGACGGTGAGGTCAGATGTTCTTCTCAACTTGGGGTTGAGCCGGCCTTCGAATTTGATGCATGTTTGTTTAACAGATGCTTGACAGTGAAGTCAAATGTTACTCTCGACTTCATGTTGAGCCGACCTTCAGGTTCAATGTCTGTTTGTTTAACAGATGCCTGACGGCTAGGTCAGATGTTCCTCTCAACTTCTTGTTGAGCCGGACTTCGGGTTCGATGCCTGTTTGTTTAACAGATGCCTGATGACGAGGTCAGATGTTCATATCAACTTCGGGTTGAGCCGGCCTTCGGGTTTGATGCCTGTTTGTTTAACAGATACCTGACGGCGAAGTCAGATGTTGTTATCAACTTCGGGTTGAGCCGCCCTTCGGGTTCGATGCCTGTTTGTTTAAGAGATGCCTAACGGTGAGGTCAGATGTTCCTCTCAACTTCGTGTTGATCCGGCCTTCGGGTTAAGTGCCTGTTTGTTTAAGAGATGCCTGACGGCGAGGTCAGATGTTCTTATCAACTTCGGGTTGAGCCGCCCTTCGGGATCGATGCCTGTTTTTTTAACAGATGCCTGACGTTGAGGTCAGATGTTCTTTTCAACTTCGGGTTGAATCGGCCTTCGGATTTGATGCCTGTTTGTTTAACAGATGCTTGACAGTGAAGTCAAATGTTACTCTCGACTTCATGTTGAGCCGACCTTCAGGTTCAATACCTGTTTGTTTAACAGATGCCTGACGGCGAGGTCAGATGTTCCTCTCATTTTCGTGTTGAGCCGGCCTTCAGGTTCGATGCCTGTTTGGTTAACAGATGCCTGACGGCGAGGTCAGATGTTCTTATCAACTTTGGGTTGAGCCGACCTTCGGGATTGATGCCTGTTTGTTTAACAGATGCTTGACGGCGAAGTCAGATGTTCTTATCAACTTTGGGTTGAGCCGACCTTCAGATTTGATGCTTGTTTGTTTAACAGATGCTTGACAGTGAAGTCAAATGTTACTCTCGACTTCATGTTAAGCCGACCTTCAGGTTCAATGCCTGTTTGTTTAACAGATGCCTGACCGCAAGGTCAGATGTTCCTCTCAACTTCGTGTTGAGCCGGCCTTCGGGTTCGATGCCTGTTTGTTTAACAGATGCCTGACGGCGAGGTCAGATGTTCTTATCAACTTCGGGTTGAGCCGACCTTCGGGATTGATGCCTGTTTGTTTAACAGATGCCTGACGGCGAAGTCAGATGTTCTTATCAACTTCGGGTTGAGCCGCCCTTCGGGTTCGATGCCTGTTTGTTTAAGAGATGCCTGACGTTGAGGTCAGATGTTCTTTTCAACTTCGGGTTGAATCGCCCTTCGGATTTGATGCCTGTTTGTTTAACAGATGCTTGACAGTGAAGTCAAATGTTACTCTCGACTTCATGTTGAGCCGACCTTCAGGTTCAATGCCTGTTTGTTTAACAGATGCCTGACGGCGAGGTCAGATGTTCCTCTCAGTTTCGTGTTGAGCCGGCCTTCGGATTTGATGCTTGTTTGTTTAACAGATGCTTGACAGTGAAGTCAAATGTTACTCTCGACTTCATGTTGAGCCGACCTTCATGTTCAATGCCTGTTTGTTTAACAGATGCCTGACGGCGAGGTCAGATGTTCTTATCAACTTCGGGTTGAGCCGCCCTTCGGGATCGATGCCTGTTTTTTTAACAGATGCCTGACGTTGAGGTCAGATGTTCTTTTCAACTTCGGGTTGAATCGCCCTTCGGATTTGATGCCTGTTTGTTTAACAGATGCTTGACAGTGAAGTCAAATGTTACTCTCGACTTCATGTTGAGCCGACCTTCAGGTTCAATGCCTGTTTGTTTAACAGATGCCTGACGGCGAGTTCAGATGTTCCTCTCAACTTCGGGTTGAGCCGACCTTCGGGTTCGATGCCTGTTTGTTTAACAGATGTTTGATGGCGAGGTCAGATGTTCTTATCAACTTCGGGTTGAGCCGCCCTTCGGGTTCGATGCCTGTTTGTTTAACAGATGCCTGACGGCGAGGTCAGATGTTCTTATCAACTTCGGGTTGAGCCGCCATTTGGGTTTGATGCCTGTTTGTTTAACAGATGCCTGACGGTGAGGTCAGATGTTCTTCTCAACTTCGGGTTGAGCCGGCCTTCGGATTTGATGCTTGTTTGTTTAACAGATGCTTGACAGTGAAGTCAAATGTTACTCTCGACTTCATGTTGAGCCGACCTTCAGGTTCAATGCTTGTTTGTTTAACAGATGCCTGACAGCAAGGTCAGATGTTCCTCTCAACTTCGTGTTGAGCCGGCCTTCGGGTTCGATGCCTGTTTGTTTAACAGATGCCTGACGGCGAGGTCAGATGTTCTTATCAACTTCGGGTTGAGCCGACCTTCGGGATTGATGCCTGTTTGTTTAACAGATGCCTGACGGCGAAGTCAGATGTTCTTATCAATTTCGGGTTGAGCCGCCCTTCGGGTTCGATGTCTGTTTGTTTAAGAGATGCCTGACGTTGAGGTCAGATGTTCTTTTCAACTTCGGGTTGAATCGCCCTTCGGATTTGATGCCTGTTTGTTTAACAGATGCTTGACAGTGAAGTCAAATGTTACTCTCGACTTCATGTTGAGCCGACCTTCAGGTTCAATGCCTGTTTGTTTAACAGATGCCTGACGGCGAGGTCAGATGTTCCTCTCAACTTCGTGTTGAGCCGGCATTCAAGTTAGATGCCTGTTTGTTTAACAGATGCCTGACGGCGAGATCAGATGTTCTTATCAACTTCGGGTTGAGCCGACCTTCGGGTTCGATGCCTGTTTGTTTAACAGATGACTGACGGTGAAGTCAGATGTTCTTATCAACTTCGGGTTGAGCCGCCCTTTGGGTTCGATGCCTGTTTGTTTAAGAGATGCTTGACAGCAAGGTCAGATGTTCCTCTCAACTTCGTGTTGAGACGGCCTTCGGGTTCGATGCCTGTTTGTTTAATAGATGCCAGACGGCGAGGTCAGATGTTATTATCACCTTCAGGTTGAGCCTCCCTTCGGGTTCGATGCCTATTTTTGTAACAGATGCCTGACATTGAGGTCAGATGTTCTTTTCAACTATGGGTTGAGTCGGCCTTCGAATTTGATGCCTGTTAGCTTAACAGATGCTTGACAGTGAAGTCAGATGTTCCTCTCAACTTCGGGTTAAGCCGGCCTTCGGATTTAATGCCTGTTTATTTAATAGATGCCCGAAGTCGATGTCAGATGTTCCTCTCAACTTCGTGTTGAGCCGGCCTTCGGGTTCGATGCCTGTTTGTTTAACAGATGTCTGACGGGGAGGTCAGATGTTCTTATCAACTTCTGGTTGTGCCGCCCTTCGGGTTCGATGCCTGTTTGTTTAACAGATGCCTGACGGGGAGGTCAGATGTTCTTATCAACTTCGGGTTGAGCCGTCCTTCGGGTTCGATGCCTGTTTGTTTAACAGATGCTTGACGACGAGGTCAGATATTCTTCTCAACTAAGGGTTGAGACGACCTTCAGGTTTGATGCCTGTTTGTTTAACAGATTCCTGACGGGGAGGTCAGAGGTTCTTCTCAACTTCGGGTTGAGCCGGCCTTCGGGTTCCGCACCTTTTTGTTTAACAGATGCCTGACGGCGAGGTCAAATGTTCCTCTCAACTTCGTGTTGAGCCGGCCTTCGGGTTAGATGCTTGTTTGTTTAACAGATGCCTGACGGTGAGGTCAGATGTTCTTCTCAACTTCAAGTTGAGCCGACCTTCGGGTTCGATGCCTGTTTGTTTAACAGATGTTTGATGGCGAGGTCAGATGTTCTTCTCAATTAAGGATTGAGTCGGCCTTCGGGTTCGATGCCTGTTTGTTTAACAGATGCTTGGCGGAGAGGTCAGATGTTCTTCTCAACTTCGGGTTGAGCCGCCCTTTGGGTTTGATGCCTGTTTGTTTAACAGATGCCTGACGGTGAAGTCAGATGTTCTTCTCAACTTGGGGTTGAGCCGGCCTTCGAATTTGATGCATGTTTGTTTAACAGATGCTTGACAGTGAAGTCAAATGTTACTCTCGACTTCATGTTGAGCCGACCTTCAGGTTCAATGTCTGTTTGTTTAACAGATGCCTGACGGCTAGGTCAGATGTTCCTCTCAACTTCTTGTTGAGCCGGCCTTCGGGTTCGATGCCTGTTTGTTTAACAGATGCCTGATGGCGAGGTCAGATGTTCATATCAACTTCGGGTTGAGCCGGCCTTCGGGTTTGATGCCTGTTTGTTTAACAGATACCTGACGGCGAAGTCAGATGTTGTTATCAACTTCGGGTTGAGCCGCCCTTCGGGTTCGATGCCTGTTTGTTTAAGAGATGCCTAACGGTGAGGTCAGATGTTCCTCTCAACTTCGTGTTGATCCGGCCTTCGGGTTAAGTGCCTGTTTGTTTAAGAGATGCCTGACGGCGAGGTCAGATGTTCTTATCAACTTCGGGTTGAGCCGCCCTTCGGGATCGATGCCTGTTTTTTTAACAGATGCCTGACGTTGAGGTCAGATGTTCTTTTCAACTTCGGGTTGAATCGGCCTTCGGATTTGATGCCTGTTTGTTTAACAGATGCTTGACAGTGAAGTCAAATGTTACTCTCGACTTCATGTTGAGCCGACCTTCAGGTTCAATACCTGTTTGTTTAACAGATGCCTGACGGCGAGGTCAGATGTTCCTCTCATTTTCGTGTTGAGCCGGCCTTCAGGTTCGATGCCTGTTTGGTTAACAGATGCCTGACGGCGAGGTCAGATGTTCTTATCAACTTTGGGTTGAGCCGACCTTCGGGATTGATGCCTGTTTGTTTAACAGATGCTTGACGGCGAAGTCAGATGTTCTTATCAACTTTGGGTTGAGCCGCCCTTCGGGTTCGATGCGTGTTTGTTTAAGAGATGCTTGACAGCGAGGTCAGATGTTCCTCTCAACTTCGTGTTGAGACGGCCTTCGGGTTCGATGCCTGTTTGTTTAACAGATGCCTGACGGCTAGGTCAGATGTTATTATCAACTTCGGGTTGAGCCGCCCTTCGGGTTCGATGCCTGTTTGTTTAACAGATGCCTGATGGCGAGGTCAGATGTTCATATCAACTTCGGGTTGAGCCAGCCTTCGGGTTTGATGCCTGTTTGTTTAACAGATACCTGACGGCGAAGTCAGATGTTGTTATCAACATCGGGTTGAGCCGCCCTTCGGGTTCGATGCCTGTTTGTTTAAGAGATGCCTGACGGCGAGGTCAGATGTTCCTCTCAACTTCGTGTTGATCCGGCCTTCGGGTTAAGTGCCTGTTTGTTTAAGAGATGCCTGACGGCGAGGTCAGATGTTCTTATCAACTTCGGGTTGAGCCGCCCTTCGGGATCGATGCCTGTTTTTTTAACAGATGCCTGACGTTGAGGTCAGATGTTCTTTTCAACTTCGGGTTGAATCGGCCTTCGGATTTGATGCCTGTTTGTTTAACAGATGCTTGACAGTGAAGTCAAATGTTACTCTCGACTTCATGTTGAGCCGACCTTCAGGTTCAATGCCTGTTTGTTTAACAGATGCCTGACGGCGAGGTCAGATGTTCCTCTCAGTTTCGTGTTGAGCCGACCTTCAGGTTCGATGCCTGTTTGGTTCACAGATGCCTGACGGCGAGGTCAGATGTTCTTATCAACTTTCGGGTTGAGCCGACCTTCGGGATTGATGCCTGTTTGTTTAACAGATGCCTGACGGCGAAGTCAGATGTTCTTATCAACTTTGGGTTGAGCAGCCCTTCGGGTTCGATGCGTGTTTGTTTAAGAGATGCTTGACAGCGAGGTCAGATGTTCCTCTAAACTTCGTGTTGAGACGGCCTTCGGGTTCGATGCCTGTTTGTTTAATAGATGCCTCACGGCGAGGTCAGATGTTATTATCAACTTCGGGTTGAGCCGCCCTTCGGGTTCGATGCCTATTTTTGTAACAAATGCCTGACATTGAGGTCAGATGTTCTTTTCAACTACGGGTTGAGTCGGCCTTCAGATTTGATGCCTGTTAGCTTAACAGATGCTTGACAGTGAAGTCAGATGTTCCTCTCAACTTCGGGTTAAGCCGGCCTTCGGATTTAATGCCTGTTTATTTAATAGATGCCCGAAGTCGATGTCAGATGTTCCTCTCAACTTTTGGTTGAGCCACCCTTCGGGTTTGATGCCTGTTTGTTTAACAGATGCCTGACGGGGAGGTCAGATGTTCTTATGAACTTTGGGTTGAGCCGCCCTTCGGGTTCGATGCCTGTTTGTTTAACAGATGCCTAACGGGGAGGTCAGATGTTTTTCTCAACTTCGAGTTGAGCCAGCCTTCGGGTTCCACACCTTTTTGTTTAACAGATGCCTGACGGCGAGGTCAGATGTTCCTCTCAACTTCATGTTGAGCCGGCCGTCGGGTTAGATGCTTGTTTGTTTAACAGATGCCTGACGGTGAGGTCAGATGTTCTTCTCAACTTCAAGTTGAGCCGACCTTCGGGTTCGATGCCTGTTTGTTTAACAGATGTTTGATGGCGAGGTCAGATGTTCTTGTCAATTAAGGATTGAGTCGGCCTTCGGGTTCGATGCCTGTTTGTTTAATAGATGCCTGGCGGAGAGGTCAGATGTTCTTCTCAACTTCGGGTTGAGCCGCCCTTTGGGTTTGATGCCTGTTTGTTTAACAGATGCCTGAGGGTGAGGTCAGATGTTCTTCTCAACTACGGGTTGATCCGGCCTTCGGATTTGATGCTTGTTTGTTTAACAGATGCTTGACAGTGAAGTCAAATGTTACTCTCAACTTCATGTTGAGCCGACCTTCAGTTCAATGCTGGTTTGTTTAACAGATGCCTGACGGCGAGGTCAGATGTTCCTCTAAACTTCGTGTTGAGCCGGCATTCAAGTTCGATGCCTGTTTGTTTAACAGATGCCTGACGGCGAGATCAGATGTTCTTATCAACTTCGGGTTGAGCCGGCCTTCGGGTTCGATGCCTGTTTGTTTAACAGATGACTGACGGTGAAGTCAGATGTTCTTATCAACTTCGGGTTGAGCCGCCCTTCGGGTTTGATGCCTGTTTGTTTAAGAGATGCTTGACGGCGAAGTCAGATGTTCCTCTCAACTTCGTGTTGAGACGGCCTTCGGGTTCGATGCCTGTTTGTTTAATAGATGCCTGACGGCGAGGTCAGATTTTCTTATCAACTTCGGGTTGAGCCTCCCTTTGGGTTCGATACCTGTTTTTTTAACAGAAGCCTGACGTTGAGGTAAGATGTTCTTTTCAACTACGACTTGAGTCGGCCTTCGGATTTGATGCCTGTTAGTTTAACAAATGCTTGACAGTGAAGTCAGATGTTCCTCTCAACTTCGGGTTAAGCCGGCCTTCGTATTTAATGCCTGTTTATTTAACACATGCCTGAAGTCGATGTCAGATGTTCCTCTCAACTTCGTGTTGAGCTAGCCTTCGGGTTCGATGCCTGTTTGTTTAACCGATGCTTGACGGGGAGGTCAGATGTTCTTATCAACTTCTGGTTGAGCCGTCCTTCGGGTTCGATGCCTGTTTGTTTAACAGATGCCTGACAGGGAGGTCAGATGTTCTTATCAACTTTGGGTTGAGCCGCCCTTCGGGTTCGATGCCTGTTTGTTTAACAGATGCCTGACGGGGAGGTCAGATGTTTTTCTCAACTTCGGGTTGAGCCAGCCTTCGGGTTCCACACCTTTTTGTTTAACAGATGCCTGACGGCGAGGTCAGATGTTCCTCTCAACTTCGTGTTGAGCCGGCCGTTGGGTTAGATGCCTGTTTGTTTAACAGATGCCTGACGGTGAGGTCAAATGTTCTTCTCAACTTCAAGTTGAGCCGACCTTCGGGTTCGATGCCTGTTTGTTTAACAGATGTTTGATGGCGAGGTCAGATGTTCTTGTCAATTAAGGATTGAGTCGGCCTTCGGGTTCGATGCCTGTTTGTTTAATAGATGCCTGGCGGAGAGGTCAGATGTTCTTCTCAACATCGGGTTGAGCCGCCCTTTGGGTTTGATGCCTGTTTGTTTAACAGATGCCTGAGGGTGAGGTCAGATGTTCTTCTCAACTTCGGGTTGAGCCGGCATTCGGATTTTATGCCTGTTTGTTTAACAGATGCTTGACAGTGAAGTCAAATGTTACTCTCAACTTCATGTTGAGCCGACCTTCAGGTTCAATGCCTGTTTGTTTAACAGATGCCTGACGGGGAGGTCAGATGTTCCTCTCAACTTCGTGTTGAGCCGACATTCGAGTTCGATGCCTGTTTGTTTAACAGATGCCTGACAGCGAGATCAGATGTTCTTATCAACTTCGGGTTGAGCCGGCCTTCGGGTTCGATGCCTGTTTGTTTAACAGATGCCTGACAGCGAAGTCAGATGTTCTTATCAACTTCGGGTTGAGCTGCCCTTCGGGTTCGATGCCTGTTTGTTTAAGAGATGCTTGACGGCGAGGTCAGATGTTCCTCTAAACTTCGTGTTGAGACGGCCTTCGAGTTCGATGCCTGTTTGTTTAATAGATGCCTGACGGCGAGGTCAGATGATCTTATCAACTTCGTGTTGAGCCTCCCTTCGGGTTCGATGCCTGTTTTTTTAACAGATGCCTGACGTTGAGGTCAGATGTTCTTTTCAACTACCGCTTGAGTCGGCCTTCGGATTTGATGCTTGTTATTTTAACAGATGCTTGACAGTGAAGTCAAATGTTCCTCTCAACTTCGGGTTAATCCGGCCTTTGGATTTAATGCCTGTTTATTTAACAGATGCCTGACGGGGAAGTTAGATGTTCTTATTAACTTCTGGTTGAGCCGCCCTTCGAGTTCGATGCCTGTTTGTTTAACAGATGCCTGACAGGGAGGTCAGATGTTCTTATCAACTTCGGGTTGAGCCGCCCTTCGGGTTCAATGCCTGTTTGTTTAACAGATGTTTGACGGCGAGGTCAGATGTTCTTCTCAACTAAGTGTTGAGACGGCCTTCAGGTTTGATGCTTGTTTGTTTAACAGATGCCTGACGGGGAGGTCAGATGTTCTTCTCAACTTCAGGTTGAGCCGGCCTTCGGGTTCTACACCTTTTTGTTTAACAGATGCCTGACGGCGAGGTCAGATGTTCCTCTCAACTTCGTGTTGAGCCGACCTTCGGGTTAGATGCTTGTTTGTTTAACAGATGCCTGACGGTGAGGTCAGATGTTCTTCTCAACTTCAAGTTGAGCCGACCTTCGGGTTCGTTGCCAATTTGTTTAACAGATGTTTGATGGTGAGGTCAGATGTTCTTCTTAATTAAGGATTGAGTCGGCCTTCGGGTTCGATGCCTGTATGTTTAACAGATGCTTGGCAGAGAGGTCAGATGTTCTTCTCAACTTCGGGTTGAGCCACCCTTTGGGTTTGATGCCTGTTTGTTTAACAGATGCCTGACGGTGAGGACAGATGTTCTTCTCAACTTCGGGTTGAGCCGGCCTTCGGATTTGATGCTTGTTTTTTTAACAGATGTTTGACAGTGAAGTCAAATGTTACTCTCGACTTCATGTTGAGCCGACCTTCAGGTTTAATGCCTGTTTGTTTAACAGATGCCTGACGGCGAGGTCAGATATTCCTCATAGTTTCGTGTTGAGCCGGCCTTCGGATTTGATGCTTGTTTGTTTAACAGATGCTTGACAGTGAAGTCAAATGTTACTCTCGACTTCATGTTGAGCTGACCTTCAGGTTCAATGCCTGTTTGTTTAAAAGATGCCTGACGGCGAGGTCAGATGTTCTTATCAACTTCGGGTTGAGCCGCCCTTCGGGATCGATGCCTGTTTTTTTAACAGATGCCTGACGTTGAGGTCAGATGTTCTTTTCAACTTCGGGTTGAATCGGCCTTCGGATTTGATGCTTGTTTGTTTAACAGATGCTTGACAGTGAAGTCAAATGTTACTCTCGACTTCATGTTGAGTCGACCTTCAGGTTCAATGCCTGTTTGTTTAACAGATGCCTGACGGAGAGTTCAGATGTTCCTCTCAACTTCGGGTTGAGCCGACCTTCGGGTTCGATGCCTGTTTGTTTAACAGATGTTTGATGGCGAGGTCAGATGTTCTTATCAACTTCGGGTTGAGCCGCCCTTCGGGTTCGATGCCTGTTTGTTTAACAGATGCCTGACGGCGAGGTCAGATGTTCTTATCAGCTTCGGGTTGAGCCTCCCTTTGGGTTTGATGCCTGTTTGTTTAACAGATGCCTGACGGTGAGGTCAGATGTTCTTCTCAACTTCGGGTTGAGCCGGCCTTCGGATTTGATGCTTGTTTGTTTAACAGATGCTTGACAGTGAAGTCAAATGTTACTCTCGACTTCATGTTGAGCCGACCTTCAGGTTCAATGCCTGTTTGTTTAACAGATGCCTGACAGCGAGGTCAGATGTTCCTCTCAACTTCGTGTTGAGTCGGCCTTCGGGTTCGATGCCTGTTTGTTTAACAGATGCCTGACGGCGAGGTCAGATGTTCTTATCAACTTCGGGTTGAGCCGACCTTCGGGATTGATGCCTGTTTGTTTAAAAGATGCCTGACGGCGAAGTCAGATGTTTTTATCAACTTCGAGTTGAGCCGCCCTTCGGGTTCGATGCCTGTTTGTTTAAGAGATGCTTGACAGCAAGGTCAGATGTTCCTCTCAACTTCGTGTTGAGACGGCCTTCGGGTTCGATGCCTGTTTGTTTAATAGATGCCTGACGGCGAGGTCAGATGTTATTATCAACTTCAGGTTGAGCCTCCTTTCGGGTTCGATGCCTATTTTTGTAACAGATGCCTGACATTGAGGTCAAATGTTCTTTTCAACTATGGGTTGAGTCGGCCTTCGGATTTGATGCCTGTTAGCTTAACAGATGCTTGATAGTGAAGTCAGATGTTCCTCTCAACTTCGGGTTAAGCCGGCCTTCGGATTTAAGGCCTGTTTATTTAATAGATGCCCGAAGTCGATGTCAGATGTTCCTATCAACTTCGTGTTGAGCCGGCCTTCGGGTTCGATGCCTGTTTGTTTAACAGATGCCTGACGGGGAGGTCAGATGTTCCTCTCAACTTCGTGTTGAGCCGGCCTTCGGGTTAGATGCTTGTTTGTTTAACAGATGCCTGACGGTGAGGTCAGATGTTCTTCTCAACTTCAAGTTAAGCCGACCTTCGGGTTCGATGCCTGTTTGTTTAACAGATGTTTGATGGCGAGGTCAGATGTTCTTCTCAATTAAGGATTGAGTCGGCCTTCGGGTTCGATGCCTGTTTGTTTAACAGATGCTTGGCGGAGAGGTCAGATGTTCTTCTCAACTTCGGGTTGAGCCGCCTTTGGGGCTTGATGCCTGTTTGTTTAACAGATGCCTGACGGTGAGGTAAGATGTTCTTCTCAACTTGGGGTTGAGCCGGCCTTCGGATTTGATGCATATTTGTTTAACAGATGCTTGACAGTGAAGTCAAATGTTACTCTCGACTTCATGTTGAGCCGACCTTCAGGTTCAATGTCTGTTTGTTTAACAGATGCCTGACGGCTAGGTCAGATGTTCCTCTCAACTTCTTGTTGAGCCGGCCTTCGGGTTCGATGCCTGTTTGTTTAACAAATGCCTGATGGCGAGGTCAGATGTTCATATCAACTTCGGGTTGAGCCGGCCTTCGGGTTTGATGCCTGTTTGTTTAACAGATACCTGACGGCGAAGTCTGATGTTGTTATCAACTTCGGGTTGAGCCGCCCTTCGGGATCGATGCCTGTTTGTTTCAGAGATGCCTGACGGCGAGGTCAGATGTTCCTCTCAACTTCGTGTTGATCCGGCCTTCGGGTTAAGTGCCTGTTTGTTTAAGAGATGCCTGACGGCAAGGTCAGATGTTCTTATCAACTTCGGGTTGAGCCGCCCTTCGGGATCGATGCCTGTTTTTTTAACAGATGCCTGACGTTGAGGTCATATGTTCTTTTCAACTTCGGGTTGAATCGGCCTTCGGATTTTATGCCTGTTTGTTTAACAGATGCTTGACAGTGAAGTCAAATGTTACTCTCGACTTCATATTGAGCCGACCTTCAGGTTCAATGCCTGTTTGTTTAACAGATGCCTGACGGCGAGGTCAGATGTTCCTCTCAGTTTCGTGTTGAGCCGGCCTTCAGGTTCGATGCCTGTTTGGTTAACAGATGCCTGACGGCGAGGTCAGATGTTCTTATCAACTTCGGGTTGAGCCGACCTTCGGGATTGATGCCTGTTTGTTTAACAGATGCCTGACGGCGAAGTTAGATGTTCTTATCAACTTTGGGTTGAGCCGCCCTTCGGGTTCGATGCGTGTTTGTTTAAGAGATGCTTGATAGCGAGGTCAGATGTTCCTCTCAACTTCGTGTTGAGACGGCCTTCGGGTTTGATGCCTGTTTGTTTAATAGATGCCTGACGGCGAGGTCAGATGTTATTATCAACTTCGGGTTGAGCCGCCCTTCGGGTTCGATGCCTATTTTTGTAACAGATGCCTGACATTGAGGTCAGATGTTCTTTTCAACTACGGGTTGAGTCGGCCTTCGGATTTGATGCCTGTTAGCTTAACAGATGCTTGACAGTGAAGTCAGATGTTCCTCTCAACTTCGGGTTAAGCCGGCCTTCGTATTTAATGCCTGTTTATTTAATAGATGCCCGAAGTCGATGTCAGATGTTCCTCTCAACTTCGTGTTGAGCCGGCCTTCGAGTTCGATGCCTGTTTGTTTAACAGATGCCTGACGGGGAGGTCAGATGTTCTTATCAACTTCTGGTTGAGCCGCCCTTCGGGTTCGATGCCTGTTTGTTTAACAGATGCCTGACGGGGAGGTCAGATGTTCTTATCAACTTCGGGTTGAGCCTTCCTTCGGGTTCGATGCCTGTTTGTTTAACAGATGTTTGACGGCGATGTCAGATGTTCTTCTCAACTAAAGGTTGAGACGACCTTCAGGTGTGATGCCTGTTTGTTTAACAGATTCCTGACGGGGAGGTCAGATGTTCTTCTCAACTTCGGTTTGAGCCGGCCTTCGGGTTCCACACCTTTTTGTTTAACAGATGCCTGACAGCGAGGTCAGATGTTCCTCTCAACTTCGTGTTGAGCCGGCCTTTGGGTTAGATGCTTGTTTGTTTAACAGATGCCTGACGGTGAGGTCAGATGTTCTTCTCAACTTCAAGTTGAGCCGACCTTCGGGTTCGATGCCTGTTTGTTTAACAGATGTTTGATGGCGAGGTCAGATGTTCTTCTCAATTAAGGATTGAGTCGGCCTTCGGGTTCGATGCCTGTTTGTTTAACAGATGCTTGGCGGAGAGGTCAGATGTTCTTCTCAACTTCGGGTTGAGCCGCCCTTTGGGCTTGATGCCTGTTTGTTTAACAGATGCCTGACGGTGAGGTCAGATGATCTTCTCAACTTTGGGTTGAGCCGGCCTTCGGATTTGATGCCTGTTTGTTTAACAGATGCTTGACAATGAAGTCAAATGTTACTCTCGACTTCATGTTGAGCCGACATTCAGGTTCAATGTCTGTTTGTTTAACAGATGCCTGACGGCGAGGTCAGATGTTCCTCTCACCTTCTTGTTGAGCCGGCCTTCGGGTTCGATGCCTGTTTGTTTAACAGATGCCTGATGGCGAGGTCAGATGTTCATATCAACTTCGGGTTGAGCCGGCTTTCGGGTTTGATGCCTGTTTGTTTAACAGATGCCTGACGGTGAAGTCAGATGTTCTTATCAACTTCGGGTTGAGCCGCCCTTCGGGTTCGATGCCTGTTTGTTTAAGAGATTCCTGACGGCGAGGTCAGATGTTCCTCTCAACTTCGTGTTGATCCGGCCTTCGGGTTAAGTGCCTGTTTGTTTAAGAGATGCCTGACAGCGAGGTCAGATGTTCTTATCAACTTCGGGTTGAGCCGTCATTCGGGATCGATGCCTGTTTTTTTAACAGATGCCTGACATTGAGGTCAGATGTTCTTTTCAACTTTGGGTTGAATCGGCCTTCGGATTTGATGCATGTTTGTTTAACAGATGCTTGACAGTGAAGTCAGATGTTCCTCTCAACTTCAGGTTAAGCCGGCCTTCGGATTTAATGCCTGTTTATTTAATAGATGCCTGACGTCGATGTCAGATGTTCCTCTCAACTTCGTGTTGAGCCGGCCTTCGGGTTCGATGCCTGTTTGTTTAACAGATGACTGACGGGGAGGTCAGATGTTCTTATCAACTTCGGGTTGAGCCGCCCTTCGGGTTCGATGCCTGTTTGTTTAATATATGTTTGACGACGAGGTCAGATGTTCTTCTCAACTAAGGGTTGAGATGGCTTTTGGGTTTGATGCTTGTTTGTTTAACAGATGCCTGACGAGGAGGTCAGATGCTCTTCTCAACTTCGTGTTGAGCCGGCCTTCGGGTTAGATGCCTGTTTGTTTAAGAGATGTCTGACAGTGAGGTCAGATGTTCTTCTCAACTTCAAGTTGAGCCGACCTTCGGGTTCGATGCCTGTTTGTTTACAGATGTTTGATGGCGAGGTCAGATGTTCTTCTTAATTAAGGATTGAGTCGGCCTTCGGGTTCGATGCTTGTTTGTTTAACAGATGCCTGGCGAAGAGGTCAGATGTTCTTCTCAACTTCGGGTTGAGCCGCCCTTCGGGTTTGATGCCTGTTTGTTTAACAGATGCCTGACGGTGAGGTCAGATGTTCTTCTCAACTTCGGGTTGAGCCGACCTTCGGATTTGATGCCTGTTTGTTTAACAGATGCTTGACAGTGAAGTCAAATGTTCCTCTCAACTTCATGTTGAGCCGATCTTCAGGTTCGATGCCTCTTTGTTTAAGAGATGCCTGATGGCGAGGTCAGATGTTCCTCTCAACTTCGTGTTGAGCCAGCCTTCGGGTTCGATGCCTGTTTGTTTAAAAGATGCTTGACAGCGAGGTCAGATGTTCTTATCAACTTCGGGTTGAGCCGGCCTTCGGGTTCGATGCCTGTTTGTTTAACAAATTCCTGACGGTGAGGTCAGATGTTCTTCTCAACTTCAGGTTGAGACGACCTTCAGGTTTGATGCCTGTTTGTTTAACAGATGCCTGACGAGGAGGTCAGATGCTCTTCTCAACTTTGGGTTGAGCCGGCCTTCGGGTTCCACACCTTTTTGTTTAACAGATGCCTAACATCGAGGTCAGATGTTCCTCTCAACTTCGTGTTGAGCCGATCATCGGGTTAAATGCCTGTTTGTTTAAGAGATGCCTGACGGCGAGGTCAGGTGTTCTTATCAACTTCGGATTGAGCCGCCCTTCGGGTTCGATGCTTGTTTTTGTAACAGATGCGTGACGCTGAGGTCAAATGTTCTTTTCAACTTCGGGTTGAGTCGGCCTTCGGATTTGATGCCTGTTTGTTTAACAGATGCTTGACAGTGAAGTCAAATGTTCCTCTCAACTTCGGGTTAAGCCGACCTTCGGATTTAATTCCTGTTTATTTAACAGATGCTTGAAGTCGATGTCAGATGTTCCTCTCAACTTCATGTTGAGCCGGCCTTCGGGTTCGATGCTTGTTTGTTTAACAGATGCCTGACGGGGAGGTCAGATGTTCTTATCAACTTCGGGTTGAGCCTCCCTTTGGGTTCGATGCCTATTTGTTTAACAGATCCCTGACAGGGAGGTCAGATGTTCTTATCAACTTCGGGTTGAGCCGCCCTTCGGGTTCGATTCCTGTTTGTTTAACAGATGTTTGACGGCGAGGTCAGATGTTCTTCTCAAATAGGGGTTGAGACGGCCTACAGGTTTGATGCCGGTTTGTTTAACAGATGCCTTACGGGGAGGTCAGATGTTCTTCTCAACTTCGGGTTGAGCCGGCCTTCGGGTTCCACACCTTTTTGTTTAACAGATGCGTGACGGCGAGGCCAGATGTTCCTCTCAACTTCGTGTTGAGCCGGCCTTCGGGTTAGATGCTTGTTTGTTTAACAGATGCCTGACGGTGAGGTCAGATGTTCTTCTCAACTTCAAGTTGAGCCGACCTTCGGGTTCGATGCCTATTTGTTTAACAGATGTTTGACGGTGAGGTCAGATGTTCTTTTCAATTAAGGATTGAGTCGGCCTTCAGGTTCGATGCCTGTTTGTTTAACAGATGCCTGGCGGAGAGGTCAGATGTTCTTCTCAACTTCGGGTTGAGACGGCCTTCGGATTTGATGCCTGTTTGTTTAACAGATGCTTGACAGTGAAGTCAAATGTAACTCTCAACTTCATGTTGAGCCGACCTTCACGTTCAATGCCTGTATGTTTAACAGATGCCTGACGGCGAGGTCAGATGTTCCTCTCAACTTCGTGTTGAGTCGGCCTTCGGGTTTGATGCCTGTTTGTTTAACAGATGCCTGACGGTGAAGTCAGATGTTCTTATCAACTTCGGGTTGAGCCGCCCTTCGGGTTCGATGCCTGTTTGTTTAAGAGATTCCTGACGGCGAGGTCAGATGTTCCTCTCAACTTCGTGTTGATCCGGCCTTCGGGTTAAGTGCCTGTTTGTTTAAGAGATGCCTGACAGCGAGGTCAGATGTTCTTATCAACTTCGGGTTGAGCCGTCATTCGGGATCGATGCCTGTTTTTTTAACAGATGCCGGACATTGAGGTCAGATGTTCTTTTCAACTTTGGGTTGAATCGGCCTTCGGATTTGATGCATGTTTGTTTAACAGATGCTTGACAGTGAAGTCAGATGTTCCTCTCAACTTCAGGTTAAGCCGGCCTTCGGATTTAATGCCTGTTTATTTAATAGATGCCTGACGTCGATGTCAGATGTTCCTCTCAACTTCGTGTTGAGCCGGCCTTCGGGTTCGATGCCTGTTTGTTTAACAGATGACTGACGGGGAGGTCAGATGTTCTTATCAACTTCGGGTTGAGCCGCCCTTCGGGTTCGATGCCTGTTTGTTTAATAGATGTTTGACGACGAGGTCAGATGTTCTTCTCAACTAAGGGTTGAGATGGCTTTTGGGTTTGATGCTTGTTTGTTTAACAGATGCCTGACGAGGAGGTCAGATGCTCTTCTCAACTTCGTGTTGAGCCGGCCTTCGGGTTAGATGCCTGTTTGTTTAAGAGATGTCTGACAGTGAGGTCAGATGTTCTTCTCAACTTCAAGTTGAGCCGACCTTCGGGTTCGATGCCTGTTTGTTTAACAGATGTTTGATGGCGAGGTCAGATGTTCTTCTTAATTAAGGATTGAGTCGGCCTTCGGGTTCGATGCCTGTTTGTTTAACAGATGCCTGGCGAAGAGGTCAGATGTTCTTCTCAACTTCGGGTTGAGCCGCCCTTCGGGTTTGATGCCTGTTTGTTTAACAGATGCCTGACGGTGAGGTCAGATGTTCTTCTCAACTTCGGGTTGAGCCGACCTTCGGATTTGATGCCTGTTTGTTTAACAGATGCTTGACAGTGAAGTCAAATGTTCCTCTCAACTTCATGTTGAGCCGATCTTCAGGTTCGATGCCTCTTTGTTTAAGAGATGCCTGATGGCGAGGTCAGATGTTCCTCTCAACTTCGTGTTGAGCCAGCCTTCGGGTTCGATGCCTGTTTGTTTAAAAGATGCTTGACAGCGAGGTCAGATGTTCTTATCAACTTCGGGTTGAGCCGGCCTTCGGGTTCGATGCCTGTTTGTTTAACAAATTCCTGACGGTGAGGTCAGATGTTCTTCTCAACTTCAGGTTGAGACGACCTTCAGGTTTGATGCCTGTTTGTTTAACAGATGCCTGACGAGGAGGTCAGATGCTCTTCTCAACTTTGGGTTGAGCCGGCCTTCGGGTTCCACACCTTTTTGTTTAACAGATGCCTAACATCGAGGTCAGATGTTCCTCTCAACTTCGTGTTGAGCCGATCATCGGGTTAAATGCCTGTTTGTTTAAGAGATGCCTGACGGCGAGGTCAGATGTTCTTATCAACTTCGGATTGAGCCGCCCTTCGGGTTCGATGCTTGTTTTTGTAACAGATGCGTGACGCTGAGGTCAAATGTTCTTTTCAACTTCGGGTTGAGTCGGCCTTCGGATTTGATGCCTGTTTGTTTAACAGATGCTTGACAGTGAAGTCAAATGTTCCTCTCAACTTCGGGTTAAGCCGACCTTCGGATTTAATTCCTGTTTATTTAACAGATGCTTGAAGTCGATGTCAGATGTTCCTCTCAACTTCATGTTGAGCCGGCCTTCGGGTTCGATGCTTGTTTGTTTAACAGATGCCTGACGGGGAGGTCAGATGTTCTTATCAACTTCGGGTTGAGCCTCCCTTTGGGTTCGATGCCTATTTGTTTAACAGATCCCTGACAGGGAGGTCAGATGTTCTTATCAACTTCGGGTTGAGCCGCCCTTCGGGTTCGATGCCTGTTTGTTTAACAGATGTTTGACGGCGAGGTCAGATGTTCTTCTCAAATAGGGGTTGAGACGGCCTACAGGTTTGATGTCGGTTTGTTTAACAGATGCCTTACGGGGAGGTCAGATGTTCTTCTCAACTTCGGGTTGAGCCGGCCTTCGGGTTCCACACCTTTTTGTTTAACAGATGCGTGACGGCGAGGCCAGATGTTCCTCTCAAATTCGTGTTGAGCCGGCCTTCGGGTTAGATGCTTGTTTGTTTAACAGATGCCTGACGGTGAGGTCAGATGTTCTTCTCAACTTCAAGTTGAGCCGACCTTCGGGTTCGATGCCTATTTGTTTAACAGATGTTTGACGGTGAGGTCAGATGTTCTTTTCAATTAAGGATTGAGTCGGCCTTCAGGTTCGATGCCTGTTTGTTTAACAGATGCCTGGCGGAGAGGTCAGATGTTCTTCTCAACTTCGGGTTGAGACGGCCTTCGGATTTGATGCCTGTTTGTTTAACAGATGCTTGACAATGAAGTCAAATGTAACTCTCAACTTCATGTTGAGCCGACCTTCACGTTCAATGCCTGTATGTTTAACAGATGCCTGACGGCGAGGTCAGATGTTCCTCTCAACTTCGTGTTGAGCCGGCCTTCGGGTTCGATGCCTGTTTGTTTAACAGATGCCTGACGGCGAGGTCAGATGTTCTTATCAACTTCGGGTTGAGCCGGCCTTCGGGTTTGATGCCTGTTTGTTTAACAGATGCCTGACGGTGAAGTCAGATGTTCATATGAACTTCGGGTTGAGCCGCCCTTCGGGTTCGATGCCTGTTTGTTTAAGAGATACCTGACAGCAAGGTCAGATGTTCCTCTCAACGTCGTGTTGAGCCGGCCTTTGGGTTCGATGCCCGTTTGTTTAAGAGATGCCTGACGGCAAGGTCAGATGTTCTTATCAACTTCGGGTTGAGCCGCCCTACGGGATCGATGCCTGTTTTTTTAACAGATGCCTGTTGTTGAGGTCAGATGTTCTTTTCAACTTTGGGTTGCGTCGGCCTTCGGATTTGATGCCTGTTTGTTTAACAGATGCGTGACAGTGAAGTCAGATGTTCCTCTCAACTCCGGATTAAGCCGACCTTCAGATTTAATGCCTATTTATTTAACAGATGCGTGATGTCGATGTTAGATGTTCCTCTCAACTTCGCGTTGAGCCGGCCTTCGGGTTCGATGCCTGTTTGTTTAACAGATGCCTGACGGGGAGGTCAGATGTTCTTATCAACTTCGGGTTGAGCTACCCTTCGGGTTCGATGCCTGTTTGTTTAACAGATGTTTGACGGCGAGGTCAGATGTTCTTCTCAACTAAGGGTTGAGACGGCTTTCGGGTTTGATGCCTGTTTGTTTAACAGACGCCTGACAGGGAGGTCAGATGTTCTTCTCAACTTCGGGTTGAGCCGGCCTTCGGTTTCCACACCTTTTTGTTTCACAGATGCCTGACAGCGAGGTCAGATGTTCCTCTCAACTTCGTGTTGAGCCAGCCTTCGGGTTAGATTCCTGTTTGTTTAAGAGATGCCTGACGGTGAGGTCAGATGTTCTTCTCAACTTCAAGTTGTGTCGACCTTCAGGTTTGATGCCTGTTTGTTTAACAGATGTTTAATGTCGAGGTCAGATGTTCTTCTCAATTAAGGACTGAGTCGGCCGTCAGGTTCGATGCCTGTTTGTTTAACAGATGCCTGCCGGAGCGGTCAAATGTTCTTCTCAACTTCGGGTTGAGACGCTTTTCGGGTTTGATGCCTGTTTGTTTAACAGATGCCTGACGGTGAAGTCAGATGTTCTTATCAACTTCGGGTTAGGCCGCCCTTAGGGTTCGATGCCTGTTTGTTTAATAGATGCCTGACGGTGAGGTCAGATGTTCTTCTCAACTTCAAGTTGAGCCGGCCTTCGGGTTCGATGCTTGTTTGTTTAACAGATGCTTGACGCGCGAGGTCAGATGTTCTTCTCAATTAAGGATTGAGACGGCCTTCGGGTTCGATGCTTGTTTGTTTAACAGAGGCCTAACGACAAGGTCAAATGTTCTTCTCAACTTCGGGTTGAGCCGGCCTTAGTGCTCGATGCCTGTTTGTTTAACATATGACTGTCGGAGAGGTCTAATGTTCTTATCAACTTTGGGTTGAGCCGCCCTTCGGGTTCGATGTCTGTTTGTTTAACAGTTGCCTGACGGTGAGGTCAGATGTTCCTCTCAACTTCGGGTTGAGCCGGCCTTCGGATTTGATGCCTGTTTGATTAACAGATGCTTGACAGTGAAGTCAAATGTTCCTCTAAACTTCATGTTGAGCCTACCTTCAGGTTCAATGCCTGTTTGTTTAACAGATGCCTGACGGAGAGGTCAAATGTTCCTCTCAACTTCGTGTTGAGCCGGCCTTCGGGTTTGATGCCTGTTTGTTTAACATATGCCTGACAGCGAGGTCAGATGTTCTTATTAACTTCGGGTTGAGTCGGCCTTCGGGTTCGATGCCTGTTTGTTTAACAGATGCCTGACGGCGAAGTCAGATGTTCTTATGAACTTCGGGTTGAGCCGCCCTTCGGGTTCGATGCCTGTTTGTTTAACAGATGCCTGACGGTGAGGTCTGATTTTCTTCTCAACTTCGTGTTGAGCCGGCCTTCGAGTTCGATGCCTGTTTTTTTAACAGATGCCTGACGGCGAGGTCAGATGTTCTTATCAACTTTGGGTTGAGCCGGCCTTCGGGTTCGATGCCTGTTTGTTTAACAGATGCCTGACGGCGAGGTCAGATGTTCCTCTCAACTTCGTGTTGAGCCGACCTTCAGGTTCGATGCCTATTGGTTTAAGAGATGCCTGACGGCGAGCTCAGATGTTCTTATCAACTTCGGGTTGAGCCACCCTTCGGGTTCGATGCCTGTTTTTTTAACAGATGCCTGACGTTAAGGTCAGATGTTCTTTTCAACTTCAGGTTGAGTCGGCCTTCGGATTTGATGCCTGTTTGTTTAACAGATTGTCTACAGTGAAGTCAGATGTTCCTCTCAACTTCGGGTTAAGCCGGCCTTCGGATTTAATGCCTGTTTATTTAACAGATGCCTGACGTCGATGTTAGATGTTCCTCTCAACTTCGTGTTGAGCCGGCCTTCGGGTTCGATGCCTGTTTGTTTAACAGATGCCTGACGGGGAGGTCAGATGTTCTTATCAACTTCGGGTTGAGCCACCCTTCGGGTTCGATGCCTGTTTTTTTAATAGATATTTGACGGCGAGGTCAGATGTTCTTCTCAACTAAGGGTTGAGACGGCTTTCGGGTTTGATGCCTGTTTGTTTATCAGATGCCTGACGGGGAGGTCAAATGTTCTTCTCAACTTCGGGTTGAGCCGACCTTCGGGTTCCACACCTTTTTGTTTCACAGATGCCTGACAGCGAGGTCAGATGTTCCTCTCAACTTCGTGTTGAGCCAGCCTTCGGGTTAGATGCCTGTTTGTTTAAGAGATGCCTGACGGTGAGGTCAGATGTTCTTCTCAAATTAAAATTGTGCCGACCTTCGGGTTTGATGCCTGTTTGTTTAACAGATGTTTAATGTCGAGGTCATATGTTCTTCTCAATTAAGGATTGAGTCGGCCGTCGGGTTCGATGCCTATTTGTTTAACAGATGCCTGGCGGAGCGGTCAAATGTTCTTCTCAACTTCGGGTTGAGCCGCCCTTCGGGTTTGATGCCTGTTTGTTTAACAAATGCCTGACGGTGAGGTCAGATGTTCTTCTCAACTTCGGGTTGAGCCGGCCTTCGGATTTGATGCCTGTTTGTTTAACAGATGCTTGACAGTGAAGTCAAATGTTCCTCTCAACTTCATGTTGAGCCGACCTTCAGGTTCAATGCCTGTTTGTTTAACAGATGCCTGACGGCGAGGTCAGATGTTCCTCTCAACTTCGTGTTGAGCCGGCCTTCGGGTTCGATGCCTGTTTGTTTAACAGATGTTTGACGGCGAAGTCAGATGTTCTTATCAACTTCTGGTTGAGCCGCCTTTTGGGTTCGATGCCTCTTTGTTTAAGAGATGCCTGACGGCGAGGTCAGATGTTCTTATCAACTTCGGGTTGTGCCGACCTTCGCGTTCGATGCCTGTTTGTTTAACAGATGCCTGACGGTGAAGTCAGATGTTCTTATCAACTTCGGGTTGGGCCGCCCTTAGGGTTCGATGCCTGTTTGTATAACAGATGCCTGACGGTGAGGTCAGATGTTCTTCTCAACTTCAAGTTGAGCCGGCCTTCGGGTTCGATGCTTGTTTGTTTAACAGATGCTTGACAGCGAGGTCAGATGTTCTTCTCAAATAAGGATTGAGACGGCCTTCGGGTTCGATGCTTGTTTGTTTAACAGATGCCTAACGGCAAGGTCAAATGTTCTTCTCAACTTCGGGTTGAGCCGGCCTTAGCGTTCGATGCCTGTTTGTTTAACAGATGACTGCCGGAGAGGTCTAATGTTCTTATCAACTTTGGGTTGAGCCGCCCTTCGGGTTCGATGCCTGTTTGTTTAACAGTTGCCTGACGGTGAGGTCAGATGTTCCTCTCAATTTCGGGTTGAGCCGACCTTCAGATTTGATGCCTGTTTGATTAACAGATACTTAACAGTGAAGTCAAATGTTCCTCTAAACTTCATGTTGAGCCTACCTTCAGGTTCGATGCCTGTTTGTTTAACAGATGCCTGACAGAGAGGTCAGATGTTCCTCTCAACTTCGTGTTGAGCCGGCCTTCGGGTTCGATGCCTGTTTGTTTAACAGATGCCTGACAGCAAGGTCAGATGTTCTTATTAACTTCGGGTTGAGTCGGCCTTCGGGTTCGATGCTTGTTTATTTAACAGATGCCTGACGGCAAAGTCAGATGTTCTTATCAACTTCGGGTTGAGCCGCCCTTCGGGTTCGATGCCTGTTTGTTTAACAGATGCCTGACGGTGAGGTCTGATTTTCTTCTCAACTTCGTGTTGAGCCAGCCTTCGAGTTCGATGCCTGTTTTTTTAATAGATGCCTGACGGCGAGGTCAGATGTTCTTATACACTTTGGGTTGAGCCGGCCTTCGGGTTCGATGCCTGTTTGTTTAACAGATGCCTGACAGCGAGGTCAGATGTTCCTCTCAACTTCGTGTTGAGCCGACCGTCGGGTTTGATGCCTGTTTGTTTAAGAGATTCCTGACGGCAAGCTCAGATGTTCTTATCAACTTCGGGTTGAGCCTCCCTTCGGGTTCGATGCCTGTTTTTTTAACAGATGCCTGACGTTGAGGTCAGATGTTCTTTTCAACTTCGAGTTGAGTCGGCCTTCGGATTTGATGCCTGTTTGTTTAACAGATTGTTGACAGTGAAGTCAGATGTTCCTCTCAACTTCGGGTTAAGCCGGCCTTCGGATTTAATGCATGTTTATTTAACAGATGCCTAACATCGATTTCAGATGTTCCTATCAACTTTGTGTTGAGCCGGCCTTCGGGTTCGATGCCTGTTTGTTTAACAGATGCCTAACGGGGAGGTTAGATGTTCTTATCAACTTCGGGTTGAGCCGCCCTTCGGGTTCGATGCCTGTTTGTTTAACAGATGTTTGAAGGCGAGGTCAGATGTTCTTCTCAACTAAGGGTTGAGCCGACCTTCAGATTTGATGCCTGTTTATTTAACAGATGCTTGACAATGAAGGCAAATGTTCCTCTCAACTTCATGTTGAGCCGACCTTCAGGTTCAATGCCTGTTTGTTTAACAGATGCCTGACGGCGAGGTCAGATGTTCCTCTCAACTTCGTGTTGAGTCGGCCTTCAGGTTTGATGCTTGTTTTTTTAACAGATGCCTGACGGAGAAGTCAGATGTTCCTCTCAACTTCGTGTTGAGCCGGCCTTCGGGTTCGATGCGTGTATGTTTAACAGATGTTTGACGGCGAAGACAGATGTTCTTATCAACTTCGGGTTGAGCCTCCCTTTGGGTTCGATGCCTCTTTGTTTAAGAGATGCCTGACGGTGAGGTCAGATGTTCTTATCAACTTCGGGTTGAGCCGACCTTCGGGTTCAATGCCTGTTTGTTTAACAGATGCCTGACGGTGAAGTCAAATGTTCTTATCAACTTCGGGTTGGGCCGCCCTTAGGGTTCGATGCCTGTTTGTTTAACAGATGCCTGACGGTGAGGTCAGATGTTCTTCTCAACTTCAAGTTGAGCCGGCTTCGAGTTTGATGCCTGTTTGTTTAACAGATGCCCGACGGTGAGGTCAGATGTTCTTATCAATTTTGGGTTGAGCCGGCCTTCGGGTTCGATGCCTGTTTGTTTAACAGATGCCTGACAGCGAGGTCAGATGTTCCTCTCAACTTCATGTTGAGCCGGCCTTCGGGTTAGATGCCTGTTTGTTTAACAGATGCCTGACGGTGAAATCAGATGTTCTTCTCAATTTCAAGTTGAGCCGACCTTCGGGTTCGATACCTGTTTGTTTAACAGATGTTTGATGGCGATGTCAGATGTTCTTCTCAATTAAGGATTGAGTCGGCCTTCGGGTTCGATGCCTGTTTATTTAACAGATGCCTGGCGGAGAGGTCAAATGTTCTGCTTAACTTCGGTTTGAGCCGCCCTTCGAGTTTGATGCCTGTTTGTTTAACAGATGCCTGACGGTGAGGTCAGATGTTCTTCTCAACTTCGGGTTGAGCCGGCCTTCGGATATGATGCCTGTTTGGTTAAAAGATGCTTGAAAGTGAAGTCAAATGTTCCTCTCAACTTCATGTTGAGCCGACCTTCAGGTTCAATGCCTGTTTGTTTAACAGATGCCTGACGGTGAGGCCAGATGTTCCTCTCAACTTCGTGTTGAGCCGGCCTTCGGGTTCGATGCCTGTTTGTTTAACAGATTCCTGACGGCGAGGTCAGATGTTCTTATCAACTTCGGGTTGAGCCGGCCTTCGGGTTCGATGCCTGTTTGTTTATGAGATGCCTGACGGCGAGGTCAGATGTTCCTCTCAACTTTGTATTGAGCCGACCTTCGGTTAGATGCCTGTTTGTTTAACAGATGCCTGACGGTGAGTTCAGATGTTCTTCTCAACTTCAAGTTGAGCCGACCTTCGAGTTCGATGCTTGTTTGTTTAACAAATGTTTGATGGCGATGTCAGATGTTCTTCTCAATTAAGGATTGAGTCTGCCTTCGGGTTTCATGACTGTTTGTTTAACAGATGCCTGGCGGAGAGGTCAAATTTTCTGCTCAACTTCGGGTTGAGCCGCCCTTCGGGTTCGATGCCTGTTTGTTTAACAGATGCCTGACAGTGAGGTCAGATGTTCCTCTCAACTTCGGGTTGAGCCGGCCTTCAGATTTGATGCCTGTTTGTTTAACAGATGCTTGACAGTGAAGTCAAATGTTCCTCTAAACTTCATGTTGAGCCTACCTTCAGGTTCGATGCCTGTTTGTTTAACAGATGCCTGACAGAGAGGTCAGATGTTCCTCTCAACTTCATGTTGAGCCGGCCTTCGGATTCGACGCCTGTTTGTTTAACTGATGCCTGACAGTGAGGTCAGATGTTCTTATCAACTTCAGGTTGAGCTGACCTTCGGGTTCGATGCTTGTTTGTTTAACAGATGCCTGATGGAGAAGTCAGATGTTCTTATCAACTTCGGGTTGAGCCGCCCTTCGGGTTCGATACTTGTTTGTTTAACAGATGCCTGACGGTGAGGTCTGATTTTCTTCTCAACTTCGTCTTGAGCCGGCCTTCGAGTTCGGTGCCTGTTTGTTTAACAGATGCCCGACGGTGAGGTCAGATGTTCTTATCAATTTCGGGTTGAGCCGGCCTTCGGGTTCGATGCCTGTTTGTTTAACAGATGCCTGACGGCGAGGTCAGATGTTCCTCTCAACTTCGTGTTGAGCCGGCCTTCGGGTTAGATGCCTGTTTGTTTAACAGATGCCTGACGGTGAGTTCAGATGTTCTTCTCAACTTCAAGTTGAGCCGCGCTTCGGGTTCGATGCCTGTTTGTTTAACATATGTTTGATGGCGATGTCAGATGTTCTTCTCAATTAAGGATTTAGTCGGCCTTCGGGTTCGATGCCTGTTTGTTTAACAGATGCCTGGCGGAGAGGTCAAATTTTCTGCTCAACTTCGGGTTGAGCCGCCCTTCGGGTTTGATGCCTGTTTGTTTAACAGATGCCTGATGGTGAGGTCAGATGTTCTTCTTAACTTCGGGTTGAGCCGGCATTCGGATATGATGCCTGTTTGTTTAACAGATGCTGGAAAGTGAAGACAAATGTTCCTCTCAACTTCATGTTGAGCCGACCTTCAGGTTCAATCCCTGTTTGTTTAACAGATGCCTGACGGTGAGGCCAGATGTTCCTCTCAACTTCGTGTTGAGTCGGACTTCGGGTTCGATGCCTGTTTGTTTAACAGATGCCTGACGGCGAGGTCAGATGTTCTTATCAACTTCGGGTTGAGTCGGCCTTCGGGTTCGATGCCTGTTTGTTTAACAGATGCCTGACGGTGAAGTCAGATGTTCTTATCAACTTCGGGTTAAACCGCCCTTCGGGATCGATGCCTGTTTAATTAACAGATACCTGACGTCGATGTCAGATGTTCCTCTCAACTTCAAGTTGAGTCGGCCTTCGGGTTTGATGCCTGTTTGTTTAACAGATGCCTGACGGGGAGGTCAGATGTTCTTTTCAACTTCGGGTTGAGCCGCCCTTCGGGTTCGATGCCTGTTTGTTTAACAGGTGCCTGACGGAGAGGTCAGATGTTCCTCTCAACTTCGTGTTGAGCCGGCCTTCGGGTTCGATGCCTTTTTGTTTAACAGATGCCTGACAGTGAGGTCAGATGTTCTTATCAACTTCGGATTGAGCTGGCCTTCGGGTTTGATGCTTGTTTGTTTAACAGATGCCTGATGGAGAAGTCAGATGTTCTTATCAACGTCGGGTTGAGCCGCCCTTCGGGTTCGATGCTTGTTTGTTTAACAGATGCCTGACGGTGAGGTCTGATTTTCTTCTCAACTTCGTGTTAAGCCGGCCTTCGAGTTCGGTGCCTGTTTGTTTAACAGATGCCCGACGGTGAGGTCAGATGTTCTTATCAATTTCGGGTTGAGCCGGCCTTCGGGTTTGATGCCTGTTTGTTTAACAGATGCCTGACGGCGAGGTCAGATGTTCCTCTCAACTTCGTGTTGAGCCGGCCTTCGGGCTAGATGCCTGTTTGTTTAACAGATGCCTGACGGTGAGTTCAGATGTTCTTCTCAACTTCAAGTTGAGCCGCGCTTCGGGTTCGATGCCTGTTTGTTTAACAGATGTTTGATGGCGATGTCAAATGTTCTTCTCAATTAAGGATTGAGTCGGCCTTCGGGTTCGATGCTTGTTTGTTTAACAGATGCCTGGCGGAGAGGTCAAATTTTCTGCTCAACTTTGGGTTGAGCCGCCCTTCGGGTTTGATGCCTGTTTGTTTAACAGATGCCTGACGGTGAGGTCAGATGTTCTTCTCAACTTCGGGTTGAGCCAGCCTTCAGATATGATGCCTGTTTGTTTAACAGATGCTTGAAAGTGAAGTCAAATGTTCCTCTCAACTTCATGTTGAGCTGACCTTCAGGTTCAATGCCTGTTTGTTTAACAGATGCCTGACGGCGAGGCCAGATGTTCCTCTCAACTTCGTGTTGATCCGGCCTTCGGGTTCGATGGCTGTTTGTTTAACAGATGCCTAACGGCGAGGTCAGATGTTCTTATCAACTTCGGGTTGAGCCGGCCTTTGGGTTCGATGCCTGTTTGTTTAACAGATGCCTGACGGTGAAGTCAGATGTTCTTATCAACTTCAGGTTGAACCGCCCTTCGGGTTCGATGCCTGTTTATTTAACAGATACCTGACGTCAATGTCAGATGTTCCTCTCAATTTCAAGTTGAGTCGGCCTTCGGGTTCGATGCCTGTTTGTTTAACAGATGCCTGACGGGGAGGTCAGATGTATTTCTCAACTTCGTGTTGAGCCGGCCTTCGGGATCGATGCCTGTTTGTTTAACAGATGCCTAACAGTGAGGTCAGATGTTCTTATCAACTTCGGGTTGAGCCAGCCTTCGGGTTCGATGCCTGTTTGTTTAACAGATTCCTGATGGCGAAGTCAGATGTTCTTATCAACTTCGGGTTGAGCCGCGATTCGGGTTCGATCCTTGTTTGTTTAACAGATGCCTGACGGTGAGGTCTGATTTTCTTCTCAAATTCATGTTGAACCGGCCTTTGAGTTCGATGCCTGTTTGTTTAACAGATGCCTGACGGCGAGGTCAGATGTTCTTATCAATTTCGGGTTGAGCCGGCCTTCGGGTTCGATGCCTGTTTGTTTAACAGATGCCTGACGGCGAGGTCAGATGTTCCTCTCAACTTTGTATTGAGCCGGCCTTCGGGTAAGATGCCTATTTGTTTAATAGATGCCTGGCGGTGAGTTCAGATGTTCTTGTCAACTTCAAGTTGAGCCGACCTTTGGGTTCGATGCTTGTTTGTTTAACAGATGTTTGATGACGATGTCAGATGTTCTTCTCAATTAAGGATTGAGTCGACCTTCGGGTTCGATGCCAGTTTGTTTAACAGATGTCTCGCGGAGAGGTCTAATGTTCTTATCAACTTCCGGTTGAGCCGCCCTTCCGGTTTGATGCCTTTTTGTTTAACAGATGCCTGACGGTGAGGTCAGATGTTCCTCTAAACTTCGGGTTGAGCCGGCCTTCGGATTTGATGTCTGTTTGTTTAACAGATGCTTGACACTGAAGTCAAATGTTCGTCTAAACTTCATGTTGAGCCTACCTTCAGGTTCGATGCATGCTTGATTAAAAGATGCCTGACGGAGAGGTCAGATGTTCCTCTCAACTTCATGTTGAGCCGGCCTTCGGGTTCTATGCTTGTTTGCTTAACAGATGCCTGACAGTGAGGTCGGATGTTCTTATCAACTTCGGCTTGAGCCGACCTTCGGGTTCGATGCCTGTTTGTTTAAAAGATGCCTGACGGTGAGGTCAAATGTTCTTCTTAACTTCAAGTTGAACCGACCTGCGGGTTCGATGCCTGTTTGTTTAATAGATGTTTGATGGCGTGGTCAGATGTTCTTCTCAATTAAGGATTGAGTCGGCCATCGGGTTCGATGCCGGTTTGTTTAACAGATGCCTGGCAGAGAGGTCAAATGTTCTTCTCAACTTCGGGTTGAGCTGCCCTTCAGGTTTGATGCCTGTTTGTTTAACAGATGCCTGACGGTGAGGTCAGATGTTCTTCTCAATTTCGGGTTGAGCCGGCCTTCAGATTTGATGCCTGTTTGTTTAACAGATGCTTGACAGTAAAGTCAAATGTTCCTCTCAACTTCATGTTGAGTCGACCTTCAAGTTCAATGCCTGTTTGTTTAAGAGATGTCTGACGGTGAGGTCAGATGTTCCTCTGAACTTCGTGTTGAGCGGGCCTTCGGTTTCGATGCCTGTGTGTTTAAAAGATGCCTGACGGCGAGGTCAGATGTTCTTATCAACTTCGGGTTGAGCCGACCTTCGGGTTCGATGCCTGTTTGTTTAACAGAGGCCTGACGGCGAAGTCAGATGTTCTTATCAACTTCGGGTTGGGCCGCACTTAGGGTTCGATGCCTGACGGTGAGGTCAGATGTTCTTCTCAACTTCAAGTTGAGCCGGCCTTCGGGTTCGATGCCTGTTTGTTTAACAGATGCTTGACGGCGAGGTCAGATTTTCTTCTCAATTAAGGATTGAGACGTCCTTCGGGTTCGATGCTTCTTTGTTTAACAGATGCCTAACGGCAAGGTCAAATGTTCTTCTCAACTTTGGGTTGAGCCGGCCTTCGGGTTCGATGCGTGTTTGTTTAACAGATGTCTGGCGGAGAGGTCTAATGTTCTTATCAACTTCAGGTTGAGCCGCCCTTCGGGTTCGATGCTTGTTTGTTTAACGGATGCCTGACGGTGAGGTCAGATGTTCCTCTCAACTTCGGGTTGAGCCGGCCTTCGGATTTGATGCCTGTTTGTTTAACAGATGCTTTACAGTAAAGTCAAATGTTCCTCTAAACTTCATGTTAAGCCTACCTTCAGGTTCGATGCCTGTTTGTTTAACAGATGTCTGACGGAGAGGTCAGATGTTCCTCTCAACTTCGTGTTGAGCCGGCCTTCGGGATCGATGCCTTTTTGTTTAACAGATGCCTGACGGTGAGGTCAAATGTTCTTCTCAACTTCAAGTTGAGCCGACCTTCGGGTTCGATGCCTGTTTGTTTAACAGATGTTTGATGGCGAGGTCAGATGTTCTTCTCAATTAAGGATTGAGTCGGCCTTCGGGTTCGATGCCTCTTTGTTTAACAGATGCCTGGCGGAGAGGTCAAATGTTCTTCTCAACTTCGGGTTGAGCCGCCCTTCGGGTTTGATGCCTGTTTGTTTAACAGATGCCTGACGGCGAGGTCAGATGTTCCTCTCAACTTCGTGTTGAGCTGGCCTTCGGGTTCGATGCCTGTTTGTTTAACAGATGCCTGACGGCGAGGTCAGATGTTCTTATCAACTTCGGGTTGAGCCGTCCTTCGGGTTCGATGCCTGTTTGTTTAACAGATGCCGGACGACGAAGTCATATGTTCTTATCAACTTCGGGTTGAGCCGCCCTTCGGGTTCAATGCCTGTTTGTTTAAGAGATTCCTGACGGCGAGGTCAGATGTTCTTATCAACTTCGGGTGGGGTCGACCTTCGGGTTCGATGCCTGTTTGTTTAACAGATGCCTGACGGCGAAGTCAGATGTTCTTATCAGCTTCGGGTTGGGCCGCTCTTAGGGTTCGATGCCTGTTGGTTCCACAGATGCCTGACGGTGAGGTCAGATGTTCTTCTCAACTTCAAGTTGAGCCGGCCTTCGGGTTCGATGCCTGTTTGTTTAACAGATGCTTGACAGCGAGGTCAGATGTTCTTCTCAATTAAGGATTGAGACGTCCTTCGGGTTCGATGCTTCTTTGTTTAACAGATGCCTAACGGCAAGGTCAAATGTTCTTCTCAACTTCGGGTTGAGCTGGCCTTAGGGTTCGATGCCTGTTTGTTTAACAGATTTCTGGCGGAGAGGTCTAATGTTCTTATCAACTTTGGGTTGAGCCGCCCTTCGGGTTCGATGCCTGTTTGTTTAACGGATGCCTGACGGTGAGGTCAGATGTTCCTCTCAACTTCGGGTTGAGCCGGCCTTCGGATTTGATGCCTGTTTGTTTAACAGATGCTTTACAGTAAAGTCAAATGTTCCTCTAAACTTCATGTTTAGCCTACCTTCAGGTTCGATGCCTGTTTGTTTAACAGATGCCTGACGGAGAGGTCAGATGTTCCTCTCAACTTCGTGTTGAGCTGGCCTTCGGGTTCGATGCCTGTTTGTTTAACAGATGCCTGACGGTGAGGTCAAATGTTCTTCTCAACTTCGGGTTGAGCCGGCCTTCGGGATCGATGCCTGTTTGTTTAACAGATGCCTGACGGTGAGGTCAAATGTTCTTCTCAACTTCAAGTTGAGCCGACCTTCAGGTTCGATGCCTGTTTGTTTAACAGATGTTTGATGGCGAGGTCAGATGTTCTTCTCAATTAAGGATTGAGTCGGCCTTCGGGTTCGATTCCTCTTTGTTTAACAGATGCCTGGCGGAGAGGTCAAATGTTCTTCTCAACTTCGGGTTGAGCTGCCCTTTGGGTTTGATGCCTGTTTGTTTAACAGATGCCTGGCGGCGAGGTCAGATGTTCCTCTCAACTTCGTGTTGAGATGGCCTTCGGGTTCGATGCCTGTTTGTTTAACAGATGCCTGACGGCGAGGTCAGATGTTCTTATCAACTTCGGGTTGAGCCGTCCTTCGAGTTCGATGCCTGTCTGTTTAACAGATGCCAAACGGCGAAGTCAGATGTTCCTATCAACTTCGGGTTCAATGCCTGTTTGTTTAAGAGATTCCTGACGGCGAGGTCAGATGTTCTTATCAACTTCGGGTTGAGCCGACCTTCGGGTTCGATGCCTGTTTGTTTAACAGATCCTGACAGCGAAGTCAGATGTTCTTATCAACTTCGGGTTGGGCCGCCCTTAGGGTTCGATGCCTGTTGGTTCCACAGATGCCTGACGGTGAGGTCAGATGTTCTTCTCAACTTCAAGTTGAGCCGGCCTTCGGGTTCGATGCCTGTTTGTTTAACTGATGCTTGACGGCGAGGTCAGATGTTCGTCTCAATTAAGGATTGAGACGTCCTTAGGGTTCGATGCCTGTTTGTTTAACAGATGTCTGGCGGAGAGGTCTAATGTTCTTATCAAATTCGGGTTGAGCCGCCCTTCGGGTTCGATGCCTGTTTATTTAACGGAAGCCTGACGGTGAGGTCAGATATTCCTCTCAACTTCGGGTTGAGCCGACCTTCGGATTTGATGCCTGTTTGTTTAACAGATGCTTTACAGTGAAGCCAAATGTTCCTCTAAACTTCATGTTGAACCTACCTTCAGGTTTGATGCCTGTTTGTTTAACAGATGCTTGACGGAGAGGTCAGATGTTCCTCTCAACTTCGTGTTGTGCCGGCCTTTGGGTTCGATGCATGTTTGTTTAAAAGATGCCTGACAGTGAGGTCAGATGTTCTTATTAACTTCGGGTTGAGTCGGCCTTCGGGTTCGATGCCTGTTTGTTTAACAGATGCCTGATGGAAAAGTCAGATGTTCTTATCAACTTCGGGTTCAGCCGCCCTTCGAGTTCGATGCTTGTTTGTTTAACAGATGCCTGACGGTGAGGTCTGCTTTTCTTCTCAACTTCGTGTTGAGCTGGCCTTCGAGTTCGATGCCTGTTTGTTTAACAGATGCCTAACGGCGAGGTCAGATGTTCTTATCGATTTTGGGTTGAGCCGGCCTTCGGGTTCGATGCCTGTTTGTTTAACAGATGCCTGACGGTGAGGTCAGATGTTCCTCTCAACTTCGTGTTAAGCCGGCCTTCGAGTTAGATGCCTGTTTGTTTAACAGATGCCTGACGGTGAGTTCAGATGTTCTTCTTAACTTCAAGTTGAGCCGACCTTCGGGTTCGATGCTTGTTTGTTTAACAGATGTTTGATGGCGATGTCAGATGTTCTTCTCAATTAAGGATTGAGTCGGCCTTCGGGTTCGATGCCTGTTTGTTTAACAGATGCCTGGCGGAGAGGTCAAATGTTCTTCTCAACTTCGGGTTGAGCCGCCCTTCGGGTTTGATGCCTGTTTGTTTAATAGATGCCTGACACTGAGGTCAGATGTTCTTATCAACTTCGGGTTGGGCCGACCTTCGGGTTCGATGCCTGTTTGTTTAACAGATGCCTGACGGCGAAGTCAGATGTTCTTATCAACTTCGGGTTGGGCCGCCCTTAGGGTTCGATGCCAGTTTGTTTCACAGATGCCTGACGGTGAGGTCAGATGTTCTTTTCAACTTCAAGTTGAGCCGGCCTTCGGGTTTGATGCCTGTTTGTTTAACAGATGCTTGACGGCGAGGTCAGATGTTCTTCTCAATTAAGGATTGAAACGTCCTTCGGGTTTGATGCTTGTTTGTTTAACAGATGCCTAACGGCAATGTCAAATGTTCTTCTCAACTTCGGGTTGAGCCGGCCTTAGGGTTCGATGCCTGTTTGTTTAACAAATGTCTGGCGGAGAGGTCTAATGTTCTTATCAACTTCGGGTTGAGTCGCCCTTCGGGTTCGATGCCTGTTTGTTTAACGGATGCCTGACGGTGAGGTCATATGTTCCTCTCAACTTCGGGTTGATTCGGCCTTCGGATTTGATGCCTGTTTGTTTAACAGATGCTTTACAATGAAGTCAAATGTTCCTCTAAACTTCATGTTGAGCCTACCTTCAGGTTCGATGTCTGTTTGTTTAACAGATGCCTGACGGAGAGGTCAGATGTTCCTCTCAACTTCGTGTTAAGCTGGCCTTCGGGTTCGATGCTTGTTTGCTTAACAGATGCCTGACAGTGAGGTCAGATGTTCTTATCAACTTCGGGTTGAGCCGGCCTTCGGGTTCGATGCCTGTTTGTTTAACAAATGCCTGACTGTGAGGTCAAATGTTCTTCTCAACTTCAAGTTTAGCCGACCTTCGGGTTTGATGCCTGTTTGTTTAACAGATGTTTGATGGCGAGGTCAGATGTTCTTCTAAATTAAGGATTGAGTCGGCCTTCGGGTTCGATGCCTGTTTGTTTAACAGATGCCTGGCGGAGAGGTCAAATGTTCTTCTCAACTTCGGGTTGAGCCGCCCTTCGGGTTTGATGCCTGTTTGTTTAACAGATGCCTGACAGTGAGGTCAGATGTTCTTCTCAACTTCGGGTTGAGCCAGACTTCGGATTTGATGCATGTTTGTTTAATAGATGCTTGACAGTGAAGTCAAATGTCCCTCTCAACTTCATCTTGAGTCGACCTTCAAGTTCAATGCCTGTTTGTTTAAGAGATGCCTGACGGCGAGGTCAGATGTTCCTTTCAACTTCGTGTTGAGCGGGCCTTCGGGTTCGATGCCTGTTTGTTTAACAGATGCCTGACGGCGAAGTCAGATGTTCTTATCAACTTAGGGTTGAGCCGGCCTTCGGGTTCGATGCTTGTTTGTTTAACAGATGCCTGACAGCGAAGTCAGATGTTCTTATCAACTTGGGTTGAGCCGCCCTTCGGGTTCAATGCCTGTTTGTTTAAGAGATTCCTGATGGCGAGGTCAGATGTTCTTATCAACTTCGGGTTGAGCCGACCTTCGGGTTCGATGCCTGTTTGTTTAACAGATGCCTGACGGCGAAGTCAGATGTTCTTATCAACTTCGGGTTGGGCCGCCCTTAGGGTTCGATGCCTGTTTGTTTCACAGATGCCTGACGGTGAGGTCAGATGTTCTTCTCAACTTCAAGTTAAGCCGGCCTTCGGGTTCGATGCCTGTTTGTTTAACAGATGCTTGACGGCGAGGTCAGATGTTCTTCTCAATTAAGGATTGAGACGTCCTTCGGGTTCGATGCTTGTTTGTTTAACTGATGCCTAACGGCAAGGTCAAATGTTCTTCTCAACTTCGGGTTGAGCCGACCTTAGGGTTCGATGCCTGTTTATTTAACAGATGTCTGGCGGAGTGGTCTAATGTTCTTATCAACTTCGGGTTGAGCCGCCCTTCGGGTTCGATGCATGTTTGTTTAACGGATGCCTGACGGTGAGGTGAGATGTTCCTCTCAACTTCGGGTTAAGCCGGCCTTCGGATTTGATGCCTGTTTGTTTAACAGATGCTTTACAGTGAAGTCAAATGTTCCTCTAAACTTCATGTTGAGCCTACCTTCAGGTTCGAAGCCTGTTTGTTTAACAGATGCCTGACGGAGAGGTCAGATGTTCCTCTCAACTTAGTGTTGAGCCGGCCTTCGGGTTCGATGCTTGTTTGTTTAACAGATGCCTGACAGTGACGTCAGATGTTCTTATCAACTGCGGGTTGAGCCGCCCTTCGGGTTCGATGCCTGTTTGTTTAACAGATGCCTGTTGGCGAGGTCAAATGTTCTTCTCAACTTCAAGTTGAGCCGACCTTCGGGTTCGATGCCTGTTTGTTTAATAGATGTTTGACGGCGAAGTCAGATGTTCTTATCAACTTCAGGTTGGGCCGCCCTTAGGGTTCGATGCCTGTTTGTTTAACAGATGCCTGACGGTGAGTTCAGATGTTCTTCTTAACTTCAAGTTGAGCCGACCTTCGGGTTCGATGCTTGTTTGTTTAACAGATGTTTGATGGCGATGTCAGATGTTCTTCTCAATTAAGGATTGAGTCGGCCTTCGGGTTCGATGCCTGTTTGTTTAACAGATGCCTGGCGGAGAGGTCAAATGTTCTTCTCAACTTCGGGTTGAGCCGCCCTTCGGGTTTGATGCCTGTTTGTTTAATAGATGCCTGACACTGAGGTCAGATGTTCTTATCAACTTCGGGTTGGGCCGACCTTCGGGTTCGATGCCTGTTTGTTTAACAGATGCCTGACGGCGAAGTCAGATGTTCTTATCAACTTCGGGTTGGGCCGCCCTTAGGGTTCGATGCCAGTTTGTTTCACTGATGCCTGACGGTGAGGTCAGATGTTCTTTTCAACTTCAAGTTGAGCCGGCCTTCGGGTTTGATGCCTGTTTGTTTAACAGATGCTTGACGGCGAGGTCAGATGTTCTTCTCAATTAAGGATTGAAACGTCCTTCGGGTTTGATGCTTGTTTGTTTAACAGATGCCTAACGGCAAGGTCAAATGTTCTTCTCAACTTCGGGTTGAGCCGGCCTTAGGGTTCGATGCCTGTTTGTTTAACAAATGTCTGGCGGAGAAGTCTAATGTTCTTATCAACTTCGGGTTGAGCCGCCCTTCGGGTTCGATGCCTGTTTGTTTAACGGATGCCTGACGGTGAGGTCATATGTTCCTCTCAACTTCGGGTTGAGTCGGCCTTCGGATTTGATGCCTGTTTGTTTAACAGATGCTTTACAATGAAGTCAAATGTTCCTCTAAACTTCATGTTGAGCCTACCTTCAGGTTCGATGTCTGTTTGTTTAACAGATGCCTGACGGAGAGGTCAGATGTTCCTCTCAACTTCGTGTTAAGCTGGCCTTCGGGTTCGATGCTTGTTTGCTTAACAGATGCCTGACAGTGAGGTCAGATGTTCTTATCAACTTCGGGTTGAGCCGGCCTTCGGGTTCGATGCCTGTTTGTTTAACAAATGCCTGACTGTGAGGTCAAATGTTCTTCTCAACTTCAAGTTTAGCCGACCTTCGGGTTTGATGCCTGTTTGTTTAACAGATGTTTGATGGCGAGGTCAGATGTTCTTCTAAATTAAGGATTGAGTCGGCCTTCGGGTTCGATGCCTGTTTGTTTAACAGATGCCTGGCGGAGAGGTCAAATGTTCTTCTCAACTTCGGGTTGAGCCGCCCTTCGGGTTTGATGCCTGTTTGTTTAACAGATGCCTGACGGTGAGGTCAGATGTTCTTCTCAACTTCGGGTTGAGCCAGACTTCGGATTTGATGCCTGTTTGTTTAATAGATGCTTGACAGTGAAGTCAAATGTCCCTCTCAACTTCATCTTGAGTCGACCTTCAAGTTCAATGCCTGTTTGTTTAAAAGATGCCTGACGGCGAGGTCAGATGTTCCTTTCAACTTCGTGTTGAGCGGGCCTTCGGGTTCGATGCCTGTTTGTTTAACAGATGCCTGACGGCGAAGTCAGATGTTCTTATCAACTTAGGGTTGAGCCGGCCTTCGGGTTCGATGCTTGTTTGTTTAACAGATGCCTGACAGCGAAGTCAGATGTTCTTATCAACTTGGGTTGAGCCGCCCTTCGGGTTCAATGCCTGTTTGTTTAAGAGATTCCTGATGGCGAGGTCAGATGTTCTTATCAACTTCGGGTTGAGCCGACCTTCGGGTTCGATGCCTGTTTGTTTAACAGATGCCTGACGGCGAAGTCAGATGTTCTTATCAACTTCGGGTTGGGCCGCCCTTAGGGTTCGATGCCTGTTTGTTTCACAGATGCCTGACGGTGAGGTCAGATGTTCTTCTCAACTTCAAGTTGAGCCGGCCTTCGGGTTCGATGCCTGTTTGTTTAACAGATGCTTGACGGCGAGGTCAGATGTTCTTCTCAATTAAGGATTGAGACGTCCTTCGGGTTCGATGCTTGTTTGTTTAACTGATGCCTAACGGCAAGGTCAAATGTTCTTCTCAACTTCGGGTTGAGCCGACCTTAGGGTTCGATGCCTGTTTATTTAACAGATGTCTGGCGGAGTGGTCTAATGTTCTTATCAACTTCGGGTTGAGCCGCCCTTCGGGTTCGATGCATGTTTGTTTAACGGATGCCTGACGGTGAGGTGAGATGTTCCTCTCAACTTCGGGTTAAGCCGGCCTTCGGATTTGATGCCTGTTTGTTTAACAGATGCTTTACAGTGAAGTCAAATGTTCCTCTAAACTTCATGTTGAGCCTACCTTCAGGTTCGAAGCCTGTTTGTTTAACAGATGCCTGACGGAGAGGTCAGATGTTCCTCTCAACTTAGTGTTGAGCCGGCCTTCGGGTTCGATGCTTGTTTGTTTAACAGATGCCTGACAGTGACGTCAGATGTTCTTATCAACTGCGGGTTGAGCCGCCCTTCGGGTTCGATGCCTGTTTGTTTAACAGATGCCTGTTGGCGAGGTCAAATGTTCTTCTCAACTTCAAGTTGAGCCGACCTTCGGGTTCGATGCCTGTTTGTTTAACAGATGTTTGACGGCGAAGTCAGATGTTCTTATCAACTTCAGGTTGGGCCGCCCTTAGGGTTCGATGCCTGTTTGTTTCACAGATGCCTGACGGTGAGGTCAGATGTTCTTCTCAACTTCAAGTTGAGCCGGCCTTCGGGTTCGATGCCTGTTTGTTTAACAGATGCTTGACGGCAAGGTCAGATGTTCTTCTCAATTAAGGATTGAGACGTCCTTCGGGTTCGATGCTTGTTGTTTAACAGATGCCTAACGGAAAGCTCAAATGTTCTTCTCAACTTCGGGTTGAGCCGGCCTTAGGGTTCGATGCCTGTTTGTTTAACAGATGTCTGGCAGAGAGGTCTAATGTTTTTATCAACTTCGGGTTGAGCCGCCCTTCGGGTTCGATGCCTGTTTGTTTAACGGATGCCTGACGGTGAGGTTAGATGTTCCTCTCAACTTCGGGTTGAGCCGGCCTTCGGATTTGATGCCTGTTTGTTTAACAGATGCTTTATAGTGAAGTCAAATGTTCATCTAAACTTCATGTTGAGCCTACCTTCAGGTTCGATGCCTGTTTGTTTAACAGATGCCTGACGGAGAGGTCAGATGTTCCTCTCAACTTAGTGTTGAGCCGGCCTTCGGGTTCGATGCTTGTTTGTTTAACAGATGCCTAACAGTGAGGTCAGATGTTCTTATCAACTTCGGGTTGAGTCGGCCTTCGGGTTCGATGCCTGTTTGTTTAATAGATGCCTGACGGTGAGGTCAAATGTTCTTCTCAACTTCAAGTTGAGCCGACCTTCGGGTTCGATGCCTGTTTGTTTAACAGATGTTTGATGGCGAGGTCAGATGTTCTTCTCAATTAAGGATTGAGTCGGCCTTCGGGTTCGATGCCTGTTTGTTTAACAGATGCCTGGCGGAGAGGTCAAATGTTCTTCTCAACTTCGGGTTGAGCCGCCCTTCGGGTTTGATGCCTGTTTGTTTAACAGATACCTGACGGTGAGGTCAGATGTTCTTCTCAACTTCAGGTTGAGCCGGCCTTCGGATTTGATGCCTGTTTGTTTAACAGATGCTTGACAGTGAAGTCAAATGTTCCTCTCACCTTCATGTTCAGTCGACCTTCAAGTTCAATGCCTGTTGGTTTAAGAGATGCCTGACGGCGAGGTCAGATGTTCCTTTCAACTTCGTGTTGAGCGGGCCTTCGGGTTCGATGCCTGTTTGTTTAACAGATGCCTGACGGCGAGGTCAGATGTTCTTTCAACTTCGGGTTGAGCCGGCCTTCGGATTCGATGCTTGTTTGTTTAACAGATGCCTGACGGCGAAGTCTGATGTTCTTATCAACTTCGGGTTGAGCCGCCTTTCGGGTTCAATGCTTGTTTGTTTAAGAGATTCCTGACGGCGAGGTCAGATGTTCTTATCAACTTCGGGTTGAGCCGACCTTCTGGTTCGATGCCTGTTTGTTTAACAGATGCCTGACGGCGAAGTCAGATGTTCTTATCAACTTCGGGTTGGGCCGCCCTTAGGGTTCGATGCCTGTTTGTTTCACAGATGCCTGACGGTGAGGTCAGATGTTCTTCTCAACTTCAAGTTGAGCCGGCCTTCGGGTTCGATGCCTGTTTGTTTAACAGATTCTTGACGGCGAGGTCAGATGTTCTTCTCAATTAAGGATTGAGACGTCCTTCGGGTTCGATGCTTGTTTGTTTAACAGATGCCTAACGGCAAGGTCAAATGTTCTTCTCAACTTCGGGTTGAGCCGGCATTAGGGTTCGATGCCTGTTTATTTAACAGATGTCTGGCGGAGAGGTCTAATGTTCTTATCAACTTCGGGTTGAGCCGCCCTTCGGGTTCGATGCCTGTTTGTTTAACGGATGCCTGACGTTGAGGTGAGATGTTCCTCTCAACTTCGGGTTGAGCCGGCCTTCGGATTTGATGCCTGTTTGTTTAACAGATGCTTTACAGTGAAGTCAAATGTTCCTCTAAACTTCATGTTGAGCCTACCTTCAGGTTCGATGCCTGTTTGTTTAACAGATGCCTGACGGAGAGGTCAGATGTTCCTCTCAACTTAGTGTTGAGCCGGCCTTCGGGTTCGATGCTTGTTTGTTTAACAGATGCCTGACAGTGATGTCAGATGTTCTTATCAACTTCGGGTTGAGCCGCCCTTCGGGTTCGATGCCTGTTTGTTTAACAGATGCCTAACGGCGAGGTCAAATGTTTTTCTCAACTTCAAGTTGAGCCGACCTTCGGGTTCGATGCCTGTTTGTTTAACAGATGTTTGACGGCGAAGTCAGATGTTCTTATCAACTTCAGGTTGGGCCGCCCTTTGGGTTCGATGCCTGTTTGTTTCACAGATGCCTGACGGTGAGGTCAGATGTTCTTCTCAACTTCAAGTTGAGCCGGCCTTCGGGTTCGATGCCTCTTTGTTTAACAGATGCTTGACGGCGAGGTCAGATGTTCTTCTCAATTAAGGATTGAGACGTCCTTCGGGTTCGATGCTTATTTGTTTAACAGATGCCTAACGGAAAGGTCAAATGTTCTTCTCAACTTCGGGTTGAGCCGGCCTTAGGGTTCGATGCCTGTTTGTTTAACAGATGTCTGGCAGAGAGGTCTAATGTTCTTATCAACTTCAGGTTGAGCCGCCCTTCGGGTTCGATGCCTGTTTGTTTAACGGATGCCTGACGGTGAGGTCAGATGTTCCTCTCAACTTCGGGTTGAGCCGGCCTTCGGATTTGATGCCTGTTTGTTTAACAGATGCTTTACAGTGAAGTCAAATGTTCCTCTAAACTTCATGTTGAGCCTACCTTCAGGTTCGATGCCTGTTTGTTTAACAGATGCCTGACGGAGAGGTCAGATGTTCCTCTCAACTTAGTGTTGAGCCGGCCTTCGGGTTCGATGCTTGTTTGTTTAACAGATGCCTGACAGTGAGGTCAGATGTTCTTATCAACTTCAGGTTGAGTCGGCCTTCGGGTTCGATGCCTGTTTGTTTAATAGATGCCTGACGGTGAGGTCAAATGTTCTTCTCAACTTCAAGTTGAGCCGACCTTCGGGTTCGATGCCTATTTGTTTAACAGATGTTTGATGGCGAGGTCAGATGTTCTTCTCAATTAATGATTGAGTCGGCCTTCGGGTTCGATGCCTGTTTGTTTAACAGATGACTGGCGGAGAGGTCAAATGTTCTTCTCAACTTCGGGTTGAGCCGCCCTTCGGGTTTGATGCCTGTTTGTTTAACAGATGCCTGACGGTGAGGTCAGATGTTCTTCTCAACTTCATGTTGAGCCGGCCTTCGGATTTGATGCCTGTTTGTTTAACAGATGCTTGACAGTGAAGTCAAATGTTCCTCTCAACTTCATGTTCAGTCGACCTTCAAGTTCAATGCCTGTTGGTTTAAGAGATGCCTGACGGCTAGGTCAGATGTTCCTTTCAACTTCGTGTTGAGCGGGCCTTCGGGTTCGATGCCTGTTTGTTTAACAGATGCCTGACGGCGAGGTCAGATGTTCTTATCAACTTCGGGTTGAGCCGGCCTTCGGGTTCGGTGCCTGTTTGTTTAACAGATGCCTGACGGAGAAGTCCGATGTTCTTATCAACTTCGGGTTGAGTCGACCTTCGGGTTCGATGCCTGTTTTTTTAACAGATGCCTGACGGCGAAGTCAGATGTTCTTATCAACTTCGGGTTGGGCCGCCCTTAGGTTTCGATGCCTGTTTGTTTCCCAGATGCCTGACGGTGAGGTCAGATGTTCTTCTCAACTTCAAGTTGAGCCGGCCTTCGGGTTCGATGCCTGTTTGTTTAACCGATGCTTGACGGCGAGGTCAGATGTTCTTCTTAACTAAGGATTGAGACGACCTTTGGGTTCGATGCTTGTTTGTTTAACAGATGCAAAACGGCAAGGTCAAATGTTCTTCTCAACTTCGGGTTGAGCCGGCCTTCGGGTTCGATGCCTGTTTGTTTAACAGATGTCTGGCGGAGAGGTCTAATGTTCTTATCAACTCCGGGTTGAGCTGCCCTTCGGGTTCGATGCCTGTTTGTTTAACGGATGCCTGACGGTGAGGTCAGATGTTCCTCTCAACTTCGGGTTGAGCCTGCCTTCGAATTTGATGCCTGTTTGTTTAACAGATGCTTTACAGTGAAGTCAAATGTTCCTCTAAACTTCATGTTGAGCCTACCTTCAGGTTCGATGCCTGTTTGTTTAACGGATGCCTGACGGAGAGGTCAGATGTTCCTCTCAACTTAGTGTTGAGCCGGCCTTCGGGTTCGATGCCTGTTTGTTTAACAGATGCCTGACACTGAGGTCAGATGTTCTTATCAACTTCGGGTTGAGGTGGCCTCCGGGTTCGATGCTTGTTTTTTTAACAGATGCCTGACGGTAAGGTGTGATTTTCTTCTCAACTTCGTGTTGAGCCGGCCTTCGAGTTCGATGCCTGTTTGTTTAACAGAAGCCTGACGGCGAGGTCAAATGTTCTTATCAATTTCGGGTTGAGCCGAGCTTCGGGTTCGATGCCTGTTTGTTTAACAGATGCCTGACGGTGAGGTCAGATGTTCCTCTCAACTTCGTGTTGAGCCGGCCTTCAGGTTAGATGCCTGTTTGTTTAGCGGTTGCCTGACGGTGAGTTCAGATGTTCTTCTTAACTTCAAGTTGAGCCGACCTTCGGGTTCGATGCCTGTTTGTTTAACAGATGTTTGATGGCGATGCCAGATGTTCTTCTCAATTAAGGATTGAGTCGGCCTTCGGGTTCGATGCCTGTTTGTTTAACAGATGCCTGGCGGAGAGGTCAAATGTTCTTCTCAACTTCGGGTTGAGCCGCCCTTCGGGTTTGATGCCAGTTTCTTTAACAGATGCCTGACGGTGAGGTCAAATTTTCTTCTCAACTTCGGGTTGAGCCGGCCTTTGGATATGATGTCTGTTTGTTTAACAGATGCTTGAAAGTGAAGTCAAAAGTTCCTCTCAACTTCATGTTGAGCCGACCTTCAGGTTCAATGCCTGTTTGTTTAACAGATGCCTAACAGCGAGGCCAGATGTTCCTCTCAACTTCGTGTTGAGCCGGACTTCGGGTTCGATGCCTGTTTGTTTAACAAATGCCTGACTGCGAGGTCAGATGTTCTTATCAACTTCGGGTTGAGCCGGCCTTTGGGTTCGATGCCTGTTTGTTTAACAGATGCCTGACGGTGAAGTCAGATGTTCTTATCAACTTCAGGTTGAGCCGCCCTTCGGGTTCGATGCCTGTTTGTTTAAGAGATGCCTGACAGCGAGGTCAGATGTTCCTCTCAAATTCGTGTTGTGCCGGTCTTCGGGTTCGATGCCTGTTTGTTTAAGAGATGACTGACGGCAAGGTCAGATGTTCTTATCAACTTCAGGTTGAGCAGCCCTTCGGGTTCGATGCCTGGTTTTTTAACAGATGCCTGACGTTGAGGTCAGATGTTCTTTTCAACTTCGGGTTGAGTTGGCCTTCGGATTTGATGCCTGTATGTTTAACAGATGCTTGACAGTGAAGTCAGATGTTCCTCTCAACTTCGGGTTAAGCCGGACTTCGGATTTAACGCCTGTTTATTTAACAGATGCCTGACGTCGATGTCAGATGTTCCTCTCAACTTCGTGTTGAGCCGGCCTTCGGGATCGATGCCTGTTTGTTTAACAGATGCCTGACGGGGAGGTCAGATGTTCTAATCAACTTCGGGTTGAGCCGCCCTTCGGGTTCGATGCCTGTTTGTTTAACAGATGCCTGACGGAGAGGTCAGATGTTCCTCTTAACTTCGTGTTGAGCCGGCCTTCGGGTTCGATGCCTGTTTGTTTAACAGATGCCTGACAGTGAGGTCATATGTTCTTATCAACTTCGGGTTGAGCTGGCCTTCGGGTTCGATGCCTGATTGTTTAACAGATGCCTGATGGCAAAGTCAGATGTTCTTATCAACTTCGGGTTGAGCCGCAATTTGGGTTCGATGGTTGTTTGTTTAACAGATTCCTGACGGCGAGGTTTGATTTTCTTCTCAACTTCGTGTTGAGCCGGCCATCGAGTTCGATGCCTGTTTGTTTAATAGATGCCTGACGGCGAGGTCAGATGTTCTTATCAATTTCGTGTTGAGCCAGCCTTCGGGTTCGATGCCTGTTTGTTTAACAGATGCCTGACGGCGAGGTCAGATGTTCCTCTCAACTTCGTATTGAGCCGGCCTTCGGGTTAGATGCCTGTTTGTTTTACAGATGCCTGACGGTGAGTTCAGATGTTCTTCTCAACTTCAAGTTGAGACGACCTTCGGATTCGATGCTTGTTTGTTTAACAGATGTTTGATGGTGATGTTAGATGTTCTTCTCAATTAAGGATTGAGTCGGCCTTTGGGTTCGATGCCTGTTTGTTTAACAGATGCCTGGCGGAGAGGTCAGATGTTCTTCTCAACTTCTGGTTGAGCCGACCTTCAGATTTGATGCTTGTTTGTTTAACAGATGCTTGACAGTGAAGTCAAATGTTCCTCTCAACTTCATGTTGAGCCAACCTTCAGGTTCAATGCCTGTTTGTTTAACAGATGCCTGACGGCGAGGTCAGATGTTCCTCTCAACTTCGTGTTGAGCCGGCCTTCGGGTTCGATGCTTGTTTGTTTAACAAATGCCTGACGGCGAGGTCAGATGTTCTTATCAACTTCGGGTTGAGCCGGCCTTCGGGTTCGATGCCTGTTTGTTTAACAGATGCCTGACGGCGAAGTCATATGTTATTCTCAACTTCAAGTTGACCCGGCCTTCGGGTTCGATGCCAGTTTGTTTAACAGATGCTTCACGGCGAGGTCAGATGTTCTTCTCAATTAAGGATTGAGACGGCCTTCGGGTTCGATGCCTGTTTGTTTAACAGATGTGTGACGGCGAGGTTAGATGTTCTTATCAACTTTGGGTTGAGTCGCCCTTCGGGTTCGATGCTTGTTTGTTTAACAAATGTTTGAAAGCGAGGTCAAATGTTCTTCTCAACTAAGGGTTCAGACGGCCTTCGGGTTTGATGCCTAATTGTTTAATAGATGCCTGACGGCGAGGTCAGATGTTCTTCCCAACTTCGGATTGAGCCGGCCTTCTGGTTTCACACCTTTTTGTTTAACAGATGCCTGACGGCGAGGTCAGATGTTCCTCTCAACTTCGTGTTGAGCCTGCCTTTGGGTTCGATGCATGTTTGTTTAACAGATGCCTGGCAGCAAGGTCATATGTTCTTCTCAACTGCGGGTTGAGCCGGCCTTCGGGTTTGATTCCTGCTTGTTTAACTAATGCAGGGAAGCGAGGTCGGATGTTCTTCTCAACTTCGGGTTGAGCCGCCCTTTGGGTTCGATGCCTGTTTGTTTAACAGATGCCTGACGGTGAGGTCAGATGTTCTTCTCAACTTCAAGTTGAGTCGGCCTTCGGGTTCGATGCCTGTTTGTTTAACATATGTGTGACGGCGAGGTCAGATGTTCTTCTCAATTAAGGATTGAGACGACCTTCGGGTTTGATGTCTGTGTGTTTAACAGATGCCTAACGGCGAGGTAAAATGTTCTTATCAACTTCTAGTTGAGTCGGCCTTCGGATTCGATGCATGTTTGTTTAACAGATGCATGGCGGAGAGGTCTAATGTTCTTATCAACTTTGGGTTGAGGCGCCCTTCTGGTTCGATGCCTGCTTTTTTAACATATGCCTAACGGTGAGGTCAGATGTTCTTCTCAACTTCGCGTTGAGCCGGCCTTCGGATTTGATGCTTGTTTGTTTAACAAATGCTTGACAGTGAAGTCAAATGTTCCTCTCAACTTCATGTTGCGCCGACCTTCAGGTTCGATGCCTGTTTGTTTAACAGATGTCTGACGGCGTAGTCAGATGTTCCTCTCAACTTCGTGTTGAGCCGGCCTTCGGGTTTGATGCCTGTTTGTTTGACAGATGCCTGACGGCGAGGTCATATATTCTTATCAACTTCGGGTTAAGCAGGCCTTCGGGTTCGATGCCTGTTTGTTTAACAGATGCCTGACAGCGAAGTCAGATGTTCTTATCAACTTCGGGTTGAGCCGCCCTTCGGGTTCGATGCCTGTTTGATTAAGAGATGCCTGACGGCGTGGTCATATGTTCTTATCAACTTCAAATTGAGTCGGCCTTCGAGTTTGATGCCTGTTTGTTTATTAGATGCCTAACGGTGAAGTCGGATGTTCTTATCAACTTCGGGTTGAGTCGCCCTTCGGGTTCGATGCTTGTTTGTTTAATAGATGTTTGAAAGCGAAGTCAGATGTTCTTCTCAACTAAGGGTTCAGACGGCCTTCGGGTTTGATGCCTAATTGTTTAATAGATGCCTGGCGGCGAGGTCAGATGTTTTTCTCAACTTCGGATTGAGCCGGCCTTCTGGTTTCACACCTTTTTGTTTAACAGATGCCTGACGGTGAAGTCAGATTTTCCTCTCAACTTCGTGTTGAGCCTGTCTTTGGGTTCGATGCCTGTTTGTTTAAAAGATGCCTGGCAGCTAGGTCAGATGTTCTTCTCAACTGCGAGTTGAGCCGGCCTTCGGGTTTGAATCCTGCTTGTTTAACTAATGCATGAAAGTGAGGTCGGATGTTCTTCTAAACTTCGGGTTGAGCCTCCCTTTGGGTTCGATGCGTGTTTGTTTAACAGATGCCTGACGGTTAGGTCAGATGTTCTTCTCAACTTCAAGTTGAGTCGACCTTTGGGTTCGATGCCTGTTTGTTTAACAAATGTTTGACGGCGAGGTAAGATGTTCTTCTCAATTAAGGATTGAGACGGCCTTCGGGTTCGACGCCTGTTTGTTTAACAGATGCCTAACGGCGAGGTAAAATGTTCTTATCAAGTTTGGGTTGAGCCGGCCTTCGAGTTCGATGCCTGTTTGTTTAACAGATGCCTAACGGCGAATTCAGATGTTCTTATCAACTTCGGGTTGAGTCGCACTTCGGGTTCGATGCTTGTTTGTTTAACAGATGTTTGACAGCGAGGTTAGATGTTCTTCTCAACTAAGGGTTCAGACGGCCTACGGATTTGATGCCTAATTGTTTAATAGATGCCTGACGGCGAGGTCAGATGTTCCTCTCAACTGCGGGTTGAGTCGGCCTTTGGGTTTGATTCCTGCTTGTTTAACTAATGCCTGGAAGCGAGGTCGGATGTTCTTCTCAACTTCGGGTTGAGCCACCCTTCGGGTTCGATGCCTGTTTGTTTAACAGATGCCTGACGGTGAGGTCAGATGTTCTTCTCAACTTCAAGTTGAGCCGGCCTTCGGGTTCGATGCCTGTTTGTTTAACAGATGTTTGGCGGCGAGGTCAGATGTTCTTCTCAATTAAGGATTGAGACGGCCTTCGGGTTCGATGCCTATTTGTTTAACAGATGCCTAACGACGAGGTAAAATGTTCTCATCAACTTCGGGTTGAGCCGGCCTTCGGGTTTGATACCTGTTTGTTTAACAGATGCCTGGCGGAGAGGTCTAATGTTCTTATCAATTTCGGGTTGAGCCGCCCTTCGGGTTCGATCCCTGTTTGTTTAACAGATGCCTAACGGTGAGGTCAGATGTTCTTCTCAACTTCGGGTTGAACCGGCCTTCGGATTTGATGCCTGTTTGTTTAACAAAGTCTTGACAGTGAAGTCAAGTGTTCATCTCAATTTCCTGTTGAGCCGACCTTCAGGTTCGATGCCTGTTTGTTTAACAGATTCCTGACGGCGAGGTCAGATTTTCCTCTCAACATCGTGTTGAGCCGGACTTCGGGTTCGCTGCCTGTTTGTTTAACAGATGCTTGACGGCGAGGTCAGATGTTCTTATCAACTTCGGGTTGAGTCGGCCTTCGGGTTAGATGCCTGTTTGTTTAACAGATACCTGACGGCGAAGTCAGATGTTCTTCTCAACTTCGGGTTGAGCCACCCTTCGGGTTCGATGCCTGTTTGTTTAACAGATGCCTGACAGTGAGGCCAGATGTTCTTCTCAACTTCAAGTTGAGCCGGCCTTCGGGTTCGATGCCTATTTGTTTACTAAATTCTTGACAGTGAAGTCAAATGTTCCTCTCAAATTCATGTTGAGCCGACCTTCAGGTTCGATGCCTGTTTGTTTAACAGATGCCTGACGGCGAGGTCATATTTTCCTCTCAACATCGTGTTGAGCCGGCCTTCGAGTTCGATGCCTGTTTGTTTAACAGATGCCTGACGGCGAGGTCAGATGTTCTTATCAACTTCGGGTTGAGCCGGCCTTCGGGTTCGATGCCTGTTTGTTTAACAGATGCCTGATGGCGAAGTCAGATGTTCTTATCAACTTCGGGTTGAGCCGGCCTTCGGGTTTGATTCCTGCTTAATTAACTAATGCCTTGCACCGAGGTCGGATGTTCTTCTCAACTTCGGGTTGAGCACCCTTCGGGTTCGATGCCTGTTTGTTTAACAGATGCCTGACCGTGTGGTCAGATGTTCTTCTCAACTTCTAGTTGAGCCGGCCTTCGGGTTCGATGCCTTTTTGTTTAACAGATGTGTGACGGCGAGGTCAGATGTTTTTCTCAATTAATGATTGAGACGACCTTCGGGTTTGATTCCTATTTGTTTAACAAATGCCAAACGGCGAGGTCAAATGTTCTT